>WOFM01000091.1:0-600000 GCA_011428145.1 Ericerus pela
TGAATTTTTTGGCTGCAGGTGAATTATACAATGGTTATAATACGTGAATTCTCTCTTCAGAATTTATATAACACCTGCAGAATATGAATTCTTTTATTACAGTGTAAAAAAAAACAGTGCGTCGGTATACTGTAAATTTATGTTGTTTTTTTTATAAATAAATACGTCTACTATATATTTTTTGTTTGATCATAATTACCATTGAAATCACTTATAGATGAATGGGGGGCTTTGCCCCCCAAACCCCCATTTTTTTTTTTTAATTAAATCACTCAAATAACCTAACACAAACCACTATAACAAAAGAACTTATTAAAAAAAAATTCATCATTCTAATCAATCCATGATGATTATTGACTAAATCGAAACTGCCACAACAACATCGAAATGATCGAATGAAAAATAAATGAAAAAATAGAAATGAAGAAACGAAAATGAAACAAAAACAAAATTTTCAAATTTGGTTTCAAAAAAAAATTTTAAGAGTTTCAATGCGTCGGTATATTATAATACTACCAAAACAAGTTTGACGATATATCACTCTATAATATTGCAAAATATGTTCCTAACCCCCCCCTTTGTAGCTCCAATGGGGCAAACAATTCATTGAATCGAAAGTTTGACCCAAAATTTGAATTCCGCGCCTCAGAAAACATGTTTGATGATGTTGTAACGGCCAAAAGAGGTGGTGTAGTACCTAGTAACGACCTCTTTTGGGAGTACACCATACACGAAATATCACGTACTATAAAAGCAGTAATACTTCTAAAATAGATTCAGATTAGTCATCCACAAACTATAGTGGACCTTAACATTTGTTTGAGACTCAATAATATTTAAACACATCAGTGAGTTAACACATTTAATATTATAATAATTTGTACATACAGTACATATTTCTACGTTAATATTAATACATATTCAATCACAATTCAACAAGCAAGACTATCTGTTCACCAGAGACTTCTACAAGAGAGGTTCCAGGTACTTAGAAGTAGCTGTTGGAGAACTGAACTAAACTGAACAGAACTGAACAACTATACAACTGAATCGAGGGATTATATACTCGTTCAGGGTATGAAAACGTACGTGTCGGATAGGTAAAGTGAGGTAGGGTGTTGTTATTATAGGGTTGTGCTGACTCGTCGAGTACTCGAGGGACAGGTACAACTAGGTCATAAATATACAGAAGGTATATCTGTATATGTAAAATTAAATACGAATAGTTTTGTGGTTGTTTATGAAGAGTTATAGGAAGGTAATTTGTTGACAAATATCTACATTTTTGGTATTCGAAAATGAGTGAACGAATATGTTCGTCATTTCTTAAAATAGACGAAAATATACGTTACACAATTCTCCGGGGGGAACAAAAAAAATAAGGAAAAAAAAAATTTTCCAAAGTCTATCCAACACATACATATGTCCAGATAATTCTGCATGATTAAAATTACGTCATATAATGCGAGTATGAGTATATACTTAGAATAACATTTTTACGAATATTAATTATGAGTAACAAATTTTTCTTACGTATATATATAAATAGTTAATATATCGTATTATTTTGCGTAATTTTTTACAATGCTGTGCTTTTTGTTAGGTTCACACAGTTTTGGTGGCAGGTTAATTTTAAATATACTATAATAATTATTAAAATAAGTGAGATTGCACTTAACCATATTAGGAACATTTCATTAATGAAAGTTATATAATCATTGAAATTTTGATCGGGTATTTGCAGTTTGATGGATTTAATTTTGTTCTCCAGATTGTTCATGGGAACAGTGTGAGGAACAAAGTTTTTCCAATTTGGGTTGTAGACCTTTGTCGTTGCCAGATCAATGGCAAGATCAAAAGGTTCTATCGAATCAGAAAAATATGTCCACAAGAGTGGTAAATGATTTTCGATTTTAATAGTCTCTTCTAATGATTCAGAGAGACAAGGGATTTCTATGGGATGATTACAGTATTTTTGTTATTTTTATCAATATCTTCAATTTGGATGTGACAAGGTACGTCCAGAATGAAGGTTCCAGGGGAATCATTGTTTATTTTTAATTTTTCGGATTTTTTCGTAACAGAATTAGTTGCTACGAGGGAGTTAAAATTTACAATAGCAAACTTGGTGTGACCAATAGGGTGCACCAATGTTTGATTATTATTAGGATTGCATTTAAATGAGCAAGATTGTAGTAGGTTTTGGTTTAAGTCTTGGAAGAATAAATTCTTTGCACAAGACGATAATTTATCACTTCCTCTATTAGAAGGAAGGAAGCATAATGGTTTATCCGAGTTACAGTAATGGAGGTTGGTTCCACTAATATAACGTACAGAATTTGTTCTGATTTCATGAATTATCAAAGATGGTTCTTGATCCCAGCTACACAGTTCATTAGAATGACTTTTGAATGTGAGCGGAATAAAGTCGTAAATTTCATATTTTGAATCTAATTGTTTTAGGGGAATTTTAATTTCTAATTCTAACGTATTTTTAAAGAAGTTACAGTTTACAAGTTCGGCATGATAATAGTTTTGAATGTCCTTAATGGGTATTGCTAGGTCGAGTCCTAGATTTTTCGTGATTTTCGAAAGTTTTACTAAATCTTTTTCTAATATTTCCTTTGAGATAATTGAAGATGGGATCATATGAGATTTACACGACGTTAGGATATTTGATAGTCTTAACGTGTTTATTAGGTAATTATCATAGAATCCTTGTATATAGTTTAGCGAGATTAGAAGTTCGTGTTCTTCTAGCGAATTTTCCATAAAAGAATTTGTATGCGAGATAAATCTTGTCATAAAATTGTTTGTATGGTCAATGAAGCTATGCAGATTAGTAGACGTATTTACTAAGGCTGCATGCTCGATTAGTAGCTGATTTTTAATAATATCGTATTCTTCTTTCAACGAGATTTCATTCGCCAAGAAGTTTCGTCCATCTCTAAAGTTTAATACTCGACAGCAAAATCGTAGCGCATCTCCGAAGAAAGATCTGATCGGGGTGAATACGCTTCGTTTGCTTCGAATAGACGATGGTGTCGAATAGAAATCTTGTATCATCGCAATGTTTTGTTCTTTCAGATTTTTTATGGTATTTTTTAATCGTTTCGCCATTTCTGCATATTTGCAATTTTTCCAGGTTGTTTCATTACACAACCGGTGTTTGAAATTCGTTTCTAATAATTTATCTGCTGATTCATGTAAGTCTAGCTTAATGGAGTAAATTATTGGGGCAGATTTAGAATATACGAAAATATTGCTTATTTCTTGAAAATAAGCGCCAGTTGACGCCGTCGTAATCCTATATGGGTCAGACGATGTTCTTTGCGCAATACTAGTCGAAGAAATAATTATTGCGAAATAGAAAAGTAGATTCGTATACATTTTCTGAAACAGAAAGAATGCAACGTCTAAGTTATTTACGAGAAAATGGATTATGCATATTACTGATTTGTTTTGATATTCGTAGGTTGGGGTGAAGGGGGAGACAAATTTTTCCGATATCCGAATTATGAATCTCGGTCAAATTGTTAATATAAAATTACTAATTTTATTTCTTTCGTCAGTATTCTGTCTTTGCTTTTACCGCTTTGCGTTATTTTACGTGTTATTTTTTCCATTTTTACGTATATTTTTTATATTTTTCCAATTTTTTCGTGTAAAAAAAAAATTTTCGAACTTAATTTTATCAGATATTTTTCCAAGTGTCAGTGACGTGTTGGTGTAGTTCGGGTTTTTCAAACAAATTTTTTCTCTGTGCGGATATCTTCTCGAAACATGTCGATCGTGTATCTGAATGATAGGATGTTCACGTCGCACGGAAGGGTGGACGTAAATGAGACCTGGTTTATAGGTAATCAGGTACTCAGTAAAATTCACCCCTTCCAACAATGTCCGTGCGAGGCACGTCTCTATTATACGTTACACCGACTGTTCTCTCTGTTTTATCGGGTCTCCGGGGAGTCGAACAGAGAGATGTTCCTGACAGAGTTTGAACCACACCGTGTGCCTGAGGAGACCATCGAGGAAGACCTGAGCTATTGGTGTCATTCGGTGAGGTTTGTATGCTGCCCCAAGTGTGAGGCTTTCGCAAAACATCTTCTTTTCTCCCTTCGTGTGTTCTATCCTCATTCCATGATGGTTGAGATAGGATACTCGGGGATCAAGTTAGAGTTCCGCGGAAACCTCGATACTCCAGGGGTAGTCGGCCTGGGGATACTCTCTGGCCTGCTGGTCGGTCTGCTCTGCGTTTCGCAGCAGACAAACACAGAGGTGACAGTCGAGTATATCCATCTCGAGCGTATTTACCTCACCGATTTCTTAATAGGTCCAGGCGGAGTTGGTACTGCTCGGTTTTTAAACCAGCACTACAAGCCCCGTCTGGACGTCTCGGTCTCCGTATCTGGTTTCCACATGATCCGACACTACGACGCCGTCGAAGGAAATCGTGCAATGTCGCTCCGTGGTGGATGGCTGCTCTCGGATCCCATTGTACATTCGTTCACATGGGATACACCATCAATAGAAGATAGTGCCTCAACTGTTGACTCCAACTCCAGTGGAGAAGGAGGCCAACCTGATGATTCCTCTTCTTCATCGAGCAGTAGCACCACCAGCGGTGAGCATCTCGCAGAGTTCCTCGAGGGTTATGCCGACACCTGGGCCATCGGTAAGTTATTTAACATTTTTTTATAAGTTAAGTTTTTCAAATAACACAAATTTTTCAAAGTTATTTTGGTGCGCGGCTGAGAAAGAAGTAGTTTTTTACGAAAAAATAACTAAAATGGGGGGGGAAGGGAGGTATCGTGGTTGAAAAAACCAGTCTGACTACGGGTAATATACTTTACACACAGTTATTTTGGTTTTTTCCGAGGGCGACCCCTTGGTTTAGGTATGATTTGGGTTGGAATGGGATTTTCGATGTTTTCGTCTATTTCTTCTATTTTTATTTCGTTACTTAATTCGTCGGTATTACGAGATTTATACGGAATTAATCGTCGTACGTGAACTGTTTCGTCGTACGCAGTTTTATCGTCTGTTTTAATACGAATTGCGTAATTTAAATCCGTGACCTTTCTAACAATTTTATATGGTCCGGTATATTTCATTTTATTTTTCGCGACGTTTTTGATTGACGCAGCAAAACAAGGTCATTAGGTTTGAAGTCAATGATCTTGTGGTGTGCGTTATAATGTTTCGCGTTTTTTTCCGATGCTTTCTTTGCTAAGCTCGGCGTTTTTTCTCTCGTCTGAAGGAGATTTTCAATTTCTTCTTCACGAGTTGTTTTATTATTATTATTTTCTGGTATTTCTGGTATATGTACTTCTGGGTTGAATCCATGAAGTAGGTAGAATGGAGATTTATTATTTAAGTGTTCGATTGGGCTTATATTGTATGCGAAAATAATTTTATTAATTGTTTCGATCCATTCTTTTTCGTTTGAATGGTCGTATTTTGATAATGATTTTTTTATTACTCCGTTGATTTTTTCAACGAGTCCTTGCGATTGGGGGGAATAAAACGAAGAATAAATAATTTTAATATTATTCTCTTCGCAAAATTTACGGACGGTTTCATTTGCAAAATGACCTCCGTTATCGCAAGAAATTTTTCCTGGGGTGCCATACGTGTAACAAATAAATTTCAAATACTCAATTACGCATTGAGCATTTGGGTTTTTTGTTGGACGTATGGTGCAGAAATTTGTGCTTTTGTCTACACCGACAAGCACGTACGAGTGTTCATACTCGGTATTAAATTTTCCGATGAAATCGATCTCTAAATGTGAAAACGGTTTAGGGTTTTCGATTTCAATATGTTTGAGGTAGCCAGCCTCTTTCGGGGAATTTTGTGCCATTTGACATTCATGACACGATAATACGTATTCCGTAATTTTTTGTACCATGTTTTTAAAGAAAAACTGATTTTTTATTTTATTTTTTGTTTTCTTTATTCCGAAATGACCTCCATACAACGGATCGTCATGTAGTTTTTTTAGAACTACCGGAATTAATTTTTCGGGAATTACTGTAACCGCTTCATCATACGATGAGGTTGGGTTAGGTAATTTCTTTAATACGTTATTTTCGTCAAGAAAATATAATTGTATAGTACGATTCAATTTTCGTATTTTATTTTTATCTTTTTTTATTTCGTTATAATTTAATAATGAAATTACATTTTTCCAATGCGGGTCATTTTCCTGCATTGTTTTTAAATTTTCAGGCAATTCAATTTTTTGGGGAGTTCAGAAGTTTGACCTTCTGATTGGGGGGATACTGTGATGTCGGGAATTGACATTTGTGTGACAACTGGGGTCACAGGAGGGGTTGGGATGATCTGATTATCGAGGTTTGCCTCTTTAAGAGCAGATCTTGTAACTACGTTAGTAGTTTTGTTGGGACAATTTTCAGAATGATTTAACTCATTCTGTGGGATTGTGGTTTGTACCACAGGGTAATATGGGAAGGTTGATGCAAGGGAAGGGGGGAAATAATAAGTTTGGGGCGTTGTACTTGGGTAGTACCACGCATTTTGATTCTGAAAGAATACAGGGTTTAATGGGACAGAATTGTCATTGTGAATTCTACACACAGTATTCACATTTTTCTCTTCGTCCTGAAGAGCATATTTTTTATCTACTAAAAATTCACCTTTTTCAAATGTGATTTCGTCCGGTTCATCATGCGGACGAGATAACATATCAGCCATACAATTATTTTTTCCGGCGATATGTTTAATTTGGAAACTATATTCGTTTAATTTAGATATTAATCGGATTAATCTTGGACTTGGAGTATTAAATTTCTGATGATAAATCAGAGGTTTATGGTCCGTGTATACTACGAAGCGTAATGCAAGTAAGTATCCACGGAAATGAGCTAATGCATTCGTAATAGCTAACATTTCCAAGTCAAATGAACACAATTTTGACTGGGCAGGTTGGACTCTCTCAGAGAAATATCCAACTGGATGTTTATGCTTCGTAACGGGATTAGTTTGCAGCAGCACTGCACCTAATGCGATTTTCGAAGCATCAACTTCTACACAGGTTTCCAATTTCGGATCATATATTGCTAATACAGGTTTGGAAATCATAATTTCTTTTAATTTTTCAAATATTTCAAGATGTTCTTGATTTAATTTTATTTTTGCATTTGATTTGCTATCTGTACCTCTTAGTAAATCAGTAAGAGGAGCAGTAATTTTAGCTAAATTAGGAATTAATTTCCTATGATAATTTATTGATCCTAAAAATGATCGTAATTGTTTTAACGTATTAGGGGGATTTAAATTTTTTATTGCCTCTATATTTTTATTTAATGGACGTAATTCGTTATATCGGACCGTATGTCCTAATATTTCGATTTCGTTCATTGCAAATTGGCATTTTTTTGTTTTTATTTTTAAATTTACTTTATTTAATCTTTTTAATACTTCCCTTGTATTTTCAAGACACTCTTCGAAAGTTTCTCCGAAAATACAAATGTCGTCCAAATAACATACCATTTTTTTCCAGAATATATCATGGAATATGTCATCCATGATAGTTTGGAAGATGGACGGGGATATACTTAAACCTATTGGAGTGGAATTAAATACATATCCAATTCCATCCACATTTATTCCAGTGTATTGTTTAGATTCTTCCGTGAGAGGAATCTGTAAATATCCACTGTTTAAATCAATTGTCGTAAACCATTTTTTATTTCTTAAATAAGGCCAAATAATATCAATTGTTGGCACACGATTATTATCCATAATTATTCTTTGATTCATTCTTCGGTAGTCTACTAATACTCGATAGACTCCGTCTGGTTTCTTTTTTACAAATATTGGCGATTCAAATTTCGATTTTTGTTTTTTTAGGACACCTACTTTTACTAAGTCATCGACTAGTTTGTGTAGGGCCTCATGTTCTGCGTGTGAGAATTTAAAATTTCTACACCGCAGTGGGGTTTCGTCGTCTACTCGGACAACTTGTTCGGGAACTTTACAAATGGAAACTTCATCTGTTTTTCCCGTAAAAATATTATTATATTCATTAATTATTTCGTACATTTTTATTTTTTGTTCAAGCGACAATTTTGGATTAATCGGGATGGGATTTCCTCGATTATCCTTAAAAATAGTATTTTCTTTTATTTTTTCAATTTGGCAGGAATTAATTTCTACTGCACTACTCAATTCAAATTTTCCTAAGTATTCGCCTTTATAGATCACGTGGGGTCTGTTATTATTATTAACAGCCGCTATCGTGTCTTCTGATACGATTACAAAGAAATTATTTTTTTCTTCCATGGATGTTTCACACAGAAACTCCAGGTGTTCAGGCAACGTTGCTAAAATTAGCACCAAATTTGCCTCTATTTTAAAAGATTGGGGAGCATAATATTTAAAGGGCTTAATATAACCTAACTTATTTTCCTTTTCAATAGGGAAATTGTGACATTCAGGCATGTCAAAACATCGCTCTTCATCACCACACGGTAGAGTGAATTTGTTTTTCGAAAAGTCCATTTTGGCTTTATGGGTTGATAAAAAGTCGTAACCCAGTATGACCGGTTCTACTAAATTTCGAACAACGTAAGTGGGATGTGGGTAAATACAATGATCAATGGAAAAAATCACATTGGTTACTCCTATGACCTCAAGAGGTTGACTATCCGCACCACGAAATCTTACTTTAGTTGGTAGAATTGGTTCCGTAAAATTGACTTTCTTTAAAACTTTTTCATCGATAAGTGTCTGTTCTGAACCTGGGTCGACTAAGCTAAGTATTTGTTTACCATAAATGGCAAATGGAAGGTGAAATTTACATTGGGTTCTGCAGTACCCTTTGCTTTGAAACTTCTCCTTACTCACATTGTTAACTAGTTTCGACTCTTTGTTCGCGACATCCCTTACAGCTGACAGATCACCTGTAAGGGGGACACTTAGTTTTTTGAGCAACTATTCTGGCAAGCCTGGGGGTTTGATGTTGGGAGATAATTTTGTTGTGGAGCTGCCATTAATGGTGCCGGAGGGGCAATCATTTGAGTATTAGCAGCCACATAGGGGAGATTTTGGGGAGTATTAAATGATATTCCAGACCATGCTGGAGCATTGTTCCAATTTGGGAGAGCCATTTGGTTCCAATTTGGAGTCCTATTGGGATAATATCCGTTATTATTTCTCGGAAAATTATTTCTCCGGAAATTTGGATTAAAATTTCTTCCTTTATAATTAGGATTGAAATTTTGATTATTATTCCAATTTCTGTTTTGGTTATTTTGGTTCCAGTTTTGATTCTGGTTCCAATTTCCATTACCATTATTATTATTATTGTTATTATAATTATTATTATTATTTCTATTTTGATTCTGGTTTTGATTTTGATTTTGATTATTATTCATAATATTATTATTATTATTATTATTATTATTATTATTATTATTTTGGTTATTATTGTTTTGTTCATTATTATTATTTTTGTTTTGGGGATTTTTATTATTTTTTCTGGATTCCTGAAATTTTGAAATGTTCGCTATTGCAGCGCTCATTTTCTCCATTTCAGCTTTCCAGATCGGGTCGGACGATATTGTATTTACGTTTTTTTCGGTTTTCTTTTCTGTTTTCCCGGATTTCAATTCTTCTATAGTTTTTTCTAATTGGTCAATTTTTTTACGTAAAAGGGGATCTATATGTCCGAATGCTTTATCTTTAAATTCGAGATATTTAGAGAAAGCTTTATCAAGTTCCTGAATTGTTTTAGGTTCTTTTTTTATTAAGAATACTCTTTCTTTTTCGGGGAGATTAGGCATAATTTTTTCGATAATTTTTTCTTCCGTAATATCTGGTTCAATTTGTTTTAGAATCCTCTTCACGAACATAATATACGCAGAGAAATCAGCTTCACCATTGTAATTTCTTTCGTATAGTATTTCGCGTAATTGGGGTTTAGTCCTCGTAAAGACTTCCAAGATTTTTTGTTTAGTATTTTGCCAATTATTACATTCGGGATTAGTTTGAATTCTATCTTCAAATATTTGCTTAGCGAGACCTGAAAATGCAATTTTAATTTTTTTAAATTTCATATTTGCATCCCAATTGAAAGATTCCGCCTCATTTTCAAATCCAATTTAAAAATGATACGATATCTTCAGTTGGGGTGTGTCCATATAAGGAAGGTCTGATATTTACTGCAGCCTTTCCTGACATTTTATTTTCTAATGGGGGAATTAAATTTTCTAAAAGTCTAGTTTCAATTTCTGGGCTGAGAAAATCTTCGTCAGATTTTTCTAAGCACTCAGTAATATCTACCAGGTTAATAGCAGTTTTAACTCTTGGAAATGGTGTGGGATTATCCAAATTTTCCAAAAGTGGGGTTGAAGTAGAAGGAGGATTAAAATATTTTCTTATTATAGGATTTTCTAATTCGGGAATTTGTTCACGAGTTTTTCGTGTTGTTTGTAAAATTATTTTTATATTTTCAGGGGTTAATAATTTTTGTATTTCCTTACTGGATTTAATTTTTAATAGGATATCCTCTTGGGTTTTTATTCGAGAAAAATATTTTTTATCGACTTCGATATTCAAATTTTGACATACATTAATTAATTCAAAATTTTTAGCATCGATTAGCCAATTTAAGTTAGTTTTAGTAGTATTGGGTTCGGATAAGTTTTCCCAAGTTTCACTCATAAAAATAAATTTTTTCGCGACTTATAATTATTTAACACTTCTTATATTTAAGGGAGGGACGCGAATTATAATTAATATTAATTGTTACTTTGTTTTCTTCTTTTTGTTTGCACAGGAGCTTGAAGAATCCGTCGCCGCACTTCGCCGAACCGTTGTATATATTTCCTTTTGTATTTTCTTTTGTATAATAAATGTTCCTTGTTTGTTTTTGAAGTTCGGGTTTCTTTTCACAACTAGTTCTTTTCCACTCGCAGCTAACCTCTACTTCCTTTCCTCAAGAGCGCGCCTTACGCGTTTCTCTTTGAGTACTTGACTAGAGTTTTCAAGGTTAGAGCAAAGTACTTCGAGCCAGAGGAATTGAAACAGCAGCTTGAATTCAGCAATTCCGTTGAGCAGGTACTAGAGCGAGAGTTCGATTCGCAATAGCAGACCAGTTGGGCGCCAATAATGTAACGGCCAAAAGAGGTGGTGTAGTACCTAGTAACGACCTCTTTTGGGAGTACACCATACACGAAATATCACGTACTATAAAAGCAGTAATACTTCTAAAATAGATTCAGATTAGTCATCCACAAACTATAGTGGACCTTAACATTTGTTTGAGACTCAATAATATTTAAACACATCAGTGAGTTAACACATTTAATATTATAATAATTTGTACATACAGTACATATTTCTACGTTAATATTAATACATATTCAATTACAATTCAACAAGCAAGACTATCTGTTCACCAGAGACTTCTACAAGAGAGGTTCCAGGTACTTAGAAGTAGCTGTTGGAGAACTAAACTAAACTGAACGGAACTGAACAACTATACAACTGAATCGAGGGATTATATACTCGTTCAGGGTATGAAAACGTACGTGTCGGATAGGTAAAGTGAGGTAGGGTGTTGTTATTATAGGGTTGTGCTGACTCGTCGAGTACTCGAGGGACAGGTACAACTAGGTCATAAATATACAGAATGTATATCTGTATATGTAAAATTAAATACGAATAGTTTTGTGGTTGTTTATTAAGAGTTATAGGAAGGTAATTTGTTGACAAATATCTACATTTTTGGTATTCGAAAATGAGTGAACGAATATGTTCGTCATTTCTAAAAATAGACGAAAATATACGTTACAGATGTATCATTCCATAATATTGTAAAATATTTTCTCAACCCTTTTTTTATAGCTCCAATGGGGCGAACAATTCATTGATGCAAAAGTTTGACCCAAAATTCGGATTCAGCCCCCCAAAAAACATGTTTGACGGTGTATAGTTCTATAATATTGTAAAATATTTCCTTAACCCCCTTCTGTAACCCCAATGAGGCAAACAATTCATTGAATCGAAAGTTTGACCCAAAGTAATATAGTATATCATCCTACTCCGCACATTCGGCTCATGAAGAAAATAATTCAGAACATACATAACCACTAAATGAGGATTGCATAATTCGATGAAGGGTGACATCCGAGTATTTTAACTATTTATCATCATCGCATAGTTCTACTAAAGATAGCGAGATATTAAAGTTTAATAAAAATGTAGTTCAAATAAATAATTTAAAATTCACTTACCATACATAATCATTGATCATGTATTCAATTTCCGTCATATTTTATAACTCCGAATTTTCCAAAAGTGACAAAAGTAAAATATCCAGAATTACACAGTTGGATTTACGATTACGACTAACCGACTAACGAATGGTAAATATAAGTAAATTGGCTTCCAAATAAATTTAAAGCTGGTTATAATTTCCGACATTGAAATTGAAGATACTTATAAATACGAGAATTTACACCGCAATATAAAATACAATTCTTTGTTCACCCTAAAACAGACATTCTCCATAAAACGGACATTCAAGCTTAAAAATTCTCGCTAAAACGAGAGACTTTTCACGTAAAACAAACGTTGATCGTAACTTTTTAACAAAATGGTGATGTAAAATTCATCTTCCAATAAATCTCGAATAAAAATAACTAATTCGGGTTAATAGGCATAAATGGGTACGTTAGTTAAAAAATACCAAGGTTTATAATATTTTCTTAACCCCCTTTTATAGCTCCAATGGGGCGAACAATTCGTTGAATCGAGAGTTGGACCCAAAATCCGGATTCAGCGCTTCAAAAAACATGCCCGACGATGTATAGTTGTATAATGTTGTAAAATATTTTCTTAACCCCCATTCTGTAACCCCAAGGTGGCAACCAATTCGTTGAATCGAAAGTTTGACCCAAAATTCGAATTCAGCGCTTCAAATCGATCATCCAATTGGGCAGACAATGCGCGCCTTCACAGTACCCTGCTCAAAATTCAATTTTTTCTACATTGGTCCACGTTAACTCTTGCCTCTGATTGGCTGTCAGGTTAAAGGAAATAGGAAAATGATTGTTTCAAACTTTTAATTTTCAAATAAAGTTCGATTTAGATCATAAGAGAGGCTTCGCCTTTATATACGGGAAGCATGCCTAGTTTTTACTATTCGTCAGTCGGTTCGTCGTAAATTGGACTGTGAAGAATGTCTGTTTTAGGAAGAATGTCTGTTTTAGGAAGAATGTCTGTTTTATTGAGCATGTCTGTTTTATGGTGGACAGTCTACGCGACTTTATTCGCCATCCGCGTGTAATTGTGTAAATTCTCGATGAAGTATGTGAAAATTATTACTTACATATATATATTCCACAGTTGAACCGACTGACGAATAGTAAAAATGAGTAAATTTGGCTTCCAAATAAATTTAAAGCTGGTTAATTTCTATAATATAGTAAAATATTTTCTTAACCCCACCTTTTATAGCTCCGATGGTTCGAACAATTCATTGAATCAAAAGTTTGACCCAAAATTCGGATTAGGCCCTCCAAAAAACATGTTCGAAGATGTATAGTTCTATAATATTGTAAAATATTTTCTTAACCCCCCTTCTGTAACTCAATGAGGTAAACAATTTTATAGGCAAAGGGCGCCAAACACTTCACCACTTCACGGGGAAAAGGCGCACCGGGAAACTCCCGGTAGGCCAATCCAACACTTGTTGTCGTTGGTCGTTGCGGAGCACAGAGTACGAATTCAGGTGAGAGCCTGAACAGGGTTGCCACACCAAAATTTGCGATTGATAAACTTGAAAATTATGAAAATAACCCAAGAAAGAAAAAAATTGCAAAACAATTAAGATTTGTGTCCACCAAAAAAAAGAAAATGAAAATTATAAACATTATAAACGATTTAAAATTGCTTGAGCTTTATTATTTCTTAGTACAACACACAAAATTACAAAATGGATGAAAAACAAAACACAAAAAACGGTGCAATGACCTGCCCAAAAAAACAAAATTATTCAGCTCTATTGAAAAAGACGACTGGAATTTTTTACTGAATGTAAAAATCAAAGTAAAATGAGAAATTGAGAATGTGATTTTGAAATAAATAAGAGTGACCAACCTATAATTTTTATTTCTGAGTGTGCCGGTCATAGGGGAAAACAGAGTGAAACAAATGGAAAATTGAAACTGATGAAAAAATAAAAGTTATACATTCATGGCTAACTAACGAATAAGTATATCATCATCCTACTCCGCACATTTGGCTCCTAAAGAAAATAATTCTATCTTGAATATCAGCTGAGGAATCATTGAGTAAAACAGAAAATTCATGTTCTAAATTGAGTTTTTCATTAATTTTCCATTTCTTGTTCTCCTTTTATGAGAAACACAGAGATGATACGAAAAAATGTCCCAAATAATGAATTTTAGCAAATTTTATCTGCTTTTCAACCATCTTATTTTCAATTTTCTATCTTTAATATCAGCTGAGAAATCAGTGAGTGAAACATAAAATTCATGTTCAAAATTGAGTTTTTCATTAATTTTCCATTTTTTGTTCTCCTTTTAACAGAAACACAGCAGTGATACGAAAAAATGTTACTGATAACAAATTTTAGCAAATTTTATCCTCTTTCCAACCATCGTATTTCCAACTTTCTAACTTGAATATTAGCTGAGGAATCATCAAATGAAAGGAAAAACTGATACTTTGAGTATACTTACATCTCACCAAAACTATACATTTTTAGGGATATTTTCAATTCTCTCTAGGGGTAAGAAGGGCACCAGACAGAAAAACATACTGTTCCTTTTTTTTTGTAAAGAATTTTATTGGGAACAATTTTTAACTACATCATTTTTCCCATACAGCCCATATTTTCTGAGGAAAATAAGAAAAACTAAAAAATGAGATAAATCTCACCCCATTGTGGCTCTCAGGGTGTGACATTTTTCTTCTTAACTAGGGGACCAACCCTAACACATTCCAGAAATGAAACCTTTTGCATGAATTTTGTCACATTCAAACAGTAATTTGACTGGGCTATTGAAGAGTTTTCTATTTATAACAGGGAGTGCATTGTGCACCGTCTTACTTTTACAAATGGTAACTAGCCCAGTCAAATTACCGTTTGAAAATGACAAAATTCATACAAAAGGTTTTATTGCTGGAATGTGTTCGGATTGGTCCCCTTGTCATGTAAAAAAATGCAACCGCTCCTACCTCTCTTGCTATCCCCCCTGTGAGCCACAATGGGGTAAAATTTGCCTCATTTTTTAGTTTTTCTTATTTTTCTCAGAAAATGCGGGTTGTATGGAAAAAATAGAGCAGTAAAAAAATGTTCCCTATAAAATTTTGTATAAAAAGGTACAGTACATTTTTTTCATCCGATGCCCTCCTTTCCCCCTAGAGAGAATTGAAAATATCCCTAAAAATGTACAGTTTTGATGAGATGTAAGTATACTAAAAGTATCAGTTTTTCCTTTCATTTGATGATTCCTCAGCTAATATTCAAGTTAGAAAGTTGGAAATACGATGGTTAGAAATAAGATAAAGTTTTCTAAAATTTGTGATCAGTAACATTTTTTGGTATCACCTCTGGGTTTTTGATAAAAAGCGAGGAAAAAAAATTCTGGATCCCCAAAAAATTTTCTCAAATCAATTACTAGACAGTATAAGTAAAAAAAAAGAAAAGAACAAAAATGTATCTCGTAGCCAACAACAAAAAGGTGGGGGTGGGAATTTTGACAGTATTGAACAATTAATGCGGAAATTATAGAGTTGAAAAATAATTCAATTTATATATAGAGAAAAAAATAAATATGACTCACCAAATTGAGCCATCCTCTCTCATTCCTATGTCGTCGTCATCTTGCGCAACCCCCAGTTCTCTATCATCTTCATCGGGTTCTACTTGCTCAGCGAAAAGTTCATGAACTACTGGTTCATGCACTGCTACAGGTTCCAGTATTTGTTCTTGTTCTTCCTGTTGTACTGGTTGTCCTTTCCCAACTCCTACTTGTTGCCCAGAACCTGATGGACCAGTTGTCTCCTTTCATTTTTTCGGCAGTGGCTGCCTACTACATTCAGGTACCATTCGACTTCGACTTCGACTTCAACTCCTCCCCCTTTGAGACGAAGATGCGACTGGTTCATCATCATCAGTGCCTGTCCATGATGTATGAAAATCTTCTTTGTTACCCTGCAATACACACAACAAAACAACATATTATAATAAAAGAGATAATCGATGGAATTACTTCCAAGTCTTTTGATATTTATATTACCTGTATGTATATACAGGTAAGAACATACAAACGTACAAGTGTGTACTATTTTATTGAACATCTATGTAGATGAATAATAGGCCAGCCTTTGGTAGCAATTGCTGTCATATGAGTCGATGATCCCCAAATCATTTTTAACATAATTTTTATTTTGTATTGTATTTGAGAGGCCAACCTTGAGAACAAATAATGAATTGAATCACTTAAAAAAAAGCAATTTAAGATGCTGAATTATGAAGTTTGATATGCAAATCCTCTAATATGTATGCTCCTAAAATCCAAACTAATCACCCATGCAATTGTCATTTTTTTATTATATGTATATCATGAATACATAAAGTGCAAAGTGTGTACACAGTCACAGTTCTAGATACCTCCATTGTGAGAAGAAAGAAGTTTGGTATTGTAATGTGTGATGTTACAGATTTGATTAGTAAACTGAAAAGTAATAAATATTATCTTTTGTGGCATGTACCTAATAATACTACGTACACCCCAAAATTGCCCCTCGACCATAAAATTGAAGTTGCTGGAAACGGACCAGATCTCACTCAAAAATCATTGTTTGTAACATTAAAAAGAAATAAGCTGGTATGGTAAATTTAAAAAGTATGTTCATGTAAAACTGAATTGTTAAAAATACGAATTTTTTAAACATAAAACAAAGTCGTGTTTGAAACCTAGTGCACTCAAGCAGGCCCACATAAATTGGGTGTAAAACGAAATCAGAGTCATAAGATATTGGCCAATGATCGGTACCTAATTATACTCTTTCTTATCTGCAAAAAGAAGAAATTTGTAGAAATTTTTTCGAGAATCACAGTTTTAGTAAAATGTTTTAATTTTCTATCATAAAGATCCTGACCTTGGACAGCAAAAAATCCTCAAGATACAGTGCATTTAAAAAATAATCTGGATTCCTTTTTGCAACTATATCACAATTTTATGAATCAGTTGTATGGCCATTACTATTATTATAGTCATATCCTCCTTTAACAATACTTTTCACATCCCCTATACCTCTCCTCTCCTTTCTTTTTCGAAATCCACCATGAGCAGCAACAACAAATTTCAACCTTTTACTTATTATTTTATTTGCTTTTCGTTTGTTGTTATTTTTTATTATTTTTTGTTATTTTGCCGACAATTTAAAATCTGGTTTTACCAAATTAATAGTCTGAGAGATTGAGAGATATAGTGAGAGAGAGACAAAGACCAATTTGTATTATAACTTTTTTCCCTCTCCTCTTTCTGTATCTAGTCTAGGCTCATTATGGTTTAAATGGTTTACATACTAATAATACAAAAAAAGAAATAAAAACGGTACCTATACAGCGTATACCTCTAATTAAGGAAGTCCAGCTTTTAGCATATTAGAGGATACATTTTTTTATGCTTTTTATAGACATGGGTCTGTGTGAATATTCTTTTTCGCTACTTCCACACTAAATTAAATTGATGTGAAAATAACAGGGAGGAAAACTGTATGTTTTTTCCTTGTAAAAAATCTCTGTGTTCCAAAAGTATGTCGTATTTTGGTGGGTGCTTTTAATTTTAATCGCTTGTTTTAACGTCAGTGAAATAAAACTTTATAAATTTATTCGAAACGATGAATTTTTTCACTGGGAAGAGGATACAATAACTGCACAATGATGACGACAATGACAATAGTACATAAATTACATAGTACAGAATTAGGAAAAAAAAAAAAAAAAATATGAATCAGTACAGTATTGCAATAATGAATGATGCTGTGGATTACAAATCAATTTTTTTCAAAGTTCATATCAATGGTGCAAGTTTAATTCCAATGGATATTTTTGTTTGACTTTTTTAGTTTGATGCAGCTTCTAGGTTATTCTATCATTGGCATATTTGTTTAATTCTAATCTAAACCGAGGTTATTTATTTATTCCTTTTGTAAAGAAAGGGATAATATAGCCTTATAGTCCACACCCATATATGCTGTGAAGGAAACTTGAAGTGTAGTGGTTCCCTCTTGAATTTCAAAATTTTGGATCTTTATTTGCAAAAAATATATTTTTTAGTAGATTTTTCTTTCTTAGCAGCGGTCCCCAGACCCCAAAAAACTCCCTCCACTCGAGAGTTCACCATTAATACTGGACGATTTGCAAAAATCATTTGTTGTGTCAAAAAACTCACCAAAGATGATTATCTCATGCTGAAATATGAAGGAGTATATCTTTGGAACATCAAATAGAACCCTCGTTAATGACAAAAATACTTCAAAATAAAACGATATATTCTTGCAAACTGGAATTAAATTATTTAGAAAAGTTTTAATTATACTTGTTCATAATGGCTTTTACTGTTTTCACATAATTCCTTGGTCAATCATAAAACTATGCCTGTACCTTGTGCAGTCAAGTATGACTTATTATTTTTAGCTGCAAAGGTAAACTGCTATTTTTGTGTCCTTAAGATCATAAAATGGCTTCCAACGATGGTAAATTGAAATTTTGATATGACCCCAAAGAAGGAAGTCAGTTAGGCTGGGGTCAGGTAAATGTGGTGGTCAAACGAACCTACTTTCCTTCTCAGCAATTCATATCATAGGAAAGAAATTTCAGATGTACTTCTTTATAGGATGGTAGTTTATAAATAATCAAAGGGGTTAAAGTAGCTAAAAGAAAAAAGAGATGTTGTGTTTTGCATGAAACAAAAAATTAGTGCATTTTACAACAAATACTCTTATACAAAGTTGAACAAATTCTTTAGCAAAATGCAGTATGTCCTTATATTTTTATTCAAAATAATTTTGGATCATCTTAAATTTTATTTCAAAATTGTTTTCAAATTACAAATCAGTTGGTCATCTTCATTTTCCTCTATATCTTGCACTGTTGGGACTGTTAGAATGTGCTTATAAAATCCAAGGTCCTCTCAATCTGCCCATTGTCCAGCAAATTGGGAAATCACTAGACTGATAACGCCAGCTCTCTTTTTTTCATGCAATCTAATTTTTACCACAATGGCTGCAGGAGGAATTATTTTTGATAAATACCGATTCTGTTTTTTTTTTTTTTGCTTTTGAGATATACTTTTTTAAGGGACATGAAGACTTAGTTTCCCACAAACCACTGTGAACATGAGGTCACATCATATAGATCCTACACAACTCCTCCTAAGTTATTATAAAAAGCCCAAACAATCCAGATGGATGATCTTTAGACAATACAATTTAATAAAACTCATGATAGAGCTGATATAAATCGGTTTCAATCTTATTACTTGTACGATGAGTGTCCATCTTTTTGTGATGATAAGCCGTACCACGTGGAGTTGTAAATTCGTAGACCATCTGTTTGTTTCATTCACTGTTGTTTTATTTAACATGATTTGTAGAACATTTACTTTTTGAGGGTGAGCGAACTATTATAGAAACACGATCTCGAATTGTTGGAACTTTTATTTCATTTCTGATATTTCATATGACTATTTATAAAACGTGAATGAAAAAATGTCTTATGTCGAAAGCCGTTTAAGAACGAACTGACTTCCCCACTTATGATAATGTTAAATCTTGTCAGTCTTTACTATTCTTCATCCGGGGAAGTCTTTACTTATTTTATTATACTCTACCAAGATCCGTTAACACAATAAACTGTATTCTTCTTATTTTATTACTTTCGTCACGATTGACTATTAAGAGAACATGGTATTGTGGGAGGAATGGAGTATTTTTTATTTATTGGATCTTGGTGGTGGTATCGCAAAAATTTTATTTATTAATTTTATAGAAATATGCTTCACAGTATCTGTAACTCAAAATTTTTGAAAATTATTAAATAAAATAACCTGAGCTTTTTTACTACATTTCAGTATCTTCAGATGAATAACTTTAGTAAATAAATGTGTTTAATGTAACTAAAAAAATATTGTTATTAGGTATGTAAGTAAGTGATAATTGGTACTATTTCACAGAGTTTGTTTCAAACGATAATAATCTTTACTGTTATTATTGGGAATTTGGTCATTATTATGTGAATGTACAGGATTTTTGCCATCATTCCATTTACCTGTAAAATTAATAAGGTTAATTATTAATTAAAAATTAAACTACTAGTATAATTGAAATATTATTTAAAAACAATACATTGAAACATAAATTAATATCCTTAAGATCATCATATTTTAATAACATTGGGCTTTGATTCCTTTGTTTTTTCTTCTATGAGCTATTTGGGATACTGCTTCCTATATGTTAATTCTTTCATACGAGGGAGGTTTTAGGTGTTCAGCCAGTACGGGTTTGAATCCCCGTACCGCCTGAACACTTAAAGTGGTGACCCCGACGTGATCCGGGAGATGGAATATTCACGCCATCTCTCGGACACTAGTCAAACTACCGTCTGTAACTGTGGTGCGTCACACTGCCGTTTCTTTGCGTGACGGCGCTGGTGGGCGTATGCCACGGAGTGGTGATGGAGGGAGGGGCATCACCATGTTCTGGTGTACGTCCCTACCTAGACGCCTCCGTATAGGAAGCCGTATTTACACTCCGCTATACTGGGGGGAGTGGTGTGGCGGCCGCCACACTACGTCGGCACATATACGTACGTACTTCCTCGAACACCATCACCCGGCACCGTAGCCGAGTGAGTACGGTGTTGCCTTTTGTGACGGTGAACGAGGGAGGTTTTAGGTGTTCAGCCGGTATGGGTTCGAATCCCCGTGCTGCCTGAACACCTAAAGTTTCATTATTTTATCGCTTTGGAAAATTTATTTTCATTTATAAAGAAAATCGATGAAAACTGAATTAATAGCCCTGTGTGTACCTAAATAAAGTGAACAAAGGAAAAATACGATGCAAAACTTATTGGTGCTGCAATCAGTGTCCTTTTCCTGATTCTTAAATTTACATCATCGGACATGTTTCTGAGGCGCTCTTTGACTATGTAGTACTAGACCAGTAAAGTTTTATAAGACTAACTAGAGTATTTTCTTCACATTTTTGACATTTTACTTGAGTTCACCAATTTTGAATGTATTTAATAAAGTCATTTTTTAAATTCACGAAGATAGTGTACATAAATGTAGTGTCAAAAGGTATGCAGTGGTTATGTATTTAGCACTGGCATGTCCACCGAGAAATCATAGTTCTTTACCAGTTGGGTACTATTGAAGTCAAATTTTATGTTCATTTTATCTTTCATTATTAAACCTATTTGTCAACCCTTATGGAGCCCAAAAAGGGGACAATTTCTGATTTTCATATTTTATTGCATAATATATCACCAGAAATGTGTTTAGAGATACTGAATTCAATGTTAATTTTATCGTTAGACTCATTCTTCGATCCTTGTTGGGTCAAAAAGGGGGGAATTATATATTTTATTGTGTAATATATCAGTGAACACTTAGCTCAGGGTTAGGGTCAAAGGTCCTAAGCATTTGTCATTCAAAGCTGAGACCCAAGTGTGAAACCTGTGGATTCTATGAAAATAATTCGCTCTTACATCATTTGCGAGAGTATTAAACGCATTTTTTAAGTTCAGTATTTCTTTCAAATGATTTTCAAATTGTTATCTTTTTGCTGGAACTCATGTATTTTAAATATTTTCATTTTCAATTCTATTACTAGGGAGCCTCTGTGACAATATGTGCATACTCCATTAACGATCCTGGGAAAACTGAGTAAATATAATTTTTGTTAATTTCATTTTTTTGTAAATATTCCAAAGAGAAATTCTTTTTTCTTATCCAGATTTTTTTTTTTTCGTGTCGTCACAATAATCCATAATTGAGAAAAATGATTTTGTTTTACCAACGCCCATTGAAATAACATGACCTAAAGATGCAAAACAAAAATCATAATTGGACAGAAAATAACTTATGCATCTACTCATCTCAGATGTTCTCTACATTACTAGATGGAAGGTGACAGTCTCTCAGATGATTGCAACATATTGTCTCTGATCAAAATGTATAATGCTGAAGCCTATGTTCAACTTCGTATTTATAATCTTATACCTACAAAAAAAATGCATGGTCATTAAAACATTTAATAATTATTAATTATTGTTAATTAAATAATATGTACTTACTAGTTGCAGCAACTTATGTGTTGTGTGTGTTGCATGTGCAAAATTTGAGAAGTTTTTGCGACACATGGAATTTTCGTAATTGATTGACTGTGAAAATTAAATTGGGGTATAATTTCTAAATTCTATCATTCCTCTTTTTGAGTGTGCAACTGCCACACACAGGAGAAATCCAAGTTGTCACCTTAGGAGCATACACAATTGCTTCCTTTTACTGTATTTTATATTTATTGAATCCGGAGTCCTAGATCACGAATATGTAGGTCACTCAAATTCTTCCATACACAATAGCTCTGTTTGATAGGACTACACCAACTTACACCGACCTACACCGGGAGGGCGATTCCACAAATGTAGAAATGTTATATGACTTAATGTTTAGTTTTATATGAATATTTGTGGAATATCCCTACCGGTGTAGGTTGGTGTATGTTAGTGTAGTCCAATCAAACACAGCTAATATGTATGGATATATATATATATATATATATGTATACTGGGTCTTCTGTAACTATATGCAAATATTCCAAGGTGATGTAGCAAGTTACATTCATGTAAATAGGTTTGTATACCTTCCTGACCATAGGCGCTGAGATATAAGTCCTCAAAGAAATTTGATCTTCCTCTAAAAAAAATTTTTTTTTCCAATACTATAAGAGTTACAGGCCTGAAATTTTGACAGTGTTTTGTCAAGATGTGTGGCAATGTTCCAAATTTTTTTTTAGCGAAATATCTTATCAGGGGTGGGAATGGTGGGGTTTAGAATAAAATATTGAGTTGAAAATATCACGTTTTTTCAACTTTATTTTTAAAAAAATCCTATTCACATTAAAATTTTATATTTCATCTGGGTAGTACTTCATGTTATTTAACTGGTAAACAGAGTTTTAACCCCCTTCCTTTGATTTTTCTTCAAGGTCAAATTTTTTGAAAATCAATAAAGTCATCCTACTTCCATTTTTTAAAATAAAAATATAATGAATAAAATCACCTTGACAGTGTTGAGCTACTGTAATAATATCAATCTGATACAACAGTTTTTGTTTATAATGTACGGAAGGGGGTACTTTAGCCCTCTTAAGTTGAATTAATTTTTCATGTTTCAATTTTTTTTTCAACCTAATAGATTGAGAATAACTTTCTAAGGAAAAAATGTTAAATAACCCCCCACCTATCTCTAAAAAGTGACCAGCTACATTTATTTGAATTTATCAATGATTTTTCTTCAAAAAATTTAAATTAGATACTAGAGCTCAAATATCTCTTCACAAAACAAATTTATAAAAACAATGAAAGGATAACTTTTGAAAGATTTTTAAGAGGGGAACAATTTTTGTATGAAACATTTTTCTTCCCACACGATAATTACACAGTTACAATAGAAAAACTATGTTTTTCAAAAGAAAAAAAATCACAATTTTTCAGTTTTCATTCGATAGTCTTAAAATTGGAGATGAAAAGTCTCAATACAAAGAATGTGCGTCTATAAATTCTGTGTCAAAAAAGTATTCATCGTTTTTGCAAACCTGTTGGCAAATATGATAATAATTGAATAAGAAAAACAAGTTCAATTCATATCTTAATTTTTGAAGATAATAAATTAATTTTTTTTTATACTTTCATTCAAAGATTCTTAATCTTATTCAATGATCAATTGAAATTGATATAACATTATAGCAATAAAAAAAGATTTTTTCACAATTTTCTAAAATTTTATTATAAAAACTGTTCAAATCTGCCGCCATTTACACCAAGGCACAATTGTGCTCGACAAACAACAGAAAGTGTTGCAGCACGGGCTGCTTCTTTATTTTCCTTTACCATCTTAAATATGTTACTTATTCGCTTTTTTAAATCGGACTGCGATTCTGGCCGCAATTTTTGGTAGACCAATCATTTGACTTCACCCCATAAATAGAAGTCTAATGGAGTTAAATCTGGACTTCTTGGTGGCCACAGGCAATAGGTGCTACCACGACCAATCCAACCATTCTGGAACTGTTTATTCAGTTCCTAGCGCACATTAACAGCAAAATGAGCCGGTGCTCCATCGTGCATGTAACTCAAGTGTCTGCGATATTTCAGTGGTACATCATCCACAATTTAATTTGGCAATTCTTGTTGAATAAAGTGTCTGTACCTTTCAGTAGTTAAGGTTCCATCGAAGAAGTAGGGTCCAACTATTGCGGAACTCACTATGCCGCTCCAAACATTCACAGAAAATCGATGTTGGCTTGAGGTCTCCCAACATTGTCGTGGGTTTTCATCAGCCCACATATGTTGATTTCTAGAATTGAATGGTCCATCGCATTGAAATATAACCTCATCGGTATAGAGTATGTTTTTATTCAAGTTACAGTGTTCCAAAAGCCACGAGGAGAATTCTTTTCGCTGCATATAATCTTGTGGCTCCATAGCAGCCACTGGTGTCAGATGATATGGATATAATCCCTCGCCATTTAAAATCCTCCACACTGTAGTTTTTGGAACATCAAAGATTTGAGACAGGGCTGCAATGCTTAGCTGGGAGTCATTTTTTACAGCATTCAGGATATCTTCTTCTTTATTGATGTCACAATGTATAGCTTGCTCTGTTATTTGGCTGTAGAAGCAACCATCTGTCAAAAGACGCTGGAACATGGCTGCTATAGTACGTGGAGTAGGTTGTTGGCATTGCGGAAATGTTTCATTATACAGCCGGGCTGCAGATGAACTGTTACCATCTGCAGCACTGTATAAGTAAATCATATCGGTACATTCATTAAACCCATAGCGAGCCATTGTTCCAGCATGAATAATTAAGCATGAAGGGATGGGATAAGATTATTTATAAAATTGAATTTCCATGGAAGTATTATTATATTGCAGGGGAACTGCTTGAAAAAAATCACAAGATTACAAAATAAAAGAAGGTAACGGGAAATTATGTTGAATATAATTGTTTCTGATATAACAAGAATGATAAATTTCCAAATAGAATAGGTTAAAAGATATTACTATCTTCAAAAATTGATATATGAATTGGTCTCTATTTTTTTATTCAATTAATATCTTATTTTCTAATTGGTTCACAAAAAAATAAAAAGAACGTTTTTTATGCAGAATTTATGGAGGCATATTTTGTGTATGGAGACTTTTCATCTCCTGTTGAAAGATTTCATAATCTTGGATAAAAACTGCAAAAAATTTTAGTTTTTTTTTTTTGAAAAATGTAGTTTTTCCATTGTAACTGTGTTATTATTGAGTTGGAGAGAAAAATATTTAATTCTCTGTGGGCTCAGTGCTTGTTTTTTATAAACTTGAATTAATAACAGAAGAAAAATGTTGAAATATGGTTCGATTTTTCTTTTCACCAATGCAATAATTATTTAAAATATCACTTCGGCGCATCAACCAACCGCAGTGAGTGTGTATTTTCCAAAAGTGTCAAATTTTATAATGGCTGCTGTTCGAAAACCAGCCGACAAATTTAGCATAAAATTAATGCCAAACCAGTCCTTAATAGTCTCCATTTTGATACAAATTTCAAGCTAAAATCTTTTAATTTAGAGGAGTTATTGTGATGATATCACTATTGGATTGTAAAACTTTGATAATTTCTCCCTCTGAAACTACCAAATGAATTTCAAAAATTTCTACACGAATGTGTAGCCCATGGAAGCTTCTAACCCTACCCCAGGTTTCATTACCATAGATCAAACAGCAGAGGTTTCACAGACTCCCAGAAAATTCCAAAATGAGCAAAGTGTGATAATATATGAATGTTTGTCTATATATACTGTATACAGAAGAATTTGAGTGACCTATATATTCATGATCTACGACTTGGAATCGGCGCTTTTCCAAGGTCCCGCCATTGCACTGAATTCAATAGTTTTATTTTCTTTGAAAAATACACTAACATTTTCAGTTTATATATTTCTGCGTTTTTCTACAGGAGGAGTGTATATTGGTGCGTATTGACGAATGTAGAAGGCAGACATTCTGAGAATGAAGAAGAGCATTTGAAAAAGTTTTAGCAAATCCCTCTCCATCGATGAGAGCAAAAAAATGAAATCATACATATAATGCATACATACTTCAAGAAATTATCATCATCAAACAAATTGTACCATTTGATAACTGTGTCCTGCCCTCTTGCCTCGCATCCGATCATCCCTCCCCAGTTGCATATTGTTTCTGCACAATCTTATGTTATTAATAGTTCAAGCGTTCTTCCGTGTCATCGTTGGCTGTTTTTGTAAATTTTTATTCGTTTCAACTTGAGTTCTGGGGCCGTCAGTGTTTTCATACAAGTTTAATCAAATGTAGGCACTTATCTTTGGATTATGTAGAGGATGTGCGCATACCCATTTTAGTACGAAAATCTATACCAACATTAATACGCATAAGTTTCACTCGTTTTCACTGGAAAGATATCTTTAGATTCACAAGATCAACAGATTGAAAATAGACGAAAAAAGACCTATTGCCATGCTCAGAAAACATTTGTCTATTGTAGGGTTTCAGAATGATGACGTAATTCGTTAACACTGGTGAGGTAGGATTACTGAGTATCCTTACACCGAAATGGTCGAAGGTGCCTATGTGCTTATAAATGCCTAGTGCTGATCAGCCCCAAATTGGTTCTGTACATCGAAACACAAAATTAAAATTTTTTTTTTCCGTGGAATATGAAGAGTATTTTCTTTTGGACTAGGACTATTTTTTGTATTTTTATCACGACTATTTCTGTTGAAATCGCAAAAAGTTTATTTGTAGTCCCAACAAGTGCGGTTTGTTCTTAGTTATATATAAGCGTAGGTATCTTTGGATTACACGCTGATACACCATCAGCGATATTTTCTTCACAGTTTACATTTTCTTCCTCAAAATAGTTTTACTGTAAAACTGTACGAATATTGTTTTTAATTTTTCCACCTCTTTTTTAATACAACAAATTCAAAAATAAAACCAAAAAAAAAAAACAAAAGAGTCTGTTTACCATTATTTGTATAGAATTTTATTACTTAAAGAAATCCTAATAAAAAAAAAAAAAAAATTGCGAAAATAAAGCTGCTAGAAGACGACTACGATGACACGAAGACGATGACGACGACAACAACTCAATCAATGTCAACTTTTCAAAGAGACATTAAACATTTAAGCTCTTTTCTTCCTTTCCACGACGTTAACGACCAAAAGTATAAGACCGGCAACTTAATATACCTAATGGGATTTATCACCGAGGTCTTTCTCCTCTTTATCTACCCTACCACTACCTCTTTCTCAATAACATACACTTTCTCTTTCACTCTCTCTCCTTCTCACTTTCTTCTTGCGCGCAAAATGAGTTGAATTATTCATTAACCCCTTTTTCCCTTTTGTGGCTTTAAACTTTAATACTTCGTCGTCGAGAGCGTCGCACGCGGCTATCCCACGGGAAGTCGACATTTGCGCCACCTCCACTCCAGCCTCCTCGACTGTTCCTTTACGTCTCCCTTCGATTCGTATTCTCTGCTTGCCACCTTGCTCACCCACCCCCGCTCTAATCGTCGTTTATTGTCAACCTTGTAGCCTTTTTCGTAGCTCCCCCAGCCCCCAAAACCACCGTTCATTTAACGGTTAAAACAAAATTAACTTTTCCATTCATTAATTTGTCATGTTGTTAGCTTGACATTAAGGCTCCCTTTTATTTTTTCAAGCAGATAGTTTACCTAGCGAGTTATGTACTCACTCTGTATGTTACGTAAAAGAAAGAAGAAAAAAACAACAACGGACAAAGAAAGTTGGTATAAGAAAAAAACGACGACGACGAAAGTGCAGATAAAAGGAATACGTCGAATAGTGAGAGGGTAGGGAGACATTTTGACGGGTGGCTGCTGGGAAGTAAAAGGGAACGAAAGTGAGAGAGAAAAAGAAAAATGATATATTGTTGTTACGTAAAATTTGTCGAATTAATTATGGTTTTAGTAGTCGCTCTGTTCGATTAATTAAAACGTAGCGTAGACGAAAGAAAATCAAGGGTTGCGTTTTGAACGACTACAGAGTTGCTATTTTAGTTGAGAGTGTTATAAACGTCTTTTTACGTGCGCCAAGTTGAGGTTATTGCACTCGAGCAAAAGGTGGTAGCCAAAATGGTATTCCCGACAGATATTTAGACCTTAAGATAAAATCAAAGTTGAAAACCTAACAGAAGTTTTTTTCTGTTTTCAATAAGGGTTGAATGGGAAGATGGTTGTCGTTGGCGAATTTCAAGCTTTTCTTTTATTTTTGCCTTTTGTATACGTTTATGTTTACGTTATTGAGTTGGTCAATGTTATTTATGTTTTATTGAACTGACGAGTAATTGTAAAGGGACTAACTGTACGTATTTCTGAAGTGCAAATTGCACGAACATTTCGGTTATGAGAACCAATTTTGACCAAAATTTTAATCAGCATTCATAAATTATGACTAACCGTCCAGATATGTTTTTACATGACCTGTAATTCTAAAATGCTTTTGGTGTATTTTCCAAGTATTTTTCTTTGGAAAATATGACTATTGCTACAGTGCAGTGGCGGGACCTGGGGGTGGGACTTGTGGAAAAGCGTTGATCTAGAGTCATAGATACGAATATATAGGTCTCTCAAATTCTTCTGTACACTGTATATATATATATATGTAAGTAATTTTGAATGAAATATGAACAATATCTCGATTGCACTAAAAGAAGTGGAAATATATTTTAAGAATCAGATAATTTACATACTTAGCATCAAACTTATTTCAACTTACCTAAAAGAAGTGAAATACAAAGATTAAAAAGTTCATTACTCGATTACAAAATTACTTAAATCTTAGATTGTCATATTACATAGTTTAGCAGAAAATTACTAGAAAGAAACGTTTTGATCGTCTACATTATAACCACAGCACACGAATGAAATCAAATAAAAATTTACTTGCAGTTACACAGTCCTGTCTTATCAGCTAAATCTCGATACATTCGATTCTGCCGTACTATGGAAATGATAAGACGGACGTGAAATAGCCAGTTATTTCTAAAATACGTACACGTATTTTACATCCCCATACCTGAGAAAATTACGAAACAAAGGGGAGTAATTTGGAAACATGGAACAAATTTGACTCTTTCTTCTGATAACCAGCATCTACGCGATATATTACATTTGACAAACTTTCAGTTATTTTGAACGGGCCCGTTCTTATTTCATCGAGTTTATTTTTGTTTAACAGATTACCATGATTTACATAGACTAAATCGCCAACTCTATAAGAAATATCTTTTCTCTTGGAGTCAAATTTTTGCTTATTATATTTATGACTTCTCTGGGAATTTTCAAATGCTAATAACCTGTCATTGGTCAGATCTGTTACGTTAGGCATCGGAATATCTTTTGGACATAAATTTACTTTAATATTATTCATTAAATAATTTGGTGAAAATAAGGTTGATGAATGAATAGTATTGTTATATTCTTGAACACATTCTTCTGCTAAAACTGACCAAGGCTTTTTTTTATTTATTTTGTTTTCGTTAACTTTACAGCGTATTCTATTCACCAGAGTTTGATTTAGTCTCTCATTGAGACCGTTGGAGAAAGGACAGTCTACGGCTGTAAAAATTAATTTGATATTGTGTGACTCCAGAAATTCTTTAAATTCTTTTGAATTTATTCCGCCGTATTGATCCGCCAGAAGTGTCTCTATTTTCTGTCCTTCTCTTAAAATTTTACGTATTAAATTTATAAAATCTGTGGCTTTTTGAGTTTTTGATGGTAAAATGTACGCAAAACGTGTGAAATGATCAACTAATAAGTGTAAATATTTTTTTGAAGTATTATTTCCGTTAAAGCCACCTATTGTATCTATTGACATAATCTGAAACGGTTCAGTCGCAGGGCCCAACTGAGATAGAAAACCATAACGAAAAGATGCTCTGGACTTATTTTTAGTACAAATAGCGCAATTCTGACAGAAAGAGGTAATCAGTTTGAAAAAATTTTTACAATAATAAATTGGAATAAGATGGAACGAAAGCTGCTTAGGACCAATATGACCAAATTTTTCATGAACTATCTTTATTATTTTAGTCGCTAAATCTTCTGTTATCAAAATTTTATTTTTACCTCTAATGTTCATGAAGAGTATATTATTTTTTTTTATTACGTTATTTTTTTGGAAATAGTCTCTTGAAAATTTATTTTGGTCCATAGCTATTTCATTAAATTGAATAAAATTTACTATTTTAAGTTCTTTATGCGTTTCAAAATGTTCGAGGACAGGGTTACGCGACAAACAGTCGGCCTCCTGATTCTCGGAACCAGGTAAATACTTTACTGAAAAATCAAACTGAGACAAGTAAAACATAAGCTGACCAAGTTCATTATCAAATTTAGAGTTTACGTTCAGATTCTCAAGCGGTTTATGATCTGAATAAACGACAAATTTCTTTCCAAGAAGCCAATGTTGCCAGAACATTAAGGCCTCTTTAATTGCCAGACACTCCAAAAAAATCGCCTTTTTCTTTTTTTGATAAACATTTAACTTTTTGGAAAAATAAGCGACTGGCCGAAAATTTCCGTCTTTCTGTTTTTGTTTCAGGATTGCACCAAGTCCTTCCAAACTTGCATCAGTGTATAAAACTGTCTCCTTTAAAGGATCATAAATAGCTAAACAAGGACTTGAACATAAATAACTTTTTATCTTTTCGAAACTATTATGGCAGTCTGTTGACCAATTAAAATCTACGTTTTTCTTCAATAAATTGTGTAACGGTTCTAAAATATGTGCAGCCTTTGGAATATATTTCTTATAAAAATTAACCTTCCCTAAAAATTGGCGCACATTCTTTCTATTTTGAGGAATGGGAAAATTCTTGATAGGGAGCACATTATCAAAAACAGGCTTAGTTACGTTATTGCTAATTATGTGGCCTAAATATTTTACGTTATTTTTGGCAAAATTACATTTTAATAGTTTCAATCTAAAACCTTCTTTTTTAATGGCCATAAACAATTTATCAATGTGCTCCAAGTGTTCCTCAAATGTTTTTGAAAAAACTAGAATGTCATCAATATAGTTTACACAAAAATAGTCCAACCCGTTACGTCGGATAATATTTTGTAGGATCCTTTGAAAAATTGCGGGAGATGTTTTAAGGCCAAATGGCAAACATGTCCACTCAAAATGGCCATTTTGTGTGACGAAAGCTGTTTTATAAGAATCTTTTTTGCGTAAGGGAATAGTCCAAAAAGCGGAATTAATATCGAAAGCTGAAAAATAAACACAATCCCTAGTCTTCACAATTAAATCTTCTATTAATGGGAAAGGTTGACTTTCAGGTACAATAAGCTTATTTAATGCCGTAAAGTCGATACATAATCTGTTCTTCTTTCGAACGCCAAACTCATCTTTTTTAAATGCCAGTGTAACTGGAGCCGCAAAAGGAGATGTAGATTCCTGGATCAGACCATGGTTTAACAACTGGGAAATTTGAGATTCAATTTCCTTCTGATCAATAGGATTACATCTGTACGGCTTGCGAGATACATACCTATGCTCAGTCAATTTAACCGAAGCTTCGTGGTTGTGTACACAACCCGTATCAAATTTGTGTTTCGCAAAAATAGATTTATGTTTTTCAATTAAATAAGTTATTTTATTCTTTTGGTAATTATTTAAATGATCCAAATTTGCCTCGAATTCATTAATTTTAATAGATTCATTAAAATTTACTGTAAACGGTGCAGACTGAACTACGGTTCCGAGATCAATTTTTTTATTATTATCCATTACGTTAATCTGAGAGATATTCAATTCATGGTCTTGGTGTAACCCAAAATCCTTTATCATATTTAAGCCAATCAAAAAATCATAATCAAAATTAATCGAATTTATCACAAAAACATCTACAAATTTGACGATATCAAAAATTTTTACTTTGATTTTTACGATTCCAAAGACTGAAGCCGTACCACTGACCATTTTAAAATTATTGTTGCAAGAGTTAATTTTTATTTTATTTTTCCTTGCAAATTTATAGTTTATTAATGAAATATTTGAGCCGGAATCATAAATACCGTTACATAATATAGAATCATTAATTAAAAGACGTAATTGAATCAGTGGTACCGTTACTCGTTTTTTGGCAAGTCATCTGAATTATTGATTTTGGACTCTATCTCCAAATTATTTACAGATTTTACTTTGTTAATTTCATTTTTTCTTGAGTCCTTAAACCAGCAGACATTTTCCGAGTGAATTCTACCAAATTTCCCTAATTTATCACAAATCGAACATGTTTTTTTTTTAGGAGTAAATTTCTTATAATTAGTAATACCATTAACATTTTGAACAATCGTATTTGTTTTTTTTGACATAGTCGAATTTGCATTCTCAGAAGATGTACGACGAGCAGGGTTATCAGCATCATATTTTTTTAATTTAGAAATTAATAATTTTACCGAAGTTACTGAATTACGATTCAATGAATCTTGAATATGAGCCGGCAAGCCTAACACTATTAAATTCAGTAATACATTTTCAGCGATAAAATGGTCTAGATCTAACATTAATTTTTCTTTTTTTATAACGTATTCTATTAAGGAGCCCGATAAATATCGGAAATTGTAAGCAAATCGGATCGGTTTCCAAGATACGTCACCGAATGTGGCGATAAGATCCTCGTGCCATAGAGCCCAGTCAGCATCAACACCAATTTTCTTTTGGGTACTCAGGAACCAGTCATTCATTGACGTATCTAAGCAAAGGTGAAAAACCTCAATAACTCTGGATCCAACAAGAGAAAACCGAGCTACTTCTTTTTCGAAACTAACAGCCCAAGCAACTACGTTTGAATTCTTGGATGTTAATTTATCGACCAGAAAATGTTTCATTATTTCTTTTAGTGATTCCTGTTTCTCCAGTGACACTACCGGCGCGACAGACGAAGAACCAGTCTCTACCGATGACAAAAAATAATCAGAAAAGACAAAGTTACCGTCATCATCCAGATATGATTTTGCTAGCTCCTCAGACAGGCTAACATTTACAGTGCGATACTGTCCGCGGGCTTTAAGCGCATCTCTGGCAGCTTTCATTGAACCCGTAGCTAACAGCTTGGCATGAATAGTCAGCGATTGAAATTCAGGAGGAAAAGCGTACCACATTTCATCCCCTGGTTTTCTAACTCTTTTTATTCTGATAACAGTAGATTTCCCATCAGCAGCAGCCTCAGCAAGCATGAAAACTTGTAATCGAACTGGCGACATCGCTGATCAAAGAATTAATCTTTGTATTTGTAAGTAATTTTGAATGAAATATGAACAATATCTCGATTGCACTAAAAGAAGTGGAAATATATTTTAAGAATCAGATAATTTACATACTTAGCATCAAACTTATTTCAACTTACCTAAAAGAAGTGAAATACAAAGATTAAAAAGTTCATTACTCGATTACAAAATTACTTAAATCTTAGATTGTCATATTACATAGTTTAGCAGAAAATTACTAGAAAGAAACGTTTTGATCGTCTACATTATAACCACAGCACACGAATGAAATCAAATAAAAATTTACTTGCAGTTACACAGTCATGTCTTATCAGCTAAATCTCGATACATTCGATTCTGCCGTACTATGGAAATGATAAGACGGACGTGAAATAGCCAGTTATTTCTAAAATACGTACACGTATTTTACATATATATATATATATATATGTGTGTGTGTGTGTGTGTGTGTGTGTGTGTGTGTGTGTGTGTGTGTGTGTGTGTGTGTGATATAAGGAAATAATGAATAAGAAATATAAATGCAAAATGTATCTAATAAGACGATGAAAGATTTTATTCAATGTTTCTTCAATTTACACAAATCAAAATTAAAAACTGTTAGAGATTTCAAGTACTAATTTACAACAAATGCTCAAAAAGTTCTCCTGTAACAACACAATGACTTAAGTGCTGGTAAAATTCTCTTCTAACTTGAGCTAATTGGTGGGGAGTAATATCCCGACAACATTCCCTGATGGCATTCTTTAGGGCATGAATGCTCTTGTATGATCGTCCCAAGTGGTAAATTTTTGTTTTCAAGTGGCCCTATAAAAAACATAATATGGGGCCAAATTTGGTGATAGTGCTGGCCATGATACATCGCCATAATAGAAAATAATTTGATTTGGAAATGCATTGTATAAATAATTTCAGACCAGGTAATCATTGTGGACAGAACAGCCATCCATGTGGAACCATATCTCATTGTTCTCACCAGCTTCCCAGATCAGGTCACTGATCTGCCCTTGCATTAAATCCAAAAACTGATCGCCATTCAATGTGTAGTTGTTAAAGACTGGCCCAGTAACTTGTCTACCTAACAGTCCAGTCGACACATTAACAAGTTGCGGGTATTGAGTATGATGTTCTATAAAAACATGGAGTTCACTTTTGCCCAAATTCTACAATTTTGGAAGTTTGATTTATTTTCTAATATGAATGAGCTTTCATCTGTGAAATAAATTTCTTTGCCAAAGTCCCTATTAGAATTTTATCAATCTATCATTTCTGATTTGGTATGCAACCCTGGGTGGTATAATCCAACCCAATACAAACAAATATAGATTCCCAAAAAATAACACTCAATTAGTAAACTGTGAGCATCTCCACCAACAGAATTTAGTGAAGATGCGAGTTAAGATCCAAAACCAGTTCAGCTAGCCAGTTGATCGTAGTGATCAAATAGAGGACCTCCTGAATGTTGTTGCAGCTAGATGTCACAAACAGCTCAAGCACTATTTCCAGAATAATAAAGTTTCACCAATTCTACTTTTTCTTGTTGTGAAAACATTTTATTGCGTTAACCAAGTGATAAAATCACACTGATACATGACTAATCTACAAATGTTTCAACATGTTACATGTCTGGAAATATTTTCTAAAAGCTTATCATATTTTGATTATACTCTATTTGTACTCGAATATTAACACTTCTCATTCATTATTAACTTATATCTCTTCGAATATTGTTCGTATCAATTTGAAACTTGCCCCATTGGAATTTTTGTGTAATTTTCAGTCGGTAAAGTCATCTTTAAACTTATAATAAGCTAATGAGAAGTGAATCTTCAACAAAAACCAAAAATCGCATGTATTTTCCTATGGGGCAGTTATAAAGTGGACACACTGTATATGTGTTCCCAATTTTTGCTATTTTGGCACTTTGTAGAGCCTCTACTGTTTGACCTATGGCAATGAAACTTGGGGTAGTGTTAAAAGCTTTCATGTGCTACATGTTTGTGTTAAAATTTTTGAAATTCATCTGCTGTTTTCAGAGGATGGGTTCTCAAAGTATTGCAAACCCACCATGTTTTCATTATTATAACTCTTCATTAATTAAAGGATTTTGACTTAAAATTTTTATGGCAGTTAGAAACTATTAGGGGCTGGTTTGGTATTGAATTTGAGTGAAATCAGTATAATGGTTTTCAAATGGCAACAATTTTAAAATTTGACACTTTTGGAAAATACACACTTACGGTGGTTCAAGAGCAGAATAGATATTTTATTAGTGTATTTTCCAGAAAATACAACTATAGCGTTCAGTGCAATGATGGGACCTATGAAAAAGCACCAATCCCAAGTCATACATCACAAATAGTACCTGTGGTTCTGCAAACTTTGCTCAAATGAATACAATATTTGATAACTATTGTATACTAAAAAGTAAAAATCCATGTTTTAAATTCCATATCCAAATTCAAAATTCAATAATAAAACTCTACGACGAAGGCTGATATCAAATTATTATCTAACTACTGAGATTCAAGATTGAGATTCAGTATGAGACATTGCGTATTCTTTGTGTTGAGCATTAATCACAAAATTTGATGATATGCAGATTGTGGGTCCAAATATTTTGTTTGTTCCAGGTGAATTTTTCATCATTATACTTTGTCCATGCTGACATAAGATATACCTAACATTATAATGAGCTTTGGGCATTGAGGTTGGATGGAGGCAGAATAAAAGGCATAGATTTACATTGTTACATTGAGGATGTTTTATAAAGTAAGCAAGCATCTGTTTCCTACCGATAAGTGTGGATATGGTTTGTGATTTCAGGTACATTTTAGCGTGGACAAAGCTTTGACTACAGATTACTATGTATAATCTGCTCTAACTGTTGAGATTACCCAAAAAATTCACTGTATTAACATTCAAACATCTCTTGAAAGTAATTTCAAAAGTTGTTTGGACTCTACAATTGTCCATTTGAGCCGTCCATATGTGGAAATATATTAAAAAAAGGACAGAGTTTACTGTTATCATTAGGGCTCTGATAGCTAAGCACATGTATGTTCATCTGCCATTAGGGGCCATCTTTCTTCCAATCCTATTTTATCAGTATTAGATATATCCATTTATCATATAATTATGAGATTCTGACTAATTTTCATTAATTCTGTCTCAAATCATTTATATAATAGTTATTCAAGTTTGAATAATCATCTGAAAGAATAAAATTTTTTAACGTCCAAAAAAGTTACATAAAACTAAACAAACCTACAAAAAGGTGAAAGTAAAAAGGTATAGATACCTGCATGACCAAGTGTAGGAAAAGATACTTTTAGGAAAGAAAGGGGGAAGCACCACAACCAACAGCACAACAAATGAAGCAAAACCAACCAACCCCTCCCACTACATGCCTGTTAATTTAGGTTATCATATTTGTTTTTAATTCCCAAGGAAATGAACAGAAAGATCAAAGGGCATAAAAATGAAGTTTATATTACTGTACTGCAGTCTACAATGTAGCAGCAGTCTTGAAATGATGTTATCTTTTATGGATGTGGTACATCAATCCCAAGTTGACTCCACTGAAGAAACCTTACTGATAGACAATCAATCAGCTGTAGACTGTATAAGTTGAAAAACTCACCAAAAACAACAAATTCAGGTATGTGATGTCCAAAAAAGTCACATAACCCAAAACAAAACAAGCCAACAGAAGGCAAGGTAAAAAGGTAAAATTACCTGCATGGCCAAGTGTAGGAAAAGATGTTTTGGGAAAGAAAAGGGAAAACACCACAACCAACAAGACACTAAATCACCAGTAAAACCAACCACCTCCTCCCACCACATACCTGTTAAAATAGGCTAACATTATAAAAGATTTGATTCCCAGAAAATAACGAAAACAAAAAAAAAGCAAATAAATAAAAGGCTGTATAATACTGGATCCATAGCGTCACAGTAGCCTGGAAACAATGCGATGTCTGGTTGTAGTGACTCTGGAGTTGTCCCACATTAATCTGGCTGAAAAAGCCCTGCTGATGAGCAATTAGTAGACTGGAAACAGCTAAAGTTAGAAAACTCACTACTGGCGGCACCTTCAAGCACTTGCCCCTTCTGCTCAAATCAGTTGTAAATGTAAAATCACTGAAGAAACATGGTTTCTGCATCCCACAGTGATTATTTTCAAATTTCGTTTTTGCCAAAATTTGAGTTTGATCAAAGTGATCAATTTGTATTTATGCATTTGCGAAATAATACACGTAGGCTTATAAATTGGATGCCTATTGTGGATGAAAAAGGTGACGTGTATTTTAAAGTCACAATTTTGACTGAGTTCCACAACTTGAGATGAAATCTTGAAAACAAGGGTAATTTTAAATACACGATTCGCGATATTTTTAAACTACATTAGACGTAGCGGGCATGCCAAACAAATATGTATTTTTTGAGTAAAAATTTAGGTAGAAAAGAGAAGCACTTTCGAGGCAAAAACCCTTACACCGCACAATCCGACTGCCAAACATCAACTAACTACTAACCTAACTCTCAAATTGCGCCTAAGTATTGTGAAAAAAAAACCAGAATGACATCACCAATTGCATCGTTTTGTACGAATCACACCATATATTTAACATTTAATCACCTGTGAAAATTAAGCAGATAGTATTTCGGCCGCTGCACTATTTGAATTTAACGTATTTTAAAGTCTGACAGGCGAGCCACTGAATGGGCCACAAAAGTATAGGCAAGCGTTAACAAATATCGATACAAAAGCGAGGTTAAGAAATATGTATGCAGGTTCGTATCTGTTAGGCTAAGCAGCAAGCAAAATTACGAAGTAAAATACGAAGGCAAACAGTAATTTGAAATAAATAAAATATGTAAGTATGAATGAATGAGAGAATGAATACGGCATATGGAAGATGATTAGTGAAACAAATGAATGACGTGAATGAAGCAATAAAAATTATTTTAAAAAAACAGGTCAGGCTGTAATATGTAAGGCCGTAGAAAACTAAATTTTGATTCTGATAAGATAAAATTTTGCTACTGATTGATGTAATTGAATCAGTGTTAATAAAAACACAATTTCAAACTGTACACTAAATGCTTGTGAATCAGTGCCTAAACTGGGTGAAAAAGTGGTGTGTAAAATGGCATCACGATGTTGAACAGAGTTTAGATATTTTGCTTGAAACTTTGTGAAAAAATAAATTTTACACATACAATTCACGTTTGATAATTATTTCATTAGGCGTTACAACTTTTAAAAAGCAAACGAATAAGAATTTTGTGAGAAACAGTGTGATTTTAGAAAAACACATTCAGAGTAGAGACTCTTACGCAGCACGATTTGAAAACCAGACCATAACTGACTAGTCGAACAAAGTAGGCAACTGAAAATGATCCGGATTGCTATCTGAACCACCATCACATTGAACCGCACAATTTTATATATCTTACAAAACATTTTACAGCAGAATATCTGAAAGAAAAAGTGATTTTATTGACCGCTGCAAACAAACATCAAATAAAAATAAAGGCAGCGAATTCAAATAAAAATAACTGCGTAAATTTAAACTATAGGCTAGTAAAATAAAATAGAGAGCAATACAAAATGCTTAGCAAAGACAAGCATAGACATGGAAAGCGAAGTACATGAATAAGCGAAATGACATGCAAGAACACATAATAAATTACTAAAATAAAAGCAGTGTTGTAAAATAAAAGTAGGAAACGTATAGAAATTAAATTAAAGTGAATGACTTTAGGGACGAATGGCATAATAAAAATGATGTTGAAAGGTGAGAGAGAGAGAGAGAGGACAAAATTAAAATGGCCATCTCAGTTTTAAGTTTCAAAGTGATTTCTCCAAATGAAATTCAAATTCATAAAAAATACCGAAATTATAAAATTTAAACAATCTAATGCAAAAAAATTCCACAATTTTTTCAATTCATCTTATATTTACCTGTATAATTTGAAGTCTTTGAACAAAATTATATTTCAATATTTTAGTATATATTGAATTATTGTTTACTTTCTGATTGGGAAGAAAATAGCGAATGAGCATGCCCATACGAAACCATTAGAGCCTTAGTTATCACTTCATACTGACTGATGGACTGAGATGCTTATCTTTCTGTTCAGTGAGTTTTCTCAAACTTGAGACCTATCTAAATCATTTTTTCGTACCTAAAAACCTCTAACCCCTAAATTTCAGCAACATGTCAGTCTAGTTCTTCAGAACGCATTTACATATTACGTACATACAATTATTGTTGGTATTTTAGCATAGGATAGTATAGGGATATAGGTCTCACAAATTCTTCTGTACACTATGTATAGTTTTTTTTTGGCAGATTTGTGAGATCCTTTTTATAAGTTAATCAGGCGTCTAAGATCATTTTTACTATGTGAGATTCGAAATAAGATGCTTTTGATTGAGAAGGATTTTAAGATCCTATAATGGCAACATAGCAGAAATTCCAAGCTTATATTATACAATAGCTGGTACCATTTCCGATGCATCAACGCCTCCCTATGACAACCTTTTTGACTTTTTTTTCTTTTTTTTTCAAATTTTTTTGCTGTAGGACTATAATTTTTTCTCAATTATTTTTATTATCTTTGATTTCACTCGGGTCTTCACCCACATGAAAAAGAATTTTTGTTCTAAAACAGAAACAGAAGATTTCAATATATTTTTTTAAAGATCGGTTCTGATCAATGTAAGTTTGGAGGATATGGCCGCATTTTACTCGTGTTTTATTAAAGTTTGATGCCTTTTATTTTATTTTTTTCTGAGTGGTGCATTGGTAAAATTTTACTCGTAATCTTCAAAATGGATCGAGCACATTTATTAGTTGATTTGGCAAGTAAGTAATCTGTTTTAATACGTATTTCATAATGAGAAAATATCATATGTATGAAGAACTATAATAGAAAATACTTCTTTCGCCTAAAATTGAATGAGAAGAGGAGTAAACCTTATTTAATTAATGTGAATTTGATTACCTGGATTTTACGAGGGAACTCTTTACTTATCTCCTCTTAGTGGATCATTTTCGGTAGATGAAATAATTTAACAAATTGAGTTGACAGCCATCTTAATTTCCATTGATTAGAAAATAACAGGTATAGATGGGGAATATTTTTGCGTGTATTTTCTCCATGTGGCCAAATTCTAAGATAGATTTAAAACACTGGCTATCAGGGATCTAAAATTTTTTCGGCCTAAAAGAGATGTATACTTATTTAGTGGGAAACTCTTGAAAGAATTCTACACTGTGTTTGACTATTATGCATTATTGGGCCAGGAAACATTTCATCTTATATGTATATGTGAATCTATCATTTTATTCAAGAAAAGGATTTATTCAGAAATATGAAGTCTCGTGTGAAATCAGTTAGTCTAGTTTTTATCTAGTCTGTGAAATTAATTTCATTTTTTAAGAAAATTCATTTGTCAAATCCAATATTTAAGTTACTCCTGGGAGAGAAATTTTAAGCTTTTTTCCACGGCCCAGTACATCGTTGGCGCACCATAGTGTGACGTTGCCAAACCACATTGCGTGCTGTCAGGTGTACAAGGAAGGGCTCTTGCGGATGGAGTCCACGATACTTTCAGCCCCAATTTGGAAATGTGACTATATTCCTCTTCTCATTTTAATACTCTCGCTCATTTATTTTTTTTTTCTTCTTTTTTTTTCTTATAAATATTATTATGCCTTAAAAAAATAGAAAAAGTTTACATGTCTTCTTTCATAATTTACTATAAATTGGTGATACTTTTGCAAAGATGTAGGCATATAATGGATAAAACTTTGCAGAATATAGTATTCATTTACCATTTTCCTTCTTTCCTCTTTTCAAGTAGGTTTCCTATGAAAATCTACTTATTAAATCTTGATCTCATGAACTGACTTCGAGATGGGGGTAAAAGTTGATGTTTTTCGTTCCATAATCCAAGGAAAGTTTTTGTACCAAGTATTGATCAAGTTCCTATTATATGTATACCTATAAGCTATTTTCTTGTTACCACAGGAAAGGTCCCAATTTTTGTCCGATAGTCACGAAATTTGGTTCAAACGTTACTACTAAAACAAGAACCTGAACTATTGATTTTTTGGTGCGGATCGACCGGACGGACCTTCCGACCGCTTTTTTCATTTTTATTTTAGTTATTGAATGCATAAATTTGGACCAATTTCTACAAAATTTGGAGAAAAGTTTTAATATAATCTATTATTACATGCTACCAGTTTTGGTGCTGATCGGCCGGACAGTAATTCCAGCACAAAATGCTCAATTTTGAACCAATAACTACGAAACAAATACCATAGTTTATTGTACCATGCTACCAATTTTGGTGCAAATCAGCCAGATGGTGTTTCCATTAAGTCCATTTTTGTTTCAATTTTAAAAGATGTAATGGTTTTGAACTGCGTAATTTTAGGTCAATTGTTATAGAATTTAATAGAATCATCAATAATGATCTGTTATTAACTTTTTAGCAATTGAATTTATACTTTTTGAAAACCAACTTTTTCTAAGGAAGCTGTTGCTGCATTAGAGTTTTTTCTCTCTCTTCCTGTATTCCGGTATTCACAAAAGTTTCTAAAGGAAAATGAATTTGATTTATTCGAAAATAACGAAAAGTTAGTCGTAATTTGTAAGTTTAAATTGATATCGAAACGGAACCAGTGGAATTATCATTTTAACGGCTTTAATAACTTTTCGAACGATATTAATCCTTTTTAGGTTTCTTTTTTTTTTCTCATTTCATTTGTACAATTTTTTTTTTTTTCACTTCCACCCGAGCAAGGTTGATACACTTTCATTTGAGAAAATACTTTTACGCTTCGTTGACTTGAAAATTTTAATAGGCAGTACAAGAAATGAACTTAATGAAAAAGAGTGGAAGGGGTGAACCAATTGATAAATATTTTACGATTATAATTAGTTTTATTGGCTTGTGAGCTTAAGGAAACAAACTGAATCGAAGGAGAAACGAGAAACTTACTGCATCATGAATTAAGAGAATTTCTGTAGACTGCATTTCACTCACACTTTTCCTATACATCCTATAGCTTGCATTGAATGCTCAGATTTTGTGGTGTGCAACCCTGCGTGGCAGAATCCAATTAAAAGAAATGAATATATAACTCTGAAGCACTCTACAATGATGAACAAGGACATTCACCTACAATGAAGTGAATGTAAGATTACCTAATTTAGACATGTTCAGTCAGGCATTGTCAGTTTTACCACTTTAAACCATACATCATTTCATAAAAATAACCAAATTTAACAGATTAGGGAATCTAAGTCGAGCCAAATTGTGGTATGCGACCCCGGTAGGCTAAATCCCCACCAATACTACCCATACCTCCCAAACCCATTCCACTAAATTGCCAAGGTGACAAACTGTCAGCAAAATCTGACAGTCGCCAAAATCCTTATGAGCCTACACAGCTAGCCAGGCATTCGTATTTTATCAACTTTATACCATGTAAATTATTTTGAAATATACAAAAAAGGTAGCCATGCACCCTAGGTGGTGCTTAAATATAAATTAGGTCTTACCTTACCGAGGTTTTTGCCAAGGTCTGGCCATGCCAGGTAAAAAAAATTAATCCATTATGAAAAAACACATTATATAATGGCTAATGGTAAAAACATGAAAAAAAAATAGAGAGAAAAATAACAGTATGTGTTCGTCTATCGAATGTCAAACACTGATTGATCGGGTAGGCTAGCGAAAGATTTTATTCTAGGTATGCTTGACATCCAGCCGATCAAAAAAAAGGAAGAATGGGGACTTGTACAGAGGTACGAACACTTAGGGTATTATATTATACCACCGAGGTGGTTTTATGAAGGGAAAAACATAGAAATATATCTAAAATGGAGGAAGAATTCTCGTTTGTTGTGAACAAACCTAGGCTAAGACAGTTAGCCTAACCTAGGCGCTCACGGAAAATTTTATTATTAAATGGAGATTTATTTCAAAGTGCGTATTTTTAATATTATTATCGTATTTTTCGTATTTATTTTTAAAGCAAATAATGCGTCCGAAGGCGCGCAAAAAATTACTAGACGTAGCTTTTAGTTAGGAGATTTTTATTTTTATTTATTTACTTCGTCAGGCTGTATCCGTCATGCTCCCCCCAAACCACGTCACACTCTGTTAAGAGGGACAAGTGTCAAAAGAAACAGACGAGAAAATGGCCAGACAGACAGATTCTAAGTTAAATTAATTAAAATTTTTTTTTAGAATTTTATATTTTAGATTTTAAATTTTGAGTTTTATTTTTGGTTTTTTGTGGCCAAGAAGAGGAAGATAGGAAAGATACATATATATAAAAAAAATATCGACGATCGCCATGAGGCGGAAATAAGGGGGAGTGGAAATGACACAGAAGAAAAATGATACAACGTGTATAAAATATAAGGGGATGTTTCCGAAGAAAAAGGTTATTGGCTCGAAGTGGGCCACCACAAAAAATTTCGTCCAAGTATATATATATAAAAAATAACAAAAATAACAAAATACACTGAGTTGCCATCACGGTTGACAAAATCAAAACAGTTATGTTAAATCATCCCTCATGCTAAGAAAAAGTGCAACGTTACGTTGTGCATGGGGGTATGGGACAAAAATTGAGAAATGGAAGCACGTTGAAATCAGGAGGAGGTTCTGTTCCACACGATGGGTCGAGTGTTTCCGTGCAAGTTACAGTGCCAAAATACGTGTTCTGCGTCCTCACTTGGGTCCCCGCATGGGCACGCAGCAGAGTCTCTCCTCTTGAATTTATGCAGGTACGACCCAAACACCCTGTGTCTGGTGATTGCTTGGGTCAGCCAGAAGTTGGGCTCAAATTTGGTTTGTCGCCTTACGTCGATTGTTGGGAACAGCTGACGCGTCCATGGTCCACATTCGGAGAGGCCCCAGCAACAGTTCACTCTTTGTCGATGATACGATTCCAATTGTCTGGCAGTTCGGTGTTTGGCTCAATATCGGGGAAAACACCAAAATACATGGGATTTTTTCCCTTTCTTCAGTAGGTACTCGAGCGAACGTTTGACTATCAGAAGATCTAGCGGTGGCGAGTTTGCAATTACCGATGCTGCTTGTGCACTGACTGTGCGGTAGCTGTGGATTTGCATTTGATCGCACTGTCGCTGCAAATCGATCAGTAGTTTGCGATTTTTTCTCATCCACAGTCGATGGTAGAACACGGACAAACAGTAGTACAGCTGGCTATGGATTGCTCCACGTACAATTATACCGCGCGTTTTGTTCGAGTAACCGCATGTGTTTTGGCACAACTGCACCAGTACTGGTAGCATGTGGTGGCACTTCTTTACCATTTCCAATATATGGTAATCCCAGGTGTTTGTCGTGTCCAGATGCATCCTCAGGTATTTGAAATGCGGCACCGGTTTGATAACAGTGTCATCCACTCTTATAACTGGGTAAACGTGCTCGTCTTCCTGCAGCATGTACCTAGGTACGTAAGCGAGGACTTCTGTTTTACTTAGACTGAGTTCCAGCCCGTTCAGTGCCAGGAAATTGTTCAGGAGGTGAAGCACTTGTGACAATCGGTTTTCCACCTCGGCTTTTGAGTTGCCTCCTACGATTAGCAATGTGTTGTCGGCATAGCATACGACACCTTCCACATGTCTCTCCATTTTGCATATAACGCTATCGTGAATGCCATTCCATAGTACTGGGCTGAGGACAGACCCTTGGGGACAGCCACACACGAGGTACTTAACCTGCCCTTCGTATGTTACCAATTGGTCGGTGAGGTAGCTCTGTAGCATTTTCCACACGTTATGAGGGATGGTGGCAAGTGCTGGTGCAGCCAGAATACAATCCCATCATGCGTGATTGAACGCACCCTTGATATCGCAGGATAAAACCGTGGTGTATGGTTGTTCCTCTCGGCACCTTTCAATCTTTGCTAGCTCATAATGCAGCGCATCCTCGGTTGATATGCCTGGTCTAAAGCCAAACTACATGTCGTGTAGTACTGCAGACTCCTCCAGCGAGTGCAGTATTACACCATTCATCACCCATTCCAGTACCTTCCCAATTGTTGACAGGAGAGTTATGGGGTGGTACGTGTCTACGAGAGTGGCATTTTTACCAGGTTTTGGCATGAATGCAACTCAACTTTATCGCCATGTGATCGGAAAATAGCCCAGCAAGCAACAGCTGGTGAATAAGTGTGGCAACACCTTCGGATGATGTTTATGGAACAATTTCAGTGCCATGTGGTTCATGTTATCGGGTCCAGGTGACTTACGATTGTTCAGCCTGCAAATGATGTTTTTCAATTTGTCGGCTGTGACCTTTGGTAGTGGACCGAGTATGCCCTGTGGCTGTATGTCACTGTATGGTGATGTCAGACCTTCGAATTTTGCATTCAGTAGCATGTGTATGTTAGTGGCGCGCAAATCCGAGTATGTACCATCTGGTTTTTGTAAGGCCGGCATCTTTTTGCTCTGTGAAAGGGCCTTCAGGAGTCGATAAGGTTTACCCCAGGCACCGGTTGGAGAAATAGATTTTTTCCGGGCGCGTACCTTGGCATTACATATTTAATCGCCGTATATTTTGGCAATTCCCATACAAATTTCCTTGAGCAGCAATCAACGTAGTGGTTTGGTGGCCTTTCTCTCGAGTCGATGGGCATGGTTCACAAGCTTCTTGAGGTGTTCCAGATGGGGTGACCACCAAGGAGCTGGGTTTCTTTGTTGCTTACACACCACTGTAGCGTTGCTCAGAGCAGTTTGTATTTTTGAGGTGACAACTACAACCCATTGGTCAATCTCCTCTTCTGTTCCAAGGTATATTGGGGGGGGGAGAATTGCAGGTGTCAAATCTCCTTTTGTAATTTCTTTTTATCAAACCTGATAGCCGTGGTAGGTGGTCTTTTACCCGAGTGAATTTCCAGCATTATGTATCGATGGTTGGACAGACTGGGCAGATTGAGTAATACTCTGCCTTCTTCTATTCGAACGTAGTGTTTGCCAATGACATCGTTATAGCCTTCAGTATTGTGACCAAACCAGGTTGGTGCATTTGGAATCCACAGCTGCAGATCGAGTCCAAGCAGGAATTCTTCGAGCTTGATTCCACGAGAATTAGTCCGGACTCCTGGGATGAGGGAGGTCTTGCAATTGAGGTCTCCCGCCAGTAAAATAGGACCTTGAAGATTGGTGAGTTCGTCTTCAAGGTAAGTGAACCAGTTGACGATATTACAATTCGGAGATGCGTATGCTGCCATGAGTGTGAATTCATCAAATCTGAGGCATAATACATTATCCATTTGGAGTGTGACCTCCGATGGTGCGTATTGCCTTTGTGTCAGGACTGCCCCTCTACCCCTTCAGGAACTGAGTCCAGTCAGAAGCAGATACACAACTGCAAGGTGCATATGGCTCTTTGATGACCATAATGACGACACTGAGCTCGTTAGCTTTAACCACCAAGTGTTTCATTGCTAGACACTTGTGGTTAGCGTTAACGTACATGATCTTCAGTGTTGATGGATTAGACATTGTTCGCTGGGGTCACATCCATCGGTGTGCTCTTTTCTATTTGCAGAGTTTGGTACTAATCTGGTTGCTGCAGCGTGGCAGTTCTTGGCTTGGAGAGAAGAGTTCTCCTCACCAATGCTTGCCGTGTTGGGCACGAGGGATTATTAATGGTGTGATTTGTCAGCCAAATGCGTCGTTTACTTGCTCGGCTTTTCCCTCAACTTAGCGTTGAAAGTGTCGCAGTCTCTGCAGTGGGGCGCATCGGACAGATTTGGCTATTCTTTGGCAGCAGCCAATATAGAAGATGAACCGCAAAATTTTTCCTGGTGTCCGAGTATTCCACACCTAGTATAGTGGGTGATGTGCGGGACTGAGGACAGCTGACATTGCCTCCATCCAATGGTGATGGAGCCAGTCTTCTGAGCTGTTTTGTACAGTTCTGGTGGTACCTCGCACACAGCCAGCTTTGTACCAGGTGTTACCGGGTTCTTATATTCAACCAGGGTCACATTTTTGGGTGGCTGCCCAAACTTCGGAACGAGGATTATTGTATACGAAGTTGATTATTTTTATATTTATTCCGAGAATTTTTTCGATGTCAGGCAACAAAAAAAATATTCGTTTTATTAATCCCTGAAAGGCAGGAAAAATTTTTGTGACAAAACTTTTCGTAATTAATACGTGACACTGAGGGCGACGAAAAATTTATTTTATTAGAAATAAATATTTTCATCATCCATATTGTTTTGATATATTTACGGAAATTTTATCAAAGTCCTGTAGTAATTATTTTGAAGTCTTGCAAAGGGAAAATATTTTTATTTTTTTTTCGAGTGGAAGCGATTTTTTATTGTTTAAAGAATGGTAAGACTTTGTTTTTTAGACAAATTTTTATCATTTGGTATTTAATTATAATAGATTTTATTTTATTGAGACCTATTTATTGTCTTTTAATGAGATGTTATTTCTAACACCTTATAGTCCGAAGGAATTTACATTGTCCCTGCTACCATATAGTGGCCTTACTCGCTAGTATGTTTAACATCCGTTAGACAAATAAAATACGTGGTCACACTCCTCCTCACCGAAGTTTAACTGTCTGGCAACTGTCTCAACTTCAGTACAGACTCCAGCGCCCTGTTTGCTATTGTCAAACATACTGCGCCTGGTATATGAGCAGTAGCTCGTGTGCCTATATCACGATATGCTTTACATCCAGCCGATCAAAAAAAAAGAAGAATGAGGACTTGTACAGAGGTACCAACACTTAAGGTATTATATTATACCACCGAGGTGGTTTTATGAAGGGAAAAACATAGAAATATACTTAAAATGGAGGAAGAATTCTCATTTTTGTGAACAAACCTAGGCTAAGACAGTTAGGCTAACCTAGGCGCTCATATCAAATTTTATTATTAAATGGAAATTTATTTCAAAGTGCGTATTTTTAATATTATTATCGTATTTTTTGTATTTATTTTTAAAGCAAATAATGTGTCCATGGGCGCTCAAAAAAGTACTAGGGGTAGTGTAACGTATATTTTCATCTATTTTAAGAAATGACGAACATATTCGTTCACTCATTTTCGAATACCAAAAATGTAGATATTTATCAACAATTATCATCCTATAACTCTTTGTAAACAACCACCAAATTATTCGTATTTAATTTTACATATACAGATATACCTTCTGTATATTTATGACCTAGTTGTACCTGTCCCTCGAGTACTCGACGAGTCAGCACAACCCTATAATAACAACACCCTACCTCACTTTACCTATCCGACACGTACGTTTTTATACCCTGAACGAGTATATAATCCCTCGATTCAGTTGTATAATTGTTCAGTTTAGTTCAGTTCTCCAACAGCTACTTCTAAGTACCTGGAACCTCTCTTGTAGAAGTCTCTAGTGAACAGATAGTCTTGCTTGTTGAATTGTGATCTAATATGTATTAATATTAACGTAGAAATATGTACTGTGTTGTACAGAATATTATTTTATTAAATGTGTAAACTCACTCATGTGTTTGAAATATTATTGAGTCTCAAAGTAATGTTAAGGTCCACAATAGTACGTGGATGATAAACTTGAAATTATTTTAGAAGTATTACTGCTTTTAAAGTACGTGATATTTCGTGTATGGTGTACTCCCAAAAGTGGTCTTAAATAGGTACTTTACCACCTCTTTTGGCCGTTACAGGTAGTTTTTATTTAAGAGATTTTTATATTTATTTATTTACTTGTCAGGCCGTATCTGTCAAAATGCCCAAAAGTATAAAAAATCAAGCCATTATGAAATTCATCAATGTTTTAACAAAAATGTACAGACTAGAATAATTCTTACCTAGTTGTATTGCTGTCAAATGCTGGTGTCACCATAGCGCAGCTTGACTCAATGGGGTGGGGGTTGGAAAAATATCTGCCTCCTTCCCGTAGTTTCTTTTCCACTCACTCATAGACCAGAATGAGGATTCTGTTGTAATCTTTGTTGGACGGCTTTCCACTTCTGTGAATGGTGGAACATTGTTGAAGGTAGAATAAGGTGGGGGCACACCCATAATAATGTGTTCTGTCGTCTTTATTTTCCACTCCACATCCTTAATCTGGTTTAGGCCACTTTAAATGTTTTGGCAGATGTTCAAGATTCATCCTCATGCATTCAGTGAGAATTTTCATTACTCCTTCTGCAGGGTTGGAGTTGGGGTGATAAATGAAAGTATATCAGACATTGACTCCACAGTTTGTTTAATGGTAAGTCCGTTTTCCTGAGGAAAATTAGGGGGCCATTATCTGAAAGTATGTTTTTAGACAACCCATATTTTGAGATGTATTATTCCAACCTGACAATGGTGCCCTCTGTGTTCACTATTTTCACAGGATATAGTCTGATATGTTTGGTAAAAATGTCAAGCATGATCAAGATCTTATCGACTGAACCTCGACCATGTGATAGAGGGCCAAAATAATTCATGTCTACCAATTCGTTCATTTGTTTTGCAACCACCTTCCTCATGTGGTAATCCATCTAGCTACCTGAGGGGAACAGTAGCACTTTTTGTTTCTCAATTGGGATAGGCTCTGATGGTCTGTGAAGACAATGATTTCAAAACTGAGCAGTATAAAGTAGCATTTCTTCAGTATGTAAATTACTGCTAAAAGTTCACATTCATAGGTCATGTAATTCATTTTGACTTTTGAGAGAAGCCAACTGACCATATTGATGATTTGTGGCTGTTTGATCATCTAATTGGTATAAGAAGCCACCAATGCCATATCCTGATGCATCTGCCATGATAAAGAAATACGCTTAAAGTCAGGATGAGCTTCGAGGATGCAACGAGACATTTCCTCCTTTAATTTCTAAACGCTGTCTCAATTTCATCATTCCATTTGAAAAGTATTTTCCCACAGAGCCTGTATAATGGTTTCCTAATCTCCATGCAACAAGGAATAAAGCGGCGGTAAAAATTAACTATCCGTAGGAACAATTGAACCCCTTTTTGGTTTTTTGGTGTGGGGAAATCCTGGATTACTTATGTCCTTTCTGTAAAGCCGGGTCCGCATATACGGACATTCTCAGAGAATAGGCAAATACCAAATATTGGTACATATTTGTCTTGCGTTCTCGCATATTAACGAGAATGTGCGAGAACTGATCCACACATGCGGTATTTGCCCGAATATTTGTCTATTTTTGCTTCGCAAGATGTTGGGCGTGATTCATCACTTTCTCTCATCAAAAAACATCAACAAGAATATTTTTGTTTGTGTTGTTGCTTGTGTGCGCAAAGATACAGTAAAAATATCAAAAAATGGATGATAGAAATGTAGTAAATGCAGCAGCGTTTATTGTTTTGTATTGTGGTTACAAGCTGCTACTAAAAAGAAAACAGCTGCGACAAAGACGATGGTGGATTACGTCTGTTAATAGGAGAGCTAGGTAAGAACTAATGTACATACAGTTGTGTAAAAATTAGGTAGAATGAACTCACAAATTCCCAAACAGCCCATATGAATGTAGTTATCAGTCATTAAAATTCCGCTCCCATCTTTCAGATACAATTGCTCAGAGTTATTAGCAGACATGGTGAAAGAACCATCCTCTGAATTCCATAACTTTTGTCGAATGTCGCATGAAGATTTTCAGTATATACTTCAGAATATTGGACCTCACATTGCAAATCAAGACACCAAATGGAGAAAAGCTATTCCAGCTCAGGAGAGATTAGCCATAACTTTACGCTTTTTAGCATCCGGAGACAGTTTCCAAAGTCTCCATTACCTGTTCAAGGTTTCGCCACAAATAATTTCAGAAATAATCCCGGAAGTCTGTGCTGCAATAATTGAATTACTGATGGAATATATCAAAGTAATTATATTATTTATTTATCATATAGTAGTGTAGTATTGCTGGTAAAGATAACAGCCATTTTCAATTAATTATAACTTCGAAAATATTGCCGCAAATCACCAGCATCCTGAAAATTATTACAATAAACTGATAGAGGTGACGGTTCAGTCTGAGCTGGACCAAGGGTGGATAGTAAGGTGGGATATGAGGAGATGTTATGTGGAACTGTGAGCTCAACAAGTTCAGGTTGTGTGGAATCTGAAGAATGGGATGTAGCGACAGAAGATGGTGTGGGAGAAACTGCAGAAAATGGAGAAGAGAGAGGTCTGAGATGAGCATATGTTGCAGTTGATGGCACTGAAGGGATACTATGTGAGTACGTTATATCAAAAACGACATTATCAATGCGATGCATACACAACTCCCTATCGGTATCAGATAGTTTCTTCAATTTAGCTGCCAACAATTTGCCATATATATCGCATATGTCTCTTTCCTTCTTCTGCACTGAGTGGGCGGCATCCTTCTCAATCAGTGAAAAGGCAGTATCGAATTTCTGTTTGAGAGCATGTGTCTTTGGGGACACAACCTTCTGTTTGCCCAGAAACCTCTTACGGAGTTTTGAAGTTCCACATGTAGCAGGCAATACCACCCCTACAACAAAAAATCGGCAAAAAACAAAATAGTTACATAGCACAATAGCAGCCACATACAGCAGAGATGAAAATGTGATTGTCTGTACCATCATTAGAATTTAATTTCTTTATAGGACCATCACTGCCCTCCATTTCATTTGTGGACAACTGAAACTTCTGCTGACTTGCGATACCTTCATTTTCAGGTGGTAATGATGATTCGAACTGTAAACCCTCTCTGCCATCTGTTTGATGGTTGTCACTTTCCCTTGGTCCATTGGCAGGCTCATCAATTTCGCTCCCATCACTTTCAATGGTCTGCAACAAAGAATTCAGTATTCAGTATTCATGCATTCTATCATTTATGCTTGTTTCAGCTTTCAAAAAATGCTAATGAATGGAAATCAGTGGCCCAGAAATTTGACAACATGTGGAATTATCCTCATTGTATAGGTGCTTTAGATGGTAAACACATAACTATTGAGTGCCCAGCAAATACTGGTTCTGAATATTTTAATTATAAATCGCACTTCAGCATTGTACTCATGGCTTTAGTGGATGCTGAGTATTGTTTCACATTTGTTGATTGTGGTAGCCAAGGAAGGATCAGCGATGGTGGTGTTTATGAACATACAGCACTGTACAGAAAGATTCTGAAGAATGAACTTAATGTCCCTTCACCTGAGCCACTGCCTGGTTGAAACATGCCTATTCCATATGTAATTGTAGCAGATGATGCCTTTCCCTGCAATTATGAAACCTTACAGTGGAACATTTATGAAAGGCAGCAAAGAAAGAGCTTTCAATTATCGTATATCGCGAGCTCGTCGCATTGTTGAAAATGCATTTGGAATATTAGCTGCTGTCTTTCGTGTGTTAAGAAAACCTATATTCCTGGGACCAGAGAAAACAGTGTTGGTTACAATGTGTTGCGTTCTTCTCCATAATTATTTGAGACGCCGCAAAACGTCACGCTCAGTCTACATACCTCCTGGCACACTGGATTATGAAGCAGATGGAGAACTGGTACCCGGTGCATGGCAACAAGAGCAGACACCTACAACATCCTTCCTCCCACTACAAAGATGTCCAAGGAGACCAAAAGATCTAGCTATAGATATTCGAAAAGAATTTGCTGAGTTCTTTGTAAATCATGGTGAGGTTTCATGGCAACATTTATACTGCTAATTTCCACCCATGTAAATGTATTACACCAAGTAAAAATAAATATACATATTATACATACCTCCGAATCAAAAGTATTTGCTGGTTTATCTTTACAACCTAGGAATCAATTCATAATGCTGTAGGCAAACCACGTAGGTGTGTACACATCAGCTAACCCTTTTCCACTTCTTTTGGAATCTCGTACACGTCTGGCATATAATCTGTAGGATGCAAGTAGTGACTCCTTTTTCTTCTTCAAAAAATCGGTTGTATATCCCTCTCCCATCACTGTTACAATTTGCTGCCACGCGTCATAGACTTTATTGCGACATTTATGGTCTCTATGTGCCGGATCCCAGATTATAGGTTCAGTCTCGTATACTTCTAAAAATTTTAATGCAACTTCATTTGTCCATTCCATCCCTACAGGCAGAAAAAGTACATTTGAGACATTCAGGACATGCACTCTGAATTATTTCGCTACTCTTCCATGTCGTAGTTTTCTCAATTCAGGAATTGTAGCGTATTATCAATTCATCTGTACTTACTTTCAATTATGGCATAAACAGAGTCATTCACGAAAAAAGCAACACAAAATTGTGATAATAATAAAATAACAATGATAGATGATTGCACAAACAAATAATTTCATCATACGAGAAACAACCAACCAATGTTCGACACATGTGTGGATTCATACACCAAATATGTAGAAAAACCCATTCTCCTTCATTTTTGCCTCCTTTGTCTCGTGTATAGAAACCGACAAGTTTGGAAGTGACGAGAATGTATTTGGCAAACATCAGCGAATACCGAGAATACACAAGTGACCTCATCCACACATTTGTCGTTGGTCTATTCTCAGCTTTCATTCTTGGCTATTCTCCGAGAATGTCCGTATGTGTGGACCCAGCTTAAGGGTTGAATACCTTCTCTGCCTATTTGATGACCAATAAAGTTGACAGAGTGCAGCAGAAGGTCTCATTTTTCTTCATTAAGGGTCATCTATGTGTCACTGACATGTTGGAAAACAATTCTCAAGTGACTCAAGTTTTCAGCTTTTATTTTTGAATGGATCAGAATATAATCAACATATGCTGCGATAAACTCCTCAATATTCTTTAAGATGTCGCGTATAGCGGAGAGAAATGCTTACGGACTGTCTTTTGTGCCAAAGAGAATACAGGTGAACTCGTAAGGTATCCCTTCAAACACAAATGCACAATTTCTTACAGACTCCTTTTCAAACAAAATTTGGAGGAAACCCTCTCTGAAATCCAATGTTGAGAAATATTGGGATCCCTCGAAGATGGTCCTCAATTCATCACCCTAGACATACAGATATTTATTGAGTTGATGGAAATTGCCACAGGGTTGGTAAGTGCCATCTTTTTCAGGAACTATTACCAGAGGCACTCGTTATGAAAATTAGAATGGCGGATAATACCCTTGTTTAAATATTATTCTATTTTTGCTTTTATTTTTTTCAGTTTATGTCTAGGGACTGGGTATGTCTTGCATATGGTAGGCTTGTATTCTGAATAGACTTTCAAATGATGCTGGTATAAATTACAAAGTCTTGGCTCTTTATGGAAAATATCATCGTATTCATACCTCAATTTTTGAAACTCTAGATCCTAATTTCTTTTCTTCTCTGGGCAATCTGTCTCATCTGTGACACAATCACCAGCAAGGATTGGACATACTGTGTGAAGACCAATCTTGTTGGGATTAACATATATCCCTCTTCAAGATCTGTTAGTGGATATAGAGTAGCTGAGAACACTTCCACGCTTTGGTTGTTACTTTCAACATATTCCACCAGACTAGGGTATGCAGTAGACAAAGCTGAAGTTTCGTGATCCCTCTGATCTTCCTTGTAGTTTGTAATTCTTGTATCATCCACTAGGGTATTGATAAATTCATATTCATGTTTCCAAGTGGTAAATGATTTTATTACTTCCACCGAAGGAACAGGTGGAGATGAAGGGATGGGATTAGAGTAAGCATTGAGAAGGGAGGCCACATCAACCAGTATTTCATCTTCCCCATCAAAGTTGAAGTTGTCATCAACCATAGAACCCACCTCTGTTTCTACCTCAAAGATGTCAGAAGATGTGTGCACCAGTCCCTATATGGATGACTTTGAGGGATGAGCTGCTCTGATGTGCTGTTCCACATTGTAGAATGGTGCTAAATACTCCTTTTCTGTTTCCCCCACTGTCTCATCCTGTGATAGTACAATTGAACAATCTCGGAAGTAGTTGAGGGGATCCTGTAAATTTTCCTTGGTAAGCATATCCCTTATCTGGTTGTAGGTGTAGATTTAAATCTTGTGATGTACACCATGTGTAGTTGTGAATTTTATACCAGAATGGTTCCCAAAACCAATAGCAACATGGAATGCCACAAAAAATTTTTGTCCCAAGAGCCTCTTAACGATACAAGTAATGATTCAAATCGGGATCCTACATTTGGTCTTGTGGTCATATAGGTACTAAGTTATCAGAATTGACCGACTGACTTTTGTGACCTTCTTTCCAAATACCACTTTTACCCTAAGTCCCAAAGTAGGTATTTCTTTATAGTCTAAGTTGGGACAAGCCTTCAATATTGATGTGAAAACTTCATTAGTTAAAAAATTCCATGGGGACCCAGTGCCTCCAAGCTGTGGATAGATCAACCCTTCGTAGTTCATTAAAATATAAGGTGATTTTAAATAGTCTGATAAAGGTAGGTGCAACACCATCTCTCCACCATCAATTTTTCCATCTAATAGGTTTGAAAAACCTGCACAGACCAATGGAAAGAAGTTGTCCAGTATTATTAGATTAACTAACAGGGCTGAACTAAATTGGTTTCAGTTGGTGTTCAAGAATTTTCCTCATCCTTTAATGAAGCTAAGTGAGGGGTTCCTACATAGGACCTTCTTGGATTTAGAGCTGGCTTTCCTGACAAAATGGCGCCTTCCTGGTTAAAACTTGTCTGGGTGGGGGCCTTTGGAAAAGTGCGACTTTTTTATATCCATTCTATTTTTTCTGCCATTATTTTCAAGCTTCTGTGCTAAAAAGTGAATCAACACAAAATATATTTTCTTTATTCAAAAACTCAATTTTGAATCTTTATCATAATAATAATTATCAACCTTGTATGTTCTATTATGGTCGAAGGCTAAAACTGTATGATCTAAGTTTACAAATTTCAAATTAAACTTTCTGGCCAAATTATGTATATTTGCGTTTAAGTTGTTCAGTGTGATCCAATAGGTAGTGTTGTTCAGGCCTTTCAAGGTGGGGGTACTTTTGTCATAATAATATCCCTGAAAGCAAGCTCTTTTAATTTCTTTATGAGTTGTAAGTAGAGCTTATCAAACCCTTCCAAGTGGAATCCCAAGTTTTGATGCTCTTCAGCACCAATGACAATTATAGATTTTTTAACATTACTGGTACTTTCTTTCACATTTTCTACCACCAATTTCATGGTGTTTTCTTCCCAACAAAAGAAATCATCAGTTTTAGAACACCTCATGGGATTATGCTCTGTAAGACTATTTTTAAAAATCATTAGAACCAATTTGTCGCCAATTATCAAATAGTTGTGGTACATCAAATATAATGGCTTATCATCTTTGGCAGTGAGCAACCTTGGTCTTTAGCTCTCCATCCCCTGGTTTTTTTGTGAAGATGGAGTTATGAATATACCAAAGGCTCCTCTACAGGTTTTGAATCAAGTGATGGGTTTTCAAACAAATATTCTGCGTCATCATTGCTTAGCCAAGTATTAAGACTGTGTCCAGATTTTCTCTGGGTTGCATGTAAGCAGTTTGTGGTGTATAACATTTGTATTTTACCCTAGGTTTTGCAGCCACATATTTGTCATTACCCTGAGGGGTGGCTGAAACAGGAGCTGGTGGCTTATAAAGCGCTTTCCCTCACACAAATGCTTTTGGAGATAATGTTTTTATATATTCACCAAAACCTGCTAATGTCGTGATATTATGGCATAGAACATCAAAACCACAACCACTGGACATATTACATTGAAAAAACGTTTATTATATCCACAGCTTGGTAATTGCAACCATGGAGTCCGCAGTTATAGAACCTGAAGTAGTCCCTAAAATTATCAAATCTGCAGTTGTATTGGTCAATTCTTTCAAAACATCCCTGAACGATGGCTAGTATTACTACTGAATGTACTTTGTTGCATCGATGGGGGAGCAACTGCATTCTGTTGGGTGCTTATGGTTGTAGGGGCAAATGCAGAGCTCATAACACTCCCTAGAGTTGGCACTAAACTAGCAACATCAAATGCGGGAGAGGCAGTAAAGGGTTTCACCACCATTGCATTCCCACTTGGTGGTAGTACAGGTTGTACCATATGGGGCTGAGGTGGAGGTGGTTGTATTTTAACGTGTAATGAGACCATCATTTCTTTTAAATCGCTTAGGTCTTTGGTGGTCACAAATAATTGCGAAATGTCACCAGCCTGTCCATCAATTGTTTTTACTGTGGCATCAAGGGTTCCCACTTTTTGGTTCACATTGGAGGAGATAGCATTGAGCCTATTGCTTAGGTCACACAAGGCTTCATCTTGATGTGAAATTTTTAGCTGTAATGCACTCGCATCTAATCTAGGTTCTGTTTCACCTTCACCAGAAGGTATAAAAATGTTGAGTGGATCCATGTCTGGTTGAGGCAAATGCTGATCATCACTGTCCCCCATGTCATTATCATCGAGTGGAAAATCGAAGGTTGAATGAGCAGATTACTTGTGTCATCTCCCACCCCTTCTAATTCTTTTTGGTACAACAATTACAGGCACTGTACAATTTTGTAACCTAATCTGAGAAAATACTGAGCCACTTGACTCACGCTCTTTATCCTTGTCACCCTCACTCGAAAGGAAATCAGAGCATCTACTTCGCTTCTTATTCATACAAGTGGGAGAACCGAGTGTTGATGAAAGGTCATCAAAAATGGTCACAGAAAATAAACAAATTTGGTCCAAGTTGGGTATTACTGAGTCCTATCCTTTCCTCAAGGGAAAGTAACAAATTGACAAGAACCAGCATTTGCAACTTATTATCGTATTAAATAGGTAGTCTTAATCGGAAGTGTGCACTTCAAAAAGGAAGAAATACAAAGTCAGTGCCAGGTAGTGCACATTTTGAATAGCCTAATGGCGTCTGAAGGCAGTCAGACAAAATGTGGTTTTAGCCTAAATGATTAAACCAAAAACCAAAGTTTGCCTTATCACTTTAAAACGTCCGAGTAGGTCCTATAAATTTTCCAGATATTTCAAATTATTTTTATTATTACTTTATTGGGAAAAGTCAACCTGGGATGGCGTAGACAAAAATAAATGAAAATCCCCGTTTACCTACAATAAATAAATAAAATACAATTATATAAAAAGATTTGGTAGCCCTTTTGGTGGGGAAAAAGGTACCACACCAGTCAAAAAAAAAAAAAAGTAGCATGTCCTCGAGAGAACACCAGTTAAACAAAGGCTTGATGGCAATAAAAGAATTTTACGAAAATTATTATTTCTTTTATTATCTGGGGTGTCGGCAGAGGCTTTCCTCAAATTCTATTTAAGTCATTGAGTTTATCCTACCTCTGAAAAGAGTCCACTCGGACCTAGCATTTAATTTTTTTACTATGAAAAATATCTACGAATTATTTTACTAGATGTAGCCTCAGAAATATTATTTTTCCCTTATAAGAAAATTTTAATTTTATGAAAGTTGTGACAGTTATATATCTTAACAGAATATTTAAAACACAATAGTTGATAAAAGAGTGTATTAAACAGTAAGTTTATAAAATGGTAGAACATAAAAGTATAGCAGTAAAAAAAAATTAAGAGTTTTAAGAATCAGAGTAGATTAATTGAACTAAAATAAATGAGAAAAGAATGAATGTAGAAGTATAGAACCTGAGATTATATAGTATTTGGATTATTAGTTTAAAGAGGAGGTTAGAGCAAATTTACAGAGTGTTGGAGAAAGGTTTTTATCTTATTAGTTAATAGAAATATAGAGTATTCACTTTTTTTTATCAAAATGCACGATTGCATACACGACCCCTTAATTCTGTGCGGTCAAAATCACTTATAGTTAATTCATATCATTTGCCTTTCAATACTGTGTAAGTTAACAAGAGGAATTGTAAGAAAATAGTGAGTTTTAGTGAGCTGAAATTTTTATGAGATATTTTAGTATGTTATATCAAGATTCTGTGAAAATTTCAGCTGAATCTGAACGTTAGTTGTCGCGATATCGCTGAAATTCTGTTCAGATTGAATCATTAAAATGATAAGGATTCTATCTAGTTGAGGAGTTTGCAGAATTTCTGCAATATCTTGAACATGAATTGTGGAGTTGATCTGAAATTTTCACCAATTCTTCATCTAACATTCTACAATGAGTGATAGAAATTTCAGATTTTTACAACTAACGGTTTTCTCACAATTTATCTCGATAACTTTGATTCTGAAGAGTGGAAAACCAAATGAAATTAATTCAATTTAGTTTGCAGAATTTTGGCAATATCTCAAAAAGGAATGTCCCATTGAGCTGAAATTTTCGCAGAATTTTAAGCTGATATTTTACAATGTGTCATGAAAATTTCAGCCCTCCACAATAAACGGTTCTCTTGCGATTCTTCTAATTCTATTTGATTCTATGGGATTTCAATGGCAAATAGTAGCTACTGAAATATTGCTCACCTCTATTCCTTGACAGAGATAAATCAAACAGAAATAATGGTCAAAACAGGACTACGAACTGATGTAATTATTTAATTAATATATTAATACACAAAATGCAATGGCAATTTGTATGTTGTTGCTTTTTAATTAATTTGTGTGACTCAATTATTGTTCCCTTATAACTGAAGGCATATTACCTATATTGTTTTGTATTCTTAACGCATTCATTTACTACTTCTATCTATTAAAATATTTATTTGAATTATTTATTTGGTAGTACAAAAGGAAGGTTATGTAAGATTAAGGCAATAAATGGTCTATTGAAAGACATTTACATTAATTCTTATTCTTCACACATCCAATTTTTTGAAATTTTTTTTATTCTTAAATATTTCAAGTGGAATTTTACAATACGGCAGCAATCTTTATTACAAATAATTGTTCTTCCTTTCTTATTTAACTGACAAATACAGATTTTTTCATCAGGAATATTATCAATAATATCTCTTAATTTTGCACTGTTAGTATAATATCGTCCCAGTAACTGTGGTAAGATAGCATTTGTGGCAACGGGGGGTCGTTGACATACGAGTGTGTACTACACACTCGTCAACCACCTAGCGAGCCATGGCACTCACAGCTGTACATTTTGTCTGTGCAGCTAAACTTGTTTACTGGGCTTGGTCCGCAGACACACCTCGCTGTACACGCAACTGACTGTTATTGGTGTTTGTGTGGTGACATGTATCTACACATACACACACCCACAAGTGGTGACCTCCGACGTAAGTATTTTATTTTTGTTGTTGACGTTTCACCGTCAACAGTGGAAGGAACCATCACCTCCTTTCCCACTGCTTCCAACTAGCTTAGAAACAACCAATCGGCTTTCATCAGCTGATTTCCCAAAACCACACCCCTTCTTCAAACATTGGCATACCTGCCAACAACCGAAGAAGTAACACAGTCAGTTCTTGTCAGCCAACATAGAAGGTTCTCCTTCTCCTCCCCTTTCCCTCGTTGCTTCTCAGTACTTAAGTACCGACCAACATCCACAAAAATCAGTCGGCACTCGACAGCTGATGGAGAAGGTTCTCCTTCTCCTTCCCTTTCCATTTCCCTATTTTTTCACTTTTCCCTCTCCTCTTCCCAGGATCGACGTCGGTACGCAAGTACCGACCAGCCACCCCGAAGAGAAACAAACAGTCGGCAATCAGCTGCCAACGAGGAAGGTGAAAACATAGCTTCTTCTTTCAATTACCACCATGGCCTCCAAGCTAACCCCGTCGTCCCTCGATGACCTGGTTCTCCCGCTGATGTCTGCAAAGGCCACAGTCAGCAATCCTTCCAGGAGGATGGAGAACCAGCCCAACCCATTGACTGCCATCCACTCAACGCCGCATATCAGTATGTGTTCCTCAAATGTACCGACAAACTTGACGATCCAGCAGTCCTCCACACTTGTAAACTTTGCCCATTCCTCAACAGTTACCTCTGGGGTGAGGAGCTTCCGGTCAACCAGGACCAGCTGGTTGACAGCTCCACGCTGAAGTTGTCACCTATCCTCAATCATCAATCACACCAGCAGGAAGCAAATTCTGCCACAATTGGCTGTACCACCGCACTTCCCTTACAAGCCCATCCACCCCGGTTACTCACAGGCCTTCCACCCTTTAACACCGAGAATGTGTGTCTCTGGCTGTAGCAGATCGAGAATCTTCCTCGTGCCAGCAGAAATACAAGCGAGTCTCAGCTCTACCTGGCAATCTCTGGCCACTTGCCAAGCCAGGTAGCCAATACTGTGTCGGAATTACTGTACAGTTCCGACGACTTGCTGCACACTTGGTCGAACCTCCGCAACCAAATCCAGCAGGAATTTTCCCCTTCCTCCTACACTCGAATAAGAACCTTGCTGGAAAATACCCATCATCTACCTTCCAAGAGGCCTTTGGCGTACCATCGCCGCCTCGTTACCCTAAACAAAGGAAGGGTTAACGACGATATCCTCTGTAACATTCTTTTCCAATCCGCCAGACATTGGACTATGCTTGCGACCTCTCAACAGGCAGCGCTCGAAGCTGATGAGGCAATAGCTCTCGAGCAAACCTTTCCATTGACATCCCCTGCAACCAGCACCATCACCACTATCGCAACTCCTACAGCATCCCTGTCAACAGCACTGACGGCTAATTCCTCGGAGTTAGCTACCATTACACAGCTGTTTCAACTTGGCTAGAAAACAGGTGAGTTCTGTCGACCCCCCTAAAGATCCCTCCCTGTTCCCCGAACATAGGCGTTTGTGTTCACGCGACGTTAGGTCCAGAGACAGATTGCGCTCTTGTGACTCTTAACTCCGGTTGTTTGAAACCACGTCTGACACTACGAGTCATTGATGGAAAGAGACCGGTAAACACCCGTTCTCCCTCCCATTCACACGATGGCTGCTGTTGGTATCACCAACAGTTCAGGAGGAAATCGCGCAACTGCTCTGACCCCCTATGCTCATGGTGGGACAAACCCCAAAATTGCAACTAATGCGAATCCCAATCCCCTACTCGTTTGGGAAACAAGTAAATGAGTCAGTCAATACGGCACTCCCACTCGTTTTCACCTCAGTCCGTCTATTCCCTCCCTGTTCCCCGAACATAGGCGTTTGTGTTCACGCGACGTTAGGTCCAGAGACAGATTGCGCTCTTGTGACTCTTAACTCCGGTTGTTTGAAACCACGTCTGACGCTACGAGTCATCGATGGAAAGAGACTGGTAAACACCCGTTCTCCCTCCCATTCACACGATGGCTGCTGTTGGTATCACCAACAGTTCAGGAGGAAATCGCGCAACTGCTCTGACCCCCTATGCTCATGGTGGGACAAACCCCAAAATTGCAACTAATGCGAATCCCAATCCCCTACTCGTTTGGGAAACAAGTAAACGAGTCAGTCAATACGGCACTCCCACTCGTTTTCACCTCAGTCCGTCTATTTGTAGATCTGCTTAGCGAGCATCTCTTCCTGGTTGACACTGGCACGGAGATATTGGCTATACCTCCAATCGCTGAAGACCGGAAATGCAACGCTAAGCTCCAAATCTACGCTGCAAACCAAACTCCAATTAGTACTTACAAAGTTAAGCTGGTTAAGTGGGCCTTTATCATCGCCGATATCGCTGATCCCATCATTGGAGCAGACTTCCTCAGCCACTAACAACTGCTTCCCAATGTCAGCAAAGGGCACCTCCTTGATAAGACCACTGGACTAGCCGTAGTAGGTAAACCTCGCCCCATCGACTATCCCCCGGAAATTTGCCTAACGATCGCCCACTCAAATAGTTGATTCCAAAAAATCCTCGATAAATTTCCAGGTGTAACCAGTAAAGAAGGCTTACGCCTGAGGATTTCCCCTACTAAAGTCACTCACAATATCGAAACTGTAGGTCGACCGGTGTTTTGCCGTGCCCGTCGTCTACATCCCAAGAAGTTAAAGGCAGCCCGCCTTTCCTTCCAAACCATGCTCAAACGTGGTGACAGCCAACCCTCCAAAAGTGCCTGGTCATCCCCCTTTCATATGCACATGAAGCCCGACAAAACATGGCGCATGCCTGCGAACTACAGAGCACTCAACGCACAAACTATCCCCGACAAATATCCTGTCACGAATATTATTGATTTCCACTCCAGACTAGCTGGTGCCAAACTATTCACAAAATTAGATCTCGTGCGGGCGTTTAACCAAGTTCCAATGACTGAAGAACACATCCCCAAAACAGCTGTAATAACCCCCTTCGATCTCTTCAAATTTCCCTATATGCCCTTTGGACTTCAAAACGCTGCCCAAACCTTCCAATGGTACATTGATGGATTGTTGCGAGACATCAACTACGCTTACGCGTACATTGATGACATCCTTATTACCACCTCCAACCCCAATGAGCTGGAAGAGCATGTTACGGAGGTCATTCAGCGTATTTACAATGCTGACCTCACTGTCAATGGTAACAAGTCCGAACATGAACGTGGAGAGCTCACCTTCCTTGGCCATTGATTTAACAGCACAGGTATCAAACCCACTCCCGAATGTGTCCAATTTCCCACTTCCCAAAACCGTTCATGACCTTAGGCGCTTTCTCAGAATGGTGAATTTTTACCGACGTACAATTAAACATTGAGCTCACATTCAGAGTAAATACTTTGCGCTTATCCACTCCAATAAAAAACGCAATAAAACCCTGATAATTTGGACTGACACGAAATGGCCCTTTGCCAACAACATGGCCCGCAACTCGCCCAATACCTCGCAGACCCCAACTCTACCCTAATCCTCGAATCATTCAGAGTACCCGGACACACGTTACTCTTAACGTGCAACACGTCCACGGGCAAAAAATGACCCTTTGTACCCGCCAAATATCGAAGAACCATCTTTGATTTGATTCACGGGCTCTTGCACCCGAGTGGTCGGACAACTGCCCGTCTGGTCGCTAATTTTAAAAAACTGATCTCTGATTTTTGTCATACGTGTAGCGTCTGCATAAAAAATAAGTCTAGAACACCATTCAAATTTGGTCATTTGTCCCAATTGGGACCTGCTTCTGAACCATATGAAATAATGTCACTTGACACTGTGGGTGGTTTCAGTGGTAACCGATCTCCCAAATATTATATGCATCTTTTAGTGGATCATTTTACACGATTCTCTTTTATTTTAACATCAAAAAACCAAAGAGCTATCGAATTTAAAGTATTGTTAAACAAAATTTTGCATAAAGGACACAAAATAGGTACGATTTTGACGAACCAATACAGTGGAATAAATTCTTCAGAATTTAAAGAATTTTTAAAGGATAACAACATCAATTTAGTTTTCACTGCTGTAGACTGTCCCTTTTCAAATGGATTAAATGAAAGACTTAATCAAACCTTGGTTAATCGTATACGATGTAGAATTAACGAAAGTAATGTAAACAAAAAAAAACCCTGGTCAGTAATAGGTGAACAGTGTATCAATGAGTATAATGATACTGTGCATACGTCAACCTATGTAAAGATTAAATTATGTCCTGATGATGGTTTAGTTCAAAGTTACATAGCTGATTTAATTGAGGACAGGAAAAAGGCGTATGACAATTCAAAAAAGATTCATGATTTGAACAAAAAAAGATTCGACAAAGGTAGAAAAGATATTTCATATAATGTTGGAGATCTCGTTTATGTTAATCATGGGATTAGCTTAAATAAAAATAAACTTGATGAAATTCGAACAGGTCCATTTCCAATTTTGGACAAGTTATCCAACGTTATGTACCGTGTAAACTCAGGCTTTCGCAAGTTTGAGTCAAATTTTTTTCATGTTTCTAAGTTGTACCCTTTTGGTGGTTAGCCATCTTCGGTATGGGGATGTAAAATACGTTGTATTTTAAGATAGCAGCACGTTTATACTCGGCTGCTAATAAGACTCGAGTTGCTGTGCGTTTGTTTCATACTTTGTTGACGTGTATTCAGTTTGATTATAGCATTCGATGCATTCATTTTAAATTGTTAAACTGTCTTTTAGACAGATAGATTATGTGGTGTTTGTAACTTATATTTCTTGATTTGTAAGTCAGAGACGAATGAAAACGAATCTTGATTGCACTAAACAAAATGAGGTGATGCCAACTCATCTGAATTCTTAGCACTTACGGGTGTTTCAAAATCAAGTTTCTTCAACTTGGAAATTAGTAACTTAATTGTGACAATTGAATTTTGATTCAATGAATTCTAAATATGATAAGGAAGACCCAAAATGATCAAATTCAGAAGCATATGCGTAGGAATATTATGATCTAAGTCTAACAAAAGGGGTTCCTTTTTTACTACAAAATCAACATACGACCCAGAAAGATATTTAAAATTGTAAGCAAAGCGCACAGGTTTCCTAGAAATGTCACCAAAAGTGGTTAACAAATCTTCTTTCCAGGGCTGCCAGCCAGCATCAATTCCGATTTTTTGCTGAGTACTGAGAAACCAATCGTTCATAGAGGGATCAAGGCACAGTCGAAAAACCTCGATGGTGTGAGAGCCGGATAGCAAAAATCTCTTAGCTTCCTTCTCAAAACTGTCTACCCAGGCGGCAACGTTAGAATTTCTAGTTGTTAATTTTTCTTAAAAAAAATGTTTCATTATCTCTTTCAAGTACTCGTCCTTCTTCTCTGTTAGTTTAGACAAAACAGAAGTCCAATCATTTACACTAGCCTCCAAAGGAGGGGCTGATGCAACAGGAAGGGTCTCTGTTGCTGCTTCCCCAAGAAAAAAATTTGAGAAAACAAAGTTTCCTTCTTCGTCTTGATACAACTTAACTAGCTCTGCTGATAACTTAACATTAACTGTACGATATTGCCCTCTCACTTTAATCGAATCTTTCGCAGTTTTCATGGGGCCTAAAGCCATCAAGCTCGGATGTGAAGCCATACCTTGAAATTCTTCAGGGAAAACGTACCAAGTGTCAGCACCTTTTTCGCGTATTCTCTTTAGTCTGCAGTGTGTGGTCTTGCCATCTGAAGTAGCCTCCGCCACAATTTGAAACTGAAAGCTTGCCATCTATATTTCTTGATTTGTAAGTCAGAGACGAATGAAAACGAATCTTGATTGCACTAAACAAAATAATTTTATTAGAATCAATATGACCATATATTTCAAAGGAAATCAACAAACTTACCTAAACAAAATGAAATCAAGAAATATGTTACAAACGCCACATAATCTATCTGTCTAAAAGACAGTTTAACAATTTAAAATGAATGCATCGAATGCTATAATCAAACTGAATACACGTCAAGAAAGTATGAAACAAAAGCACAGCAACTCGAGTCTTATTAGCGGCCGAGTATAAACGTGCTGCTATCTTAAAATACAACGTATTTTACATCAGTCTCCGCCATTACCTCTCCATGTGTTGTGCCCTACAATAAAATTGCCCTTTGCCAACAACACAACCCACAACCCACCCAATACCTCTTAGACCCCAACTCTGCCCTCATCCTCGAATCATTCAGAGTACCAGGACACACGTTACTCTTAACGTGTGACAAGTCCACGTGGAAAAAACGACCCTTTGTACCCGCCAAATATCAAAGAACCATCTTTGATTCAATTGACGGTCTCTCGCACCCGAGTGGTCGGACAACTGCCCGTCTGATCACTAATCGATTCATTTGGCCTGGCCTACGATCTGACTGCCTATGTTGGTCGAAAGAGTGCACCTCATTCCAACAAGCTAAAATCGGTAGACACAGCAAAGCCCCTCTCCAAGCTTTCCACCCTACCGATCGCTTAAAGCATGTGCACATCAATATCGTGGGTCCATTGCCAACGGTTAGCGGTCCTTGTCATTGTCTGACAATGATTGACCACGCCACATGTTGGCCTCACGCCATCATGACAACGGATATTTCCCCAGATCGAGTGGCAACACTCTTCATCCAACACTGGGTGTCCTCCCAACGGACCAGGGATGCCAGTTCAAAAGCGCTTTATTAAACTTGGTTGCGCGCCAGTTGGGAATACACAAAATCTCAACTATGGTGTATCACCCCCAATTGAACGGCAAAATAGAGCACTGGCATCGAACTCTCAAAGCCACCATCATGGCCCGCGAGAACTCTAAAGACTCGCATGCAGAATGGGCAGCCAATTTGCCTCTCATTCTTCTCGGCCTAAGTTTGACGGTCATCTCCAACCTCAGTGTATCCCCCGCACAACTCCTTTATGGTGAAGAGCTCCGTCTCCCAGCTGACTTCTTCGAAGATAGCCCACCAAGTGTCGTCACACCCATCGACGGCACTAACCTTCCACAACGCATTTGTGAAAGTGCAAATGCGTTCACCCAAATCACCCGCAACCACGGCAACTCTCCCTCATACGTCCCAGCTGATCTGAAATCAGCCCAAAACATATGGCTATGGGTTGATACACCTCGTAAAGCACTCGACCCACCATACTCTGGCCCATACAAAGTCCTCAACCATACAGATAAATGGTTCAAGATTGACATACAAGGATGACACACAGGGGTATCAATCGATCGCCTAAAGTCGGCCTATGTCTACACAGATATAGAAGCCGACTCAGATGACTCAACTTCCATCGATGATCCTTCGGGACCGACAGTTGACTTGTCATCTGATGTTGTTTTACCTAAAAACAACGACTCACCCCCAAATACCTCACCCCAACCTTCAACGTCATCTCCACACACAGACGACACGCTCGATTCTTCCCCAATCGTAATTACACACGATCAAAATAAAGAATCGCATCCCGAAGCGTTATCGAAAGAAAATACACAATCGCACCCTATCGGCCAGTCTCCTAGTCAAACAGCTGATGCTATGCTCGATTACAAACCGATTGCAATTTCCCTTCCACTCCCACACTTGTCCGAGTCGACTCACACAACTGACGACAAGTCAAGCGTTGTAGATGACAACATATTACGAGAATTGTTTCGTGGTGCCACCCAGTCGCATAAATACGACGCATCTTCTTCCTCGGAAGACAAACTAGCCCCACCTACAAAACAAACTCGTAATATTAATGTGCAACAACAGCTGACGCAACCGCACCTTTGTTCGTGTTTACGAGACAAAAATAAACGGAGGTTATGGTCAAGAAAACGAGTAAAATTAATGTTTTAGAAACTCACTCTTCTCTTAACGCATCCAGCAGTTATATACTCTTCATCAAATGCTGTTCAACAGGCGCTTTTAATTATATTCCACGTAGCGTAATAGACTGGTGAAATGTCCCAAGAGCGTCTTTCCCCCAGCATGTCCAAAATTTCGGAAGATGAAGAAACAGCCCTTTTAAGGGTTACACCTCCACCAATAGAGGGTTGTAACAGCGATGCCCCATTGTCTCCTCATGTAGATGACCATTGCTCCCCCTCTCCCTCTTTCTCACCACCACATTACCTGCTGTCGTTGTCCCATCTCCCTCGTCCAAGGATTCTGCCACCTCTCCACCGGTGAAGCAGACATCGCCTGTATCCTCTACTTCCAATCAAGTATCAGCGTCATCTGTGACGCCTACCTCTGTCGGACCTGCACAAGAGGGTGCAAGCCGTACTCTTTTGAGAGTACCGCAACAGCAATCGACGCTGAGGCAGAGGGTGGAGTCTTCTGCCAGGGGTCAAGGTGCGCCCCTCTGACAGTACCAGCCTGCTCCTGGAGTGGTGGCTCGTGGCTCTGAGTTTGTACAGTGCGGCCTTTTCCGTAGCTCTCATTCTCGGGTTTTTGTGCCACTTCCCAGGAGGACTGTGTACTCGTTGGAGACGCCGCCTCACGCTCGGACTGCTCTACAATTAGGCAATGCGCGGATTGACACCCGCACATTTGCCAAAGACATACAGCGCGTTCAATCTAAGACTTACTGAAAATCAAGAAAATAGAAGAAAAATCAAATTTCGCAGTAGTTCTAGACAAAAAATCAATCCAGTCCTATTACCGAACAAAATTAGTAAACTGCTATGTGACAGGAAATGAAATAGAGATAGAAATAAAAATCCCACTTCAAAATCTTCACGCTAAATACGACCTTTACAACTTTATTCCATTAGCATTTCGAACACATGACAACAAAATTTGCTCCTGGGATCAAGAACCTTCGATCTTATCCCACAACAAATTCGATGGATCAATAAGAATTATAACAGGAACAGACATCGACCTTTGTGGCAAACTTAGCCTGTTATGTTTTCTCCCACAAGACCACACAACTAATAATAAAGGCAATTGTGTAAGAGCATTATTTCAAGGAATGAAATATGAGGAAATAATAAAGAAATGCACATTTAAATGCGAGATAAATCATGATGAGATCGTAGTCAAACAAATTGAAATGAACCAATTCGCAATTACACATGCTAAAAATCCATTAATATCAGTCAACACGGTAACGAAAACAAGCACCAGTATAACTATCAATGACTCATGGCCTGGAGCAACTCTACTAACAGTTCCGTGTATAGTGGAAATCCAACAGCTACAAGGAGAAAACAACGCAGAAACAATCATCCCAGCAGGATTCCCCTGTATAAATAATCCAGAAAAAGAAATCCTCATTGAACATCACCTACCATTAGTTTGGACAAAATACCAATTTATGGAACTTGATTTTGGCCTACATCAATCGTTCAAATTCCCTAATATGTCAATTGCTTATAATGATAAATGGCATGACAACATACCGTATATTTCACCAATAACTCCGATTCATAAGTTCGAAGAAAGACTGAAATCAGCAGAACTGAAAATTCCTGATTTAGGATACCAGGATACAATAAACACTGTACACTTACTGCTAATCGGCTGGTGTAGTTTATTAACACTCGTAGTAGCCATATTGGTCTACGTGAATCTAAAAATAAATTGTGTTGCTATCAATGCACACAATCAAATAAACGATTTGGCATTGGGAGCAATACATCGTTGATGGTCCATAATTTTAAGTCTATTCGTGTAATAAAATATAATAAATTAACATTAAAAAGCATAACAAATTTGATTATGCCAAATTATATCCATCAAGTCCATTTGCAAAAATAAATTTTTATGCTCAAATGACAATTTTTATATTTTTAGGCGATGATCAATTCCGCAACATAAGATTAAGAGACATTTGTGAAAAGATAATATTGTTTTATGACTAGAATTAATGATATTATAAACTAAAATAATGAACTTTCAGGACCACAAAATTTAACGAAGCAGGAGCTTCGAGCTTTCTTTTGCCCGGGGACCTTTGTTCCGTCCTGTTTTTGCAGATGATTCAGTTCGTCTACAAAAACGTGTCGAACAAATTATAGACAACTATTATTCCTAATTCTCGGAATAATAGCTGTCTATATTTCACCTAGCTTCTCACAATCAGACACCACCAGATATGCTGACAATGAAGTGTCATCATATTTAGTGGATGTTCTGTGTCACGCCACCTTTTTGGTCAGCCATCTTTCGATTGAAACAAAGGAAACGAAAGTAATGTCATATCTTCATTTCGAAGACATAGTCATTCCTGATCTAGAAGTCGAGTAGAAACGTTAAGGTCCATACTCGATGTTGTGGATATCAGGCATCACTAGTATTAAGAAATAGTAATAAGTATAATTCTAAAAGTGTTTTGCAATAATTGAAGTATTAATAAAGGATAATATTCAGAAATTATATTATTTGTTGAGGTAATTTAAAAGGTATTGAATTACTCTCGCAACATCAAGTAAAAATATAGGAACACCTGCATGGCCAAGTGTAGGAATAGACAATTGAGGAAGAAAAAGGAAAATTCAGCACTTCAGACAGACACCCTATGACCAGAATTGCCAACCACCCCTCCCCACCACATGCCTGATTATTTAGGCTATCATTTTAAATTTTGATTCCCAAAAAGAGTTACAGAAAAACTAAGTATTGAAAAACCATATATTTACTGAATCCTCGTTAACAGCTCCGCAGAGGCCTGGAGACGATGCAGTATCCGGTAGTGTAGCTCTGGAATTGCCCCTTGTTGATCCGGCTGATTGTAGCCTTGCTGACGAACACTGTTGTAGATGGAAGCAGCAAAAGTTGGTAAAATTCACAACTAGTAGGAATTTTGGCTTTGCTCCTGTCACTCAATCTGGCTTCTAATGTTGAATCACTATGGAGGCGCGGTTTCTGCGCCCCTCTGTAACCTCTTTCGAATTTTAGAAAAGCCAAAATTTGAATTTGACCTTGAAAGCCAAATTGTATTTTTTGGATTTTGATTAACACAAAAAGCCTTGCGAATTGGCTGCCCTAATGGACGAAACTATAAGAAAAGTGTTAAAAATCAAATATTTCGCTTTTCCCAAAAATAGGCTTGAAACCTTGAGAGCAAGGATGATTTTAAACACACAATTTGCAATTATAACTGTAACATTAGACGATGCGGGCAGGCCCCTTCGAATAAGTTTTCTAATTTTTTGAGTGAAAAGTAGTTGGCCAAAAAAAACACTTTCGAGGCAAAAACCTAGCCTAGCTGCGTACGAGAGAAAATACAAAGTGTTAACCAGAAGAAATTCGTATATAATAATTTCGAGAAAAAAAAATAATTCGGCGAACGTCTTTTGCCGTGAAGAAAAAAAAAAGTATTTCGCAAAAAAATCAGGGGGAATGTTGAAGGGAAGAACGAATATTAATTGCAGGGAAAATTTACAGGTCGGGCATCTCAAAATATATACCAGATCTTCTGTGTGATTTTTCAAATTTAATTTTCATAATTCATTTTAATTATATTAACTTACCTTCCCAATTATGTTGTAATATTCTTTCTTCATTATCCATTTAACTGTGCAACGTGTCCAGATATGAAGTAATTATAGGCCTCCAAAAATTTCATGGCTTTGAACTCATCGAATGTGTAACAGCTTTTTTTTTCATAAAATATTGGTATATGTCAATATAAGACAGAGGTGGAGGTTTTGCAGTTTTAATGCATTGCCATTTCACTGTTTCATTTTTCCATATTTCAAATGGATCACAGCCAACTTTACAAACTTTTTCTCCATATCGATCTCAAGTTTCAGAAGGCAAAGATACTGCATAATTACTGAAATTAATTTTTTTTAGCTCTCCATTTTCTCATTGTTACTATGTCTACGTATAAAACTATATAAACCTAATGCATTTATTACACTATCAACCACACAAAATTCAGGGGCAACAAATACTATCCTGGAATACAAGCTATGACATAACGAGTGAATACTCTATATGTACATGAAGTATGACCAATGGTCTTAGGAGAATATGACATAAAGTGAGTGTTCCCATATAATTTAGTGGAAATTAAGATATATGCAAAATTGCAAAAATAGTATAAACAAGAAATGAGTTCATAGGACTTGTGTAAACAAAGTAACTTTTTATGTAGGCAGATGATGTCATCAGGCAAGTCTTGACTTGTTTGCATGACGTGAGTATTTATGAATGGAATAAGAAGAGAAAATAGATTGGGAGTAATGATGATGATGATGATGATAATAAATGTACAAATTTAGGAAAGTATTGTATACGATACAAAAATATCTACAAAAGTATTTTCTTACTTCCTTATACAGCTTTTATTTTTGAATCAACATTAACTGATAAGGCTCATGTAGATGTGTTTAAATTTAGTAAAAATAACACTAACCATTCACACCAGTGTGTCCATTTCATACAAGTCAATGGCCAAAAGACATGCAAGAAAAAACAATGTGGTTGGTTTTCAATTTACTATTATATGTTACGTTATTTCAAAAGGCCTTAGATATTTTTATAAAAGGGGAGCCACTCTCTGGAGAGAATGCTGATCCATTAAATTAGTACTAGGCTATGTGGATAAAGCACTTTAACATAGCTTAGTTTTTTGTAGCCAAAGTTGGTTACATGGGTGGGTCTTTGTTTGGGCACCAATTTTTGAAAAAAAGAAGTTTTGTATTTTTTACTTGTAGCAATTTTGGAAATACATGAGCAGGTAACATACAGAAATGTCTTGAGTGTTTTCCTAGTTGAAACAAGGTGAGATGTTAGGACAAAAACGAATTTTAGATGATAGAAATTTTACTATAATTTGCTTCATCTCTTCTAAAACTATTACAATACAAAAGCATCAGACCACTCATAACTAAAGTATCGTTATGAGTAGAAAATATATGTGGTATGTGACCCTGAGTGACAGAATCCAACCAAAACACACCAATATATAACTCCAGAATACTCTACTATGATGAACAAGGACATTCACCTACAGTGAAGTGAATGTAAGATTACTTAATTTAGACATGCTCAGTCAGCCATTGTTGGTTTTACCACCTTAAACCATGTATAATTTTATAAAAATAACAAAATTAAACCAAGTGAAGTCACAAAGTGGGAATTCATTATTTAGAAATTGATTCGACTAGGGCCAAATGCCAAAAAGTATAAAAAATCAAGCCATTATGAAATTCATTGAATGTATTAATAAAACTGTGTAGACAAAAATAATTTGTACCTAGTTGTACTGCTGTCAAATGCTGGTTGACAGAGCAACAAAAATTTTACCAAGTGTTAGATTGTATTTTCTGCTCTGTCCAAAAAAAAATAGAGAGAGAGGGAAGCCAAAACAGGTTTTTGAATATAATAATAATATAGCTATATTAAGAACACTCTGTACAGCCACGGAGTGCCGGCTACGAGTATCAGAGGTAAAGTGTAGAAGAATTTGGAGGGAAGAAAAAAATTAGGAGAGGGAGAAAATTTGTGCCAAGTACGGACTGAAGTTAGGTGGCTAGTCTAACTTTCAGGGTTCACGATTTATTTTTAATGTCGAGAATTTTTTATTTCAAAAAAATAATTTTAAAAATTTTATTATTATTTGAGGGCAACCCCTGTCAATTTATGAATACGATATGATTCTATTAAGCTAAAGAATTTGCCTCACTTTTCTTGTGTCTTACCAGCTTCATTGAATTCCATAGCTGTCTAATACTTGTTGAAGTAACAGATGAAGGTTTTTAAAGGTACTGTTTCTTGACTGATATATAGCCATCCTCCTTAAGTTTGGCTGCCACATTTCAGTGTGTTTTCTATTCAAAATCGATTTCCCCATTGATTGGATGGAAACAATTTCAAAGTTGTTTACTTTGGCCTTTATACAAACTGGGACAAAAAAAAAGTGCACTCTGGATTTCTTACCCATAAAGTTTATTTTGTCAGAGACAGTTGTACAAATTTCTACTTACAAGATTTTACTACTGGTAGATTTGGTAAATTTCAATTGGAGTGAGCCTTTGGGAGTCTATATTAAATGAGTATTTTAGCGTAGAAAATCCCTGCTGTGTTTCTTTTTAATTGTTTTTTTTTTCCCTTAGCTATAAGTATAGAATTTATTCAGGTAGACAATGTCTACCATGTTTTCCCTGACACTAGCCACTTTTTGTGCATAGTCAACCAAAAAATGAAGAAAAAAACAAGATAAAGAATGAGAGTTCATAAATTTCTTGGTTCAAAAAAACATTATCATACTCTTTCACAATTCTACTTTTCAAGTTGGAAGGCCAAATTCTTCTCAGAAAATAAAACATGAAAAATTACAGGTGCTCTTGTTCAACACGTTTGTTGAAGTATAAACCATGTCAAGAATACTTACTTATTTCTAAAATTATTTTCATTTTTCAAATAATAGAAAAATTAGGATACGAACGTATTAACATGAAAATGTTATCAATACTTCTTAGAATATATGTCTGTCGTTGAAAAAGTTAGAAACTTGTACCTCCAAAAACAGGTGATAAGGGAACATGTTACAGAGACTTTTTCTAATTTTTCTGTTGATTTTTGGAGATTGTGATTGAAATAAATATGTTTACAGAATCCACTTTCATTAGATTTCAACGTTATATTAGTTTCATAGTTAGGTACTTCAAGTTCACCAAAAGAACTCATTAAAATGAATAAATTGATATTTGTAATTTTTGTGACTCTCATTACATTGGAGTTGGTGCAGTTTTCGCTGGCCAAGCCTGAGCGTAAGTAGAATTGTTTTCTTTTTTTCTCGTGAAAATATGCAGACATTTCGGATTTTCCAAAATTCTAATTGTTCTAGTAGAAAAGGTTAGAATCATTTTTTTAGAAAATTATGCAAAAAGTAAATCGGTATATATTTTATGGTCATTGTTGTTTTTTCTATTATTACACAAGTTTCTTCTCAAATATCTCCGCTTCGATCATAATATGCATGATCAAATTTGAATGGCCTCTTATGTACCGATATAAATTTTGTGTTTTGAAAAGAAGGGTATCACAGTTCCTGTGTTTGAAGTCTTAGATCTCATTTCATTTTCTAATTTTAATCGCTTTTCAGCCACTGTCTGTCCTAAATACTTTTTTCTCTCATTCTTTTAAGTAAGTTTTTTACGAACATCTACTTATTAATTTTGTGATCATCGAAGGACCAAATAGTGGGAGTAAGTACGTTTTACATTTCATGACTCAAGAAAAATTTTTGCACCATATTAGAAAATTCATATTTATTTATTTATATATGTACCTATTTATGTATTTATTTATGTAAAATTGTTTTTAATATGGTTGATATAGAACGTGATATGTATTTATCTTTTGTCTAGGAAATATGTCATAATGAGAAAATTTGTCAATAAATCTCTAGTTTTTGCTTGATTCGAATACTTAGTATAATTGGTTAGTTTAGTTGACCTTTGCCTTTGCTTACAATAATTGGTATCTCTGCATCTCTTTCTCTCTTTTTTTTTTTTTTTTAAATTTGTTGTGTATAATATTAGGTACCCTAAATAAGTGGCCTATATGGGTACCTTTAATATAGTACCTATAGTGATTAGGCTATGAGACTTTAATCTATAATTTTTTTATTTTGTCATTATTAGCCTTCCTTGGACCTATAGGAGATATTGTGAGTTCGTTGTTGGGTGGTAAAAAGGATTCCAACCATTGATCGGGTGGTGCTACACCAGCTCCTTCATGCGGTGACGATGAATAAATTCGAATTATACGGCGCACTTGAAATGCGTTTGAGCTACCATTTGAAACATAAACTAATTTTTCATAATATACCTACTGCGACTGTAATTTTGCTTAATTTTAAATTCAAAAATGTATTTTTAAAGTGATCTAACAAAACCCATGATGTTATGAAAATTTTCATTACTAAATAAAACACAGAATTCTAACACGAAATTTTAACGTATATATTTTTTGTTTTAGTTGAAAAATAAAGAAAAAAGTTGGTTTTATATTTTACAAACAAAGAAGTACATCTCAACGCACTCAAGGTTTTTCTCTTTTTCCTGTGTTCCTACATCTGCTGCCCAATCAGTATTTTCTGTTTTTAAATTTTATGTATTTTCTGGCACCACTGCCCACTACTTCTATCCTGTTGCAAAATTGTTTGCTGGCGTCTGAAATAATTTTGTGTTTTCATAAATCATACATATTGTGTTAATGTCTACTTCCTTCAAGTTAACATGATTTTTGTCAACTTCTAATTTTATTCTTTTTCAGTGGCGTAGGGAAATCCAGATTCTGGGAGTAGTTTCAGCATAATATATGAGAAGTGCTCCTTCATTGTCTATTACCGAGAAAAGTATTTACTAGTTTTTTGGCTATTTTGGTGAGGGGGTTGTTTAAATGTCCAAATTCCACCTGAGTATTGTTCCAGGTCATCAGCATTTTCTGATAGATCGAAATTGGCCATCGATCATTTAATGGATAAATGATAAATTTTTAAAAGATCGATTAGTCGATCTTAAATTTTCAGTTATATTTCCTTTTGGGTAAGTCACTTAGCCTTTTCGAAATCTTGAAATTAATAGTTCAGCGTTTCTGTCTTTTTTAATGTGTCGAATAACCCAAATAAATAATTAAAAGTTACCAGTAACCAAAACTTACCAGCATATTTTTATTGTGCATGACAGCATGAGTTATAACAATTTGAAAATAAAAAAAAGTAAGAAAACTGATAACATAATGAAAATGAAATTCGACAATAAAAATATCTATCTTCCAGAATTAGGGATTGATCGATCACCAATTTGAAAATCAACAGGTTTAATTGATCTTCTTGGTCCAATCGTGGCCAATTGTTTTTTTTTTTTTTTTTTTTGATCGAAACCACTACCACTAAACTTTTTCTCTTTTATTGTGAATTCTGTTGTTTATTTATCTTTAAAAAGTGGTAAACATGCAAAAATAACAAAAAAGTTTAGTAAAATCTGACTTACATAAGCTTTTGTTAATCAGTTCAATAATCTTTACCTACTATGTAGATATTGAAGTCAAACTGAATCAAATTTTTTAGATAAAAAAAAAAGTTAAAATTCTCCATGCCGACAAAATACAGTGTACTGTTTTCATATACACTAGCTAGTTGTATGTTGGTACATATCAGAGACCTGCGCGGGTAGGTAGGTACTTGCGCGAGTACCGTACTTGTAATTGCGTAGTGACGAGTAAAGTAATCACGAGTATGTAATCGGCATCGCGTTAGTGTGAGTACGATAAGTAATCACACTAACGCGATGCCGATTAGGTACTTGCTAGTATTCGCATATCCTATGAGCATACGTTTTGTCTAGCCCTAGGGCCTAGATAACCGTTTTCCTCTGTTTTTGGTGTTAATTTATAGTTAGTATTTGTTACTTGATTATTGGCTTCATGAGATGATCTGCAGTACGTTATTTAACATTACCCAACTTGAACATAAACCATTGTTGTCTCTGTGTTTGTTCAGAACACTACTTTTTCTGTTTGAAACACCTAATGTGAATGTGAACTGATTGCAGCGAGTAGAAATTGACACAAAAGACACACTTTATTTCAATAAAATCGCACATAATAAAACGATCAAAATGTGTCATACAACAATAGACATTTTAGGAAAAAATAAAATGTCAAGTAAATGAGGAACAAACAACAAAGTAAAAACGCACTTCTTAAATAAATATACTAAATAAAAACAAGAAAAATGACTTCCGGAGGCCTACATTATGAAAGTAATAAGGTTCTTTAAGCAACATTACAAAAGAAAAACGTCCTACTTCCTTTGAAAAAATACAGAACATATAACAAGTAGATAGAAAGCAGCAGTAAATAAATGAAATTAACAAAATTGTAATGTCCTTGTCCAAAGAAATACAGTACCGTACAATGGTAACATAGGCCAAACAAAATATAAAAATGTTGAACAAAAAACCGAGCTATAATTCGAAAACTCGTTAACATCTTTTCTAAAAAATCACAATTTATCATTACAGAACATTGACTAGGAGTATTTACTACTAAAAATCAAGTTCTAAATTGGAAATTAAACATCATGTTCTTCCCGATTATTTGCAACTAACATTCATTTCCTTCGGAATGTAGAAACAATATTGCGTCAACATTTTCACTTTTTAAATTAGTTCTTCTTTCCTCTAATATTCTATTGGCTGAACTGAAGCAGTGTTCACTTGATGCACTCGTGGCCGGAATGCAGAGGATTTTCGCTGCCAATTTCGCTAATAAGGGCAAATCAGATTCCTGGTGTTTCCACCATTGTAGGATATCTCTGTCAATATGAAATAGATCACTAGACCCAATGTCAACATTGTCAACAAACGCATTTCCATTATATGACGCAATACAATTTAATTCTGCGCTAACAAGCGAATGTACTTCTTCGCGTTCACTTTCCAATAAGAATCGCAGCTGTTTAAATTCAGGCCACAGAAAGCTTGCAATTTTGTGATACTTGTTCGGTACAAATTTATTACTAAACACATTCTCCAAACAATTTCTAATTATATACTGCATCTCCTCATTACTTTCGTTCTTTAGTAATTCCTCAATTATTTCTTTTAAAATGTGCACGTGCAACACAACCAAGTGGATCGTAGGTTTATTTTCGCATTCAAAAAGTAAGGTAGCTGTTTTGAACGGCTTAAGGAAAGCGATCACTTTATCTAATAAGTATTTTTGTATACCTATTAGGCGATGCATTTCATTGCATTTCTCCAGAATGTCCTTGAGTGCACGAAAATGCTTTCTTATGCTCATCAACATGTCATATTTTGTGTTCCACCTGGTAGAACATTCCTGCTTGACAGATGTGTCAAGTATCTGAGTTGTTCCGGATCGTTTTAAATATTCCACTAAACATTTACACTTTTTGATCATTTGAAGCACATGTGAAGCTCCTTCTTTTATTTTCTCCTTATGGAATGTGTTCCGTAGGATGTTATTAAGCACATGAGCCACACAATTACTTCGGGAGTGGTCTAGCAATGCTTTTTTGATATTGGAGCCCTGGTTAGTGGTAAAGATGACATTCTTTAACAAACTGCGGCCCAACCCTACTTCATCAAATTTCGAGGATAATGACTCGTATATGACTGCAGCGGATTTTTTCACAGCGTTGCCTTCTGCGTCAAAGTTGGGCAGTTCTATTGCACATAGAATACGACTGCAAAATGAATGAATGTATAAATGGATGATAATGAGTAAAATATAAAGCTCAGTTCACGCATAGATTTACGCGCAGCGCTCGTCTCTAATTAGTATATTGAAATGAAGTATCCAAATGCAGGGAAAGGTTGCAGCCGTCATGTTTGACAACGTTATTTTCGCCGGTATATGTTTTAAATAAATTGTTGTCCCACATTTGACTCTCATTCGCGTGAAGAACAGTGAAGTGAACGCAAGTTGGACAGGAGAATAAGAAATGAAGTAGATTAACGATTATCCCCAATTAGACCAGAAAATGTAATTTGAATGAGAAAATGGTGCCATAAGATGACACCATGGGCCAAGATGGGTCAATAAGATTCTTTGCCTACATTAGGATTACAATAAAGTTGTTCATTATAATTCTTGGTGTTTTATTCGATTCCAAGAATTCTTACTTCGTGTAGGCCTGCATAGGCCTGTTGCAGGCTGTCACCTATGCCCAAACACAAGTATAATGTACATGACTACTAATTTGCAGGTCAATATAATGGGAGGCACCAGCACTAGTATTTGTATACAATATAACTTATACACGCTGTACATCAACGGCTGTCAGAAATTACCATTTTATAGTACGGCTGTCATTTTGCACCACAGATATATAAAGTATATAATGTATATCAATATTGCGAATTTGTAATCAGGGTGTCTTGAAACCTAAAACAAAGTTGATCTCCTTCTCTCCTGAACAGCTTTTGGAAAAGATGAACGTGTGCACAACCTATATTTCTCCCAATTTTTTGTTAAAATTCTCTAAAAATTACAATTTTTACAATAACTTATAAGTTTACATTCCCAGGGAATTTCACACCCTACTTTACACAATGTTCTAGACTCCAACTCTATTATTAAATACGTGTAAATGATATACGGAATATCAGCTTACTTATGTAGGTGCCAGTCATCCACATAATGTACTGTCACAGACATGAAATTTCTTTGTTTTGTATTTTCTGTCCAGATGTCTATGGTTCCTGCACAGCATTCTAGTATACAATAAAAAAGTCATTTTCATCAGCTTTATTTACATATCATCAATGTGTTTGTTGGGGGGGGGGGTCAAATTCAAACACTGAGCATAGACTTACCATTTTCTATAATCGGTTTTAACGTAGTAACAAAATTCTCTAATTTCTTCATGTGTACACTACGGATGTGTCGGCTGACTGTTGTGGGGTGCGGCACAATCTCATTTATATCAACATTTGCAGTACCAATTTTGACACCAATTTCTACAAAACATCGTGCTAATTTCTTGAAGCCATTACGGCAACACTCTCAAATGAACGGAGAACTTCGGATACAAACTTCCCGCAATTTTGGATCACTTGTGTCTTCAATTCCTCACTGATTCTCACACATTGTGGTTTTCTTTTCTCCGATACAGAACCACAAGCATCAGTGTCGGATTCTCGACGGAGGTAGCATTTATGCTTCTTCAAATTTGATGTACTCGCACATTTTGCAAATTTGAACACTCTATCACAACGCGAACAAATTACAAATGGCTCTTCTTCTTGTGTCTCGGTTTTCACTATTTTATCAAAAATTTTCCAAACATCACTTTTTGAGTTTACTACTTTCACCCTATTGCATTCACCATTTTCCAGTTTCGTAAGACAAAACATTTTATTGCAATATTACTAACACTTAAAATACAATAAGTTTTCTCTTAAATAACAAAGATTTGCTGAGCTGCATACTACTTACTATGGGTATTTTATTTTTCTCGTCGTAGCTTCGAAAACTAAAGGCGTACACGTGTATCGTAATCAGTGAATACATGCAAAGTTGGGAAAACCCTTCATGAGATCGTCTTTACACGCGCCATATAGAGAGAGTTCTGCAATAACATGAAAACGTGGACTACGCGAATATTGCGAGTCCATACTCGCAGAAGTACCGACAGTATAACGATGCTAGGGTATCTGTGATTACTCTATCATGATTACCTATTTGTACTCACATGCGAGTACATGCTCGCAAGTGGCAATTACTAATGCGATTACTTTTTTACCTACTCACACAGGTCTCTGGTACATATGTATCGAGGTGTACCAAATTATGTCATATTACATTGCTGTAATAACTGCAATAAAAGCGTATAACAAAAATAGCGTTGATGAACTGATTTGGAGGTGTGCATTATCTTAGGTTAAATTCGCCATAAAAAATGTGATTTTTTTTTAATCCAGAAATGGATGAATAATGAAATAATGTGAGGATGTAGATCAGTATTCGAATTTTACCATTAAATACCTAAGTGATTTTAGCAAACAGGAAAGTGTGATTAAGCAAGTATTGCGGCATACATCACTATGGTAATTTCATCCTCAAAAATGTAATTAGAGCCTAAAATAGGAATAATTCAAATAAGAACTTGATTAGATGCCTATAATATGCAAGTTGGAGTGGCAGGTTTCGTTTAAAATAGACAGAATTTCGAATTACGTATATTGCAGGCTGCGTTCATTGTAGATTATCAGAATCTTATACTATAATGAAAATTTCAAAAAGACATTCTAAAACTAATGGGCAGATTTGGACCTTCTTTAAACCTGACCTAAGTATAAGCTCAAAATATGCACTAGCAAAATTTAGTCGTAATTCGTGAAAAATTTTGCTCTGCTCCATTATCTTAAAATTTCTAATTCAAACAGCCACCATTTTGAAACTAATGGGCAAATTCCACCATTTTTGAAATTGACAAAGATATGGACCCTAGGTATACAAATGCCAATTTTCTTCCCAATCCTTAAAACAATACCCTCTCCAGTTTGTTGACAAATTGTGTTTTATCCCGTATACATACACAAATTTTTGTAGAAATTGTAATTTTGGGGTCTGGGGACTATATTCATTATGGTGAAATTTTCCCAAAGTCGTGACATGTCATCCACCACAGTCGGTAGAGTCCGCAAAATCTACTTTAAAGGTTCAGTGTGCTAAATTAGTCTTCAAAAAGATGACAAGTACGAAGTAAAGGAAATTGGAAAGAACACAATTCCCAGTGTCACAAAGAAAATTCTCTAATTATAATAATTATTACCTAAACAAAATAAAACATAAATATAAGGAACTTATGTACCTAAAATATAATATAAATTAAAACTTAGAAATCAACCGAGGAAATCAAATTGCAGAGTTCCATGAAACAAACCCAGTATCGAACAATTAATCGTAAGCTAATTTGAGGAAAAGTGCTCATGTTTTAAAATAGCCATCTGTCCAGCAATGGGGCGTGTTTGTTTCTCCACTAGTCTCACAAATGAAAAATTTGTATCAATATACTTCCTATCACTGATCTGAATAACATAATTTCACATCCAGATTGATGAGCCTTATTAGGTTTTTTGCATAGTTTTGTGGCAATGTAACATTCATCATACAGTGAAAGTTGAATGTACATGTGACATTTATGCATTGATATTTCTTACCAGTGTATATCTGTGTTACATACACGTGACAGACATAAGGGAATAACAGGTAAGAGTACGCTGGCGGATTAGAGTAAGCATTTTTATTTTTTACTAGTGACTACTGTAGTGGTAGGAGTTTACTATAGTTGGTTTAACGTCACAAGGACAATAAAAATAAGTCGTCGTCACACACCTAGCTCTCGCCTCTGTGTTCTGACAACAACTGAACAGCGACGCCTCAGCCCAGTATCCTCCAGTCGTGGCCAGTTCCCTGCACATCGCTAGTGCGCAGGGGACTTGTGGGTGGAACCACAACACTGGGGGTTGTGTGCCTGGGTGGCCTTCAGAGTCCTCTTCCGTTGAATCTCCTGAAATCTAGAAAAGATTAGACACGCATGTACAAAAAATGAAAATCAACTTTATTTAAAATAATAGAAAATCACAGTACATGTGGTAGAGATTGTCAAAAAGAGAGAAGGACAAAAAATAAAACAAACTTAAAATAAAACTAAACTATATGCGTTACTAAGTAACGTTTGGCGATCAACAGGAACCAAAAAAGACGTTACTTTCAAAGAAAGTTGTCACAACTGCCGGACAGTAGAGACGAATTAGGAAAAGACGAAGTTAGTGGCCAAAGATCACAGTTTCTGCAAAGGAGTAGTAGGAATTAGCGAGTCGGTTAAACATCAAAGATGTTGGTAGCATGCTCTGACACCTATTACCCGTGGACTTTTACAAAGCACTAGACAGTAATAGTGGGTGCCAAAAAATCGTAGTTATGCCGTTTTTAGGAGCATAATTTCCAATTATGGTGTACCCCAAAGTCAGTAATGGTCTATCATAGTCTACTCATGTCGTATCAGGGATTCAGTCGGAGGTAATCAATGCAAAGTATCGGAGGTAATCGATACTAAGTATCTATTTATCAACATTTCTATTGTCCAACTCCAAAGGAGCCAAGAACTTAATAGGTCTTGTGGAAGTTTTCTTGCTGGAGAATTCTATGTGAGCATGACAGATCTGGCCGTTACGAGATTTCTCTAAATCAGTAATTTTCGCAAGTTTATAAAAACCAGGTTTGGATGTATAGTCCAAAACATTAACGATGTCATTTACCTTAGGTAAAAACGGTACCGTGCAGCCTGGGTTAGAGAGCGCAGAGGGTGGTCTGTCTCTCAGATAGTGGAGGTATTCCCTCGTCCATGCTACCCACATTTTGAAAAAGATAGTCTTGGTCAAGTTTCCAAGAGTCTATCAACTGTTTTGCTGTGGGAGTAGGATCTTGGGTCAATTGGTCAATCGGATTGCTTAGGTAACCTAAGTTCGCTTGCATGAAGTGTGCGGGCGTGAGTGTTAGTTGATCGAGCTCATCCAGAGATGGGTATAGCGGTCTTCTATTTATCATCGTTTGAATATCTTTCAAACTTGCCTTGAAGGTGTTCTTGTAGACAGAGTTGTGACTGTGGGTTTTATAAAATACTTGTTTTATAATCCCTATCAGTCTTATGTAAACTCCTCCATACCAGGGGGCTTTAGCCGGGATGAAGTGCAACTTGATGGCCTTTTCATCCCAGCTAGTTTGTATTTTCCATTCTTCAGAGAACGCTGTCCAGTACTCGGGTAAGTACAAGGTGAGAAGGTGAAATTGCGCCGCATTATCGGATAAGATAACTTTCGGCGTGCCTTTATCTGCAAAAAAGGTTATAAACGCTGTCCAGATGTCTTCAGTAGATAGATTCGATACTGAGATTAGATTGACAGCTCTTGTAGACAAACAAGTGAAAATCAACACCCATTTTTTATAAGGTGGAGTGGTTGGCGTGGCCAACTGGGATTTCTTTTTTGGCAAGTATTTATCAAATACCATGATCGGGCCAAATATATCCACACCTGTATAGGTGAAAGGATGTACGAATGGTACAAGGTGGAAATCTGGTAAGGATAAGAATGTAGGTTGCTTGAAAGGTCGGGTTTTGGCTTTCTTGCAAAGAATGCATGATTTCTTTAGAATTGGAGGTAACACTTTGAGAGACTTTGGAACAAAGTAGTATCTTCTAAAGTCAGCAATTGTGAATTTCACACCTGTGTGTACGCTGGTGGTATGTGTATGCATCAGCATTAACTTAGTTAACTGTGACTTGGGATGCATTAAGATGGGAGATAGCATATCTTTAGCATATTCAATATCTGGAAGATAATTGACAGTTCTCAGAATCCTGGAAGGGTCTATGAGAATATAATATTTTTCGTACGAAACGTACGGAGGGGGTTTATTTTTCTCCAACACTTCGAACAATTTGGCAAAGTGTTTTCTTTGGTCTACATGTATGAAGCAAAAAAGAGCGAAATGGAAAGTACAATCCATAACTGCATAAGGAGAAATTGACCTAGTCCGTCTAATTCTACGTCTACTAAATTGCCATACGGCTCTTAAACATTGTAAGAAGGTGCGTACTGTTTTAGATAGTGTTGAATTTATCAATATTAATATTGAACAGAGTATTCATCAGTGATGAATAAATGTTGCGAAAGGTGTTTCCCATTTCCAATTTGGAGGTTTAGTGGACAAATCAACGGCTTGGGATGAACTTGGTTTATCAGGGATCCATCTTGTAGCAAGGACTTCATGCTGTGGCAAGATAACTTCACATTGATCAGTTTGTGAGTCAACGTGGAAATGTGGGATCAGACTTTTGGGGGACTTCAACTTTCGTTGAATTTTGGCGGGGTGATGTTTGTCAAAAATATATTCATCGGCGATGAATAAAGAATCGGAATTGGTAGAGGAGACATTGAGTGCATCTTTCAGAATACAAAATACAGGAGTATCTAATTCTTCGGATGTGTTCGGAAGACTTTCAATGATGTGAAGATCAGTTTTGGGCCATAATTTTTCATCTTGGCATAACCAAGTGGGACCAGTCCACCAACTAAATTGGCTAAGGTCTTTGGCCGATGAACCTCTACTACCTACATCTGCAGGGTTTTCAGATGATGGTACGTGTCGATATTTGACAGAAGGTATACTTTTTATTTCATCGATTTGATTTTTGACAAACTGAGGATGGACTTTCCTTTCTAATAGCCATGTGAGAACACATTTGCTATCAGACCAAAGAAAAGTAGGTACATTATGCAATCGGAGTGGTTTACGTAATGCATGCAATCCTCTCGCACCAATAAGTGCGGCAATCAACTCTAATTTAGGGATTGTGATCAGGCGCACGGGTGTTACACGAAATTTTCTTATAACAAATCTAACAGCGTAATAGTTTGATTTTTTGTTATAGAATCGAATGTAAATCGTCATAGAATATGCTGTTTGAGAAGCGTCCGCAAAGACGTGAAGTTGGCAAACAGTTGGGTCGTATGTTCCTTCATAGAATTGTCTATGCAAACAATAGGACATGCATATTTTAAGGTCATCTAGGATGTCTTGTGCTATGACTTGTAAATTATCTGGTATAGGTTTGTCCCATTTCAGTCCTTTGGACCATAGGATTTTCATAAACGTTCTGGACGGAATGAATGCTGGAGCAAACTAGCCTAAAGGATTGTAAAAGGAGGAAACTACTCTAAGAAATGTTCTCCTAGTCCAAGGTTTTATGAATGGTTTATGGTTAGGCATGAATTGTATCATGGTCCATATCCCAATATAGGCCTAGCACTTTGATAAGTGGTTCAGTCAGGGCAAAATCCAAATCGAAGTCTTTTCTCAAAGGTTTACAATTTGTGCCCCACCTTCCAGTTCCATGGAGATGTCGTTGAATAATTTGTTAGATTTGGTATAGAGATCTATAGCTTGTTCATACGTGGGTACGGATACTATCAAATTATCGACGTAGATACGTTTGAGGAACTTATCATGAAACTCCATGTCCTTTTGATGAAAGTGGTGTAAAAGCAGTGCTGCTAATAAGAAAGGAGCTGAAATTATTCCAAAAGGAACACGACAGAATCTAAAATTTCTAAGGTTATTAGAACTCATAGGTAAATTCCGATCTTTAATCCATAGAAAACGTGTGATGTCTCTATCTTCAGGGTGAAGACCTATCTGGTGGAAAGCCTTTTTTATGTCAGCAATTATTGCGTAAGGATCTTTACGGAAACTGACTAACATTGATACCAGATCAGCTAGTATTACTTTACCTTTATGCATACAATTGTTCAAGGAACGGTTTGATTTCTTAGACTTAGCTGATCCATCGAAAACTACTCAGAGTGGGGTACTCTTTGTAGGATCGTAAACACCTTTGTGTGGTAAGTAGTGCACCAGCTTGGCTGGTCTATCGTTTTTGATAGGTTCGATCATTTCTGTGTCTACGAGGGAAAGGAAATACTGATTGTATCGGAGAAAGAAGATTGGGTCCTTTTGCAATTTAGGTAACTGACGTTCTAGACGTTTTTAAGCTAACTGACAATTATTCACTAACGGTGGGTGTTTATATTTATATAACCACCGTATGCGATATCGATTATTGACTTTTTTTATATTTTTATAGAACAAATGCAAAGCTTCTGCTTTGGCATCATCTTCAACTAACTTGTTAGTTTTGATCCCGAGGACATCTAATTTCCAAAAATTTTCGATGCTTTCTGGGGATGTGAAGAAAGAGGGATCGAATACATCACATTTGGTGGAAGATCCTAGGAATCCTCCCAACATAGCTCCGAAGTCAGTCTCAATTAGTTGCAGGGTGGGGGACAAGTGCTTAATGTGCTTTATAAAAGACTACATGTAATTGTTTCCAACAAGTTATTGTATAGAAAGTCCTCGATCCAAACCTGAGAAGTCGATATTTTGGTATCTTGGATACCGTTTTTTAAATTCTTCAAAATCAAATTCTGATAGATTATCAGTTATGTGGGGAACAGTATTAGCTTCCATGAGAACTTTCGTTCCATCATGTTTAATTAAATGAAATTTAACTTTCTGTGTTCTAATTTGTTTGGACATCTGTCCAGCTAAACCACAAAATTTTATTATATCCGCATAATCTGAGATATTATCTTTCAGATATTCGTAGGCATAGGAATAGAACATGTAGCTATGTTTACTGCCACAATCGAAAAAACCATTGATTTTTACGGGGTCAGGTTTGTTTGGAGTGAGGACATAGGATGTAAATGTCAGAAAATGAGCGTCTTTATCTCTAGTATTAAAAAATGTAAAACACTCACTTAATACTGGAGTCCCGGCAACTGGCTGAACTTTGTTCGAATCCCTAGATTTGTTGCGTTGAATCTCAATGGTTGGCTCTACGATGGTAGCTGGGATCATCTGTAAAGGTTTATGTGGATTAAAGCCAAGAATTTTTACATCCTAATTAGTTTTTCTACTATTAAAGTTACCTTTTGGCAAGTACTTCTTGCACTCCCAAAAGTACTCAATCCATGTGTCCACACAGCCTGGAGTGATGGGGTACTCCACCTTTGGGCAAAAGTTTGAATAATGTTCGGTGCTGGCGCACTGGAACCACCTGCAGTGGACTGGTGGGGTGATGTGGCATATGGGAGTACCTGGATGCGAGTATTAACAGCGGTTGCACAATTTAAATCTAAAGTAGTGCGCCCGCCACAACTTCAAGGTACTCTTCACACGACAGAGGTGTGAATGGTGCTGCCCTTTGCAAAAGATACAGGGAGTGGGCGGCACCTCCGCAAGTCGAACCATGGCCACTGAGATTTTTTGTCCGGAGGGCGTCTGGACAAATTGACTTCCAGAAGAATTAGGATGTGAGTCATCTTCTTTTGTTTTGTATTGACGCCTTTTGGATTGTCTACGAGGATTGGATTTATTGTTTCCTTGAGGGGCTGAGTCTGTTTCTTGCGAAAGGATTGCAAAATTTCTCCTGCCTTTAGGTTGTGAAAAATTTTGGTTTGATTGGGATTGGTTTCTATTCGGTTGATTGTTAGTTTTATCGCCCTTGGTTGGTACAGAAGTACAGATGGGTTCCGATAATTCTCTTATTTTGATAAAAGATCTAACAGCTTCGAAAATATGTTTGACATGACACTCGTCAGTTTTTAGAGTATTTTAATACAAGCGAGGGGGGAATTTTTTCACAATTATATTAAATAACTGCTCCTCATCTATGACGTTGGCTACCAAACGATATCTGTCAACCATGACAGTCAAAGTATCTAACGCATCAAGTATTGATATAATGTCGTTAGTTGTCGTAGAGTATGCAGTTAATTTTAGCCACATTTCAGCTCAAATCTTGGATTTGTCTCCATATCGACTGTGTAAAAATTTCAGTCGCTGTACATATCCTATGTTATCTGGAGAAAAATGGCGGGGCAGAAAAATAATGCTGATTATTTTTTCGTCGGCTATTAGGCGTATTATTTACGATGAATGTTTTCGAGTAGAATTGCTACCTACCATCCTTTTTGCGTATTTTTGATACGAGAATATTTTTTCCAGTAATATTACTGCCATTTATTCAGAATTTAATTCCGTATTTAGGCTAATATCAGTCCATGTATACGATGTTATTTCAAGTCAAATTACGTAGGACCAGTAATTATTAGAGCAGACATATTTTCCCCAAAATATTTCCGAGAGGAAGCTAGTGTATTTTCAGTTTGTAGAACTGTTTTCTGGTCCAAAAAATGTAGTTTTTTATTGATTTAAAATTCCCAGACGAAACATAATTTTGAGAGGACATGAAATCTAACAGTTCCAGAGGTCCAGGGGGAACACTATTGCTCTGCTACCATGTAGTGGTAGGAGTTTACTATAGTTGGTTTAACGTCACAAGGACAATAAAAATAAGTCGTCGTCACACACCTAGCTCTCGCCTCTGTGTTCAGACAACAACTGAACAGCGACGCCTCAGCTCAGTATCTTCCAGTTGTGGCCAGTTCCCTGTGCATCGCTAGTGCGCAGGGGACTTGTTGGCGGACCCACAACAACTACACTGAACTCAATTACATCTTAAGACAAATGTACTGCTTCACGTACAGACCTTGTATACCAAAAATCATGACTATATGTTGCTGCTAATAGTAGTAATGTGATAAGAAAAATTTTTGTATGTTTTCTCTTCCTTACTATTTTTCCAGACCACATATACTAAGGTGTAGAAACAAATTTTATTTAAAATTTTCTTCCAAAATGGAATAATATTTATTAGGTAAGTATCCCGTATTATATTCTGGGATAATATTCCTGAAAATTTCAGCTTGTATTTATTTAATTAGTTTTGTAAAAAAGTAGTAGTTGGCTAAGAGTACGCTTTGCTTTTTTTTTTTTTTTTACATTCCAGTAAAGGATGGCCTAATATCAACAAAAATCAAGATAAACTTGCATGTGTGGTGTTTGCAGTGAATATTTTGGGGATAGAGGTAAGGTTTTAATGGATTCATTGTTCTAGTTTCCAAAATTGGTGGCATGAAGATTGTAGGGGAAGGTGTTCTGCCTTGGAACACAAAAGTTTTTCACCCCTCTCAGTTCCTATTGATTTAAAAAAAATAATTTAACCCCATATTATGAGACTGCTAAAAAATGTGCATCTAATGATGTGGTACATTCATCATTCCCAATTAATTTAGTCCCTTAAATTTTCATTTTAAAAATTTTAAATTTTTGTTCCAAGGTACAACACCTGTATGTACCTTGGAACACCATTAAAATTGGAAGATAAAATGCAAAAAAATTTTTTCTAAAGTTTAAAAGGAATAGAAAAATACAAATTACAACTTAGTCATCATCTTCTGACATTACAAGATCAGATTCACAATTGTCACAAATAAAAAATAGAGTGCCAGGATGTTTTCAACATGCATCATGCCACCAATCTTTACATTCTGTGCACTGTGTCCATGTTCCATTTGGCTTACTCTTGAGGTATGATTCAATACATCCAGGACAGAATACATCGTTCGAGTCCGAGTCACTGCTTTCAAAATTATCCTGCAGTTTTTCTGCTTTTCTTTTTTGTCAATTTCTTCACCTCTGCTTTGCCTTTTTTTGGAATTTTTTTTTTAACAGCTTTGTTCTTGCCAGTATTTTTTGGTAATTTTCTTTCAGCTATTTTATCTTTTTCTAGAGCAGTTGTTATAATAGCTGAATGCATCTTTCTGTTATTTTTTCTTGTCTACTGTTGTGATTTGGCTTTTGGATAAGGTTTAACTGAGGACACTGGATTTAACTTCTCTGTTAATGCCACAGATGATATTGTCAGAGTAGGAGCAACCAATGATTCTTCTGCAGGAACTGACAAATCCATTAAAGAAGACGAATTATTAAAATCTAAAACCACTTCATCTGGATGGGTGTGTGCACTTGAATTTGGATATGAATTTGTAGTAATTATTTCAGTTGAAGTTTCTGATTTGGGAATTTCACTTGGAACTTCATTTCAATCTGTCACAAAGGAACACTCAGTCGTTGTCTGTAAATATGTCGCTATTATATGGACAAATACCAGTCGAATGAAATTTATAAATTATATTGCTTGGAGTGAATGAGAGTACATAAGCCTGATTACTGACTTCTGCAATATCATAGATTGTCATTGTCTTACCAGGATTGTTGTTTAGCCATGAACCAATAACCTTAGAGTATTGATGTTTGAAGGGACCAAAAACAGTTTTATCTAGAGGCTGGATGCAATGTGAGGTATGAGGAGGAATGGTGACCAAATAGATAAAATTATTTCGGCATTTGTCCATCACAGGAATGTTGACATAAGAGTCATGATTATCAAATATAATCAAAACTGGATCTTTTGATGATGGTTTCAGGTGTGCAATGAAGAAGTCCAAATATTTGAGAAAAATTTCCTCATTTCACCATCCATTTTTAGTTCCAAAGCCAATACTTCCTGGAAATGCTCCTTTCAACATATAATCTTTGTAACAAATACGTGGAAAAACATAAGCAGGTGGTAGAAAAGCACCAGAAGCAGAAATAGCTTAGATAATTGTCATTAATTCTCCTCGCTCAACAGACGTCACTGAACCTTGAGGAAAAGAAAAAAGTTAGTTTTTTTCAAATATTAGCTTCTCATTCTGTTGAAAAATTTTATTGTAAAATTATCCAGTTGTTTAATTCCTTTTGGAGCCAGAATTTTTGTAGGGATATGCACAGTTGTCACGCCAGTTTCGTCAATATTAAAAATTCTTAAAGGTTGAAAAGGGCCATATTTTTATGAACAAGATCAAGATTTTTAAAAAATTGACCTACATTGTGACGATTGAAACTTGTGGCCCGGCTAAGCGATGTAGCTTCAGGCTTGTGTAGACTAAGTAGAGTATCATGACGTTTCCTAAACTTTCTATACCATTCCAAGCCTGCCGTCTTTTCTATGTCCCAAGTTTATGATATTTGGCGCCAACAAATTTGGCAAATCTATAATTAGAAAATCACATGATTATCATTTTCGTATTGAAAGTGAATAATAATATTTAAAATTAATAATTCTATCATCCTCACTTCCAAAATGTTCGAAGAAAATCCATTTTTGATAATCCACATTGCATGACGGCCAATTTTTTCCCATGTTGAACTAAACCTTCTTCTTCTTCTGAAGTAGAAACCAACTTCATTGCATTTGTTCCAATATTTTTGTACTCCAAATTTCCACCTTCAATGTAATCAAAAATTGAATTAATAACAAGTCTTGTTTTCATAATTTTAATCAACTTGCATTAAACTTACTTGATTTAACATGCCGATGAAGAGTACCAATTGGAATTTCGTAGTCTGCTAGCTTTAAGAAGTTTATTTTTCTAACAGCATCCTCAATATTTTCATTTGTTATTTTTTTATTTTGTTTCACCCCTTGTTTACTTCGAGGCATTGTTATTGCATAGCAGGATTATAAAGAAAGAACTAGAAAAACAAATATTTGCATTAAAAGCATTATTCCAAGGTAAAACGAAAAAAGTGTTCCAAGGTACAATGATATACTTTTTATCATAAATAAATTCGTAATAAATTCGTAATTAATATACAAAATTTTTATTAGAACTTTAAGAAAAAATGTCAGATCAGTCAATTACTGCCAATGTTGTCAATAGCCAACCACCATTTACTGACAGACTATCTGTGAAAAATATTTACTAAAAATATTTTTTTAATTGAAGATTGAAGAAAATAGCCTAACATATGAACAATTTGCGACATAAGGTTGAGATAGTTACATTTTATCAATATGTTTGTTCTGAAATGAGGGCCGGTTGCCCCAGCTTCAGATCCTTCCATGAGAATGAAATTAATTATCAGATTTTCCCAGAAAACCTGATTTAAAATTTCGCTGATTCTTTAACAATTTCTACTCCTAGTTTGGAGGCTAAGTTCTCGGAAAACAAAATTTGAAAAATTACCGGTACCTACATACGTTTAATACGTTTTTCAAAGTTGAGATTATGACACAAAAACCCTTTTCTCCTTTCTAAAATAACTGTGTTTATGATACCAACGTAATGACATGAAAATGTTATCAATTTTTTTTGGAATGTGTAGGCCGGTGTACTTTCAAAAACAGGTGATAAGCAGACATGTTACTGTGAATTTTTTAATTTTTTTGATAATTTGTGAAGATTATGACTGAAATAAATAGCTTGTGGATTACAACTTCATTAACTGTCGACGTTACATTTTGTTCACGATTACTTGAAGTTCGCTAAAAAAATCATTAAAATGAATAAATTGGTGTTGGCGATTTTTGTGGTTTTCATCACATTGAACTTGGTGCAGTTTTCGCTTGCTGTGCCTGAGCGTGAGTAAATTTTTTATATTTTTTAAGAAACGTTCTTATATCAATTACCAAAATTCTATTTATTCTGGGGGGAAGATTGAAGCCATTTTGTACCTATGTTATTAACATTTCAAAACAAAAATTCTGTAGAAGGTGAATCTGCACATATTTTAATAATATAGTCCTGTTGAACTGGCATTACCTACATATTTCAGGTGGGTTTTTTTATTTATTTAATTTTTCTCTTAGTGCTCAAGTTAAATCTCAGATTTCTCCATCTTGATCATAGAATATTCTCATTATTGTGGGAAACATCGTCTTCTGTCGTATTGTCGATTTTTTTGCAGTTAAATATTGATTTTGTGATTTTCGATTTGAAAAATTTTTATTCTCACTCTGTCGTATTTGTGAAATTTAATATTTTTAGCTATACATTCTGCATTATTCTTGCGTGGTTTTTGTTTATTAAAATTCTAGACACATTAATTTTTGTTAGTTGAAATTTTTTTCATATTTTATGAATGGTAATTCGGAAAAATCAAATTTCATAACTTGAAAATGGAATGGAAAGTACAAAATCTAGAAAAATATTTAAATAAATCATTATTTGTTTTTAATTATACTTCGAATGGTGTCTGATTCGTTGAAGTTTTATTTTTCTTTCTTACATTTTGAAGAAAATTTCACAATATTGGTTTTTTCTGCGGTGCATAGTATACCTCCAAATTTATTTGTTGGAATAGGTCATTAAATTAATGTAGAAACTCGTATTTTCTAAAAATTTCCAGAAACGTTTAGTCTATTATTTTTTCCGTTGTCAGTCCACTTCTCAAATGGCTGTTAAGCGAAAATTATAATTTTACTCAAATTGAAAAATAAATTATTAAATTACTGCTTTATCAACCGATAGCATTAGTATTTTTGGTGCACGTTGTTGGAAGAGGAATGTCTATCAGAAAGAGTGTGCTTACCCATTGAATTACAGGATGGCCTCACGTTTTTCCTCTTATAATATTCCGCGCATTACATCGCGAGCTTCATGGCCGGTTGAAAAAGTTTAATTTATTAGGAAACTATTTTCTATATTGTTTCGTGTGATAAAACGTATTGTATATTATGTTTGAAATTTGAAGCCTTTGATGTCGTAGTTCTGGTAGAAATAAATTTTGTAACTTTGCCCGCTGTTTGAAATGATACGGTCGTCTCTTATACTGAAATAGCCATTCTTGTGCGAAGTGAAACGACTTTTATTAATTACTAGTTGCCCGTCGTGTCAACTTTGCCTGACAGGATTAGGACCTTTGACCCTAACCCTGAGCTAAGTGTCCACTAACATATTACGCAACAAAATCTGTAAAAAAAAATTTCTTCCATTTTTGGGCCCAATGAGAGTCGAAGAATAGGTTAAATGATAAAATTTACATTAAATTCGAATCCTGCGCCTCAAAAAACGTGTTCGATGATGTACTGCACAGTAAAATCTGTAAATAAAAAATTCTCTCATATTTGGGCCCAATGAGGGTCGAAGAATAGGTTAAATGATAAAATTAACATTAAATTCGAATTCAGCGCCTCAAAATACATGTCGCGTGATGTAAATTTAAAAATCGGTAAAAGGCCACTGAATGAAGCACTAATAAGTTTGCATAATGTTTTTCCTCTGTTCACTTTATATACAAGCAGCACTATTAATCCAGCTTTCGTAGATTTTCCTTTATAAATAAGTTTTCCGAAGTGATAAAATAATAAAACGAAGCTTAGAAACTTCTTAGGTTCATGAAGAATTCACGTAGAAAAATTCATCAACATTGGTTTGGTAGATTCCGAGATTACCATTAACATATTCTTTTCTAATTTTTCCTCTTATATTAGTAAATAGATATAGATTAGGTACCTACCTATTTTATCAAGTCGAAAACCAAAATGAATATTGCATAATCTCTTTAGATTATACGATAAGGCCAATGCTTGGGGTAATCTGTGTTACAAGAGGTCACCCATTTGTACGTATTATTATAATGTCAGATTCATATTGTACAGATCCATAGTCGTTGAAATATCTGGGGTAGTGTGACTTCTAGCACTTGGGTTCCAAATAAATTGTATTCTGTAATTTTTATTTCCTCAATTTCCTGCATTCTGCAAATTTTTCTTGAATGGCGTAACTTATTTATTTTGTAGTTCAATAAATTGATAATTTCATTTATAGTTTTAGAAAAAATTATTCAATGCTTTTGTTGAAGCTTTTTTGGGAAATTTATCGTTCTGAGAAAATTTACTAATAAATCTTTGTACCTTTTTTGTTTTGAATAACTACCTATCCTACTCGATATACCTAATTGGTTAGTTTAATTTAGTGTCTTCTTTGCCTACCATTTATAGGTACACCTTTATCGCTTTTTTTTTTCGTTCAGACTAAAATAGGTTACTATTCCCTTTCTCCTAAGTATAAGTACCTTCTCTTAATATAGTTTAGTGAATCGGATATAATACTTCCACTTGATCTTCCATTTTTTTTGTGTTTTATTATTATTAGCCATCCTTGGTGATCTCGGATTTCTTGGCGGCGGCAAAGGTGGTTCCGGCGGTTGCTCCGGTGGTGATCATCATGGCCATGGTGGTCATAATGGTCATGGTGGTCATCATGGCCATGGTGGTCATGGTGGGTCCGGCGGTAGCTCCAGTACATCAAAAGCTTCCTGCGATGACGATAAATAAGTTCAAATCAGATTACACTTGTAATTTAAAATGTTTCACCTACGGCTTGAAAAAACAAACCAATTCTTCAGAATCCCTACTGTTGTGTTTGTGCTTATGCTCGAATATGTACAAGTTTTATTAAATTGAAGATTACAGTTTTAAGTTTATCCAACGAACGCATGAAATTATTGTAAACATTTTCACTGGTGTAAATAAATATACTTGACACAGAATTTTAACTCAAAATGTTGAGGAGTTAAACTTTTTTTGTTGAAAAATTCGAGATTACTTAATATTTTATGCTTTTAAGGAGGACTGCAAAGCCAAAAAATAAAACAAAAGTGATGGGATTGAAATTTTTATGATAGATTATCCTTATACAGGTGCAAGTTAAATTTGATGCCTATATTAATTTGGTAGTTCCTGATAATACTGGAGAAGAATAATTTTGGGAGAAAATTTTTTTTTCATTGTTTTGCTACGAAAGGGATAGAGCTAAAATTTTCGCGAGAGGTATTCCTCATATGGGACCAGATCTGATAGGGGTTTGGTGCCTGTCGGTTCAGTAGTTTCTGAGAAAATTAGAAAACAAAAAAGTCCTGGAAAATCGGTTTTAGCATTAAAATATTGATAGATCGATATTTTTGTTGAAGATATCGATGACTATGGACGGTTTTTCGCAATGTTTTTTCATCTCGAACTGGCAATGAAACAACGATTTATCGATGTTTGTCGGATGTCGATAACTATCGATATTTTTCCACAGTGTTTTCAAGTTTTTGAATTTAGATTTTTTTTAATGTGGATGAAATTGGCAAACTGGGTTTTCTAGCAAAGTATTGTTGCGCTAGGTTTTTTTTTATTTTTATTTTATTTTTTAAGTCAAAGGAGACACGTAGTCAGCAATTCCGAACTACATATCGTGATCGTTCATCTTGTACCAATAAATTGTAATGCAAATTGACAAAAATTATTTCGGAAATAAGAACGAAGGATAGCAAAAAACGTGTTCTCAGCATGGGATCGTTAGTGATAATAGGAAAATATTCGTAAATTTGGGTGGCACAACGTCGTCGTCGTGAGTGAACCTCTTCCATTAGATAAAATAAAAAAAAGGATGATAAAGAAAAATAAAAAACTTTAGGGCAGCCATACTTCGCTAGAAAACCCAGTTTGCTAGTTTTCATCTGCAGTTCAAAAGAACAAAAAAATTAAAACTAAAACCTAAATTAGTGCAATGGAGAAAAGACGCTCCTAACCTCTTGCGGCCTAAATACGAAAAACATACTTCTAACAACACAAAGGACTTGCTTTTCTCCGTAAATATTTTATTTTTTCTTTACATTTTTCGTCGAAATTGCTGAACCAGTGGGCAATAAACTCTTATCAGACCTGGTCCTATTTAAATGGTCTAACTTCTGTTAAATCTTCAATTCTACTCCTTTCGTAGTTTTTCCAGAACCGTGAACTCAGAATTTTTTCTTTTCCAGTTTTGTCAGAAACTACTAAATTAATTGGCACAAAACTTCTACCAGACTTGCACTTACATGAGGACAATCACAGCCCTGTTTCCTTTCGTAGTTTCGTCAAAATCATTAGAAAAACCACTTTATCTAGACTTTTTTGTTCTACAGTTTTTTCGAAAACTACCTTACCAATAGGCACCAAAATCCTATCAAACCTGGTCCTACATAAGAATTACATTTCGTGAAAATTTCAAGCTTATCGGTCTTGTAATTTTCTTCAAACTGCGAATCAAGTGATACATACATACATACCGTATAATTTCACAAGAAAAAAAATTATTCAAAATCGGAAAATGCGGTGTCATTAGTTTTCTTTTGTCGTGAAAGGGAAATAATTTTAATACCCCGTTTGCGAGAAAACTTGGTGAAAAGCATTGAGACGAGATTTTCGTTTTCCACCCCTGTTTTTGGGAAATCAGAAATCACTTGATTTTTGTTTAGTCGAACGAGGATATGGAACGTTCATTATTTTGATACCATTATTCCCTTCAACATTTCGTAATCAAGTCTGTTTCGTATGGCATCTTCGAAAGGTACATTCGCCATTTATTAATCAGCTCTCGTCCTTATCCGACCTACCAAAAATCCAAATTACAACTTTCTCCATTTTTAGCCCTTTCTGAATCATACTTTCTCTTTCCGACGGATTGTTGAATACGCCAATGACATTGTTATGAGTTGACTGAAGTGAAAAGAATTTATTGAATTTTAGCGATTTCATATTTCTTTGATCTGGGTAGTCGACAGTTGTGACGTTTTCATTTGTTGTTTCGTTCACAATTTTCAAAAATATGGCTCTTTTTGCAGGTTTTTGTCTTTCCAAACTCCTCTCCTCACGACAGATAAAGCAAAATTATTTCAATTAAAAATTCATTGTGATTGATTGTCAAACTGAAGCTAATTGATCCTTTTTTCTCCCATTTTATTCTACAGGTTGTTCTTTCCAAACACTATTTTTCTTTAATTGTGAGTTTTTTGACCCATTCTGTATGCATTCAGTTGAAAATTTTTATTATGGTCATGTCAGTTCCTATTTCACCTGTTTCATATGTAAAATAGAGGACTGACAATTTCCTGGAAATGAATAAATCACTGAAATGGAGGAGCATGTCGTCTCCATCATACATATCCTTGAAACGAAAAACCAATGATAATTAATACGGCTTGGTAACGAATATTTAAAAATTCCGGAAAGTGGCTGAAATTGGTTTTAGATCATGAAGTTTTTTTTTCTGTTTCCACATCTGTGTCCGTGTCATCATCTGTTTTCTTTGTATTTTTTTGACTATATATGTATAATTATATATGTATATGTCTGCGTATAGGCTAGAAAAAAATTATGCAACAGGTGCAATGGGTGTTGTTATTTCTACCAGCTTGGGTGAGGCGGTCGTTTTAAATGATTCAGTGAATCATGTAAAGTGGTATAGAAATACAAGTCGCAGTTATCAGATTTTTTATCATTATAGTTAATGGAGATAGTGAGAATTTTTCACTTTTCAATTAACATTTATTAAAAAATTAAGTACCCTAATTTATTTTGTAGATTATTGATGTAATGTCGAATTTATTTCACAGTTTACAACGTAGTTATATTCAATTTTTCAAATTTCTCTGTATTTGATCAGACGTTTTTTGAGTAATCTGTCAGAGGAATCAAAATCACTTCGAAAGCTAGTGAAATTCTCAGTGGTTTCTAGGAATAAGTACTTTGATTCAAAATGTTTTCTACATTAAGGGAATAGAAGATTTCTTCTTTAAAGTCAATTGAAGAGATTTCCTTGGGGTCTTTTTCATACAGTAGATTCATGGATTAATCTTCTGATAATTTTTACAATCACTGTTTGCTTCTTCTCCTAATCTTAATCAGAAATGATGGGGAAGCCTTATTACCGCTCCAAAAATGTACAATGATCAATGAAGAATATACAACGTATAACATATTTTTCATTACAGTAATTGACTAAATGTTTTTGATGCCAAAACTGGATGCATTGTGTGGCAGAGTAATGAATGAACATTGCATCGTGTGAATACATCGTACTTGAATACCCATTACATTTTGGCAGAGCACCAGTGTGCTTTTTGACTATTCATTCACCATTTCTAACGTGAAATGCACTGAGCTATGTTTTTTATGTGTGAATTTTAACAATTTGAAGTTTCAATCTCAGTGATACAATTTTTTGTACATTTGCCATAACATAAATCTTGTTATGTTTCTATGTTCATTTGTTTCTTTTCTCCCTGCGAGTATTTAATCCACTTTCAAAGATTTCTAATGTTGTGATCAACTGTTATTTCTTATAGAAGTGTTTCATCTTACTTAAAATGCAAGCCATTCATTTTAATTGGACTGCATGTTTTAGAGGTAGGCTTCACTAAAAAAAAAATTCCTAATCTGAAAGTATTTGATTCCATAAAACTTTTATTAGTAATAATATCACAAGTAAAATCAAATGAAAACATAACAATTGAAATCAAACAAAAACGTAACAATTATTGAAATCTAATTTCAATTTTAGGTAGTTTTTCTTTTTTTATGTTTTGATAACTCAGAAAAAATCATTTCAATCGGAATTAAATTTAAATTCTCTTCTGAGCAAACAACCAATCTTTGAGCTGAATTTTTGCACTCGATTATCAAATTATTTAACATTCAAAGTTCATTTTGATCAGCAAGTTTCCTATTTGATCGTGTTTGAGTTCCATTATGACCAAGACGCCTAGAGTTGGCCTTCATACAAGTCTCCCAAAGCCAGAACTCGTCATCACAAAAGTTAATTCCAGAAGGAATTCTCTTGAGATTTTACTAAGTATTTTAAGATTTTTCCCTGACAAGTGCCCAAGACCCCTATGCCATATTAATTTTTTATTCATCATGGATTGCATCACTCTCTCTTCTGAATCCTGTTGGTTATTTATTATCGTGTTTTCATTATAATTATTATTTATTATTTGAGATCCTATATCATTTCTCTCATTTTCTTTCAATTCCTCATCCCTTTTTGTTCTATGTTTATTTTATTATTGTTATTATTATTTTCATTTTTTGATATGTTCTCTAAATTTTGTTCTATGTTGGAATTTTGTTCGTATGCTTTATTTTTATTATTGGGATCGTCTTTATCTTCCATCACTAATGCCAACTTCATTCTCTATCTCAACCTCCTCATTTTCCTCAATCACTTCTTCCTCAATATCAAAGTCGCTCCATATAATTTCCACCAAGTTGATATCTAAAATTTTTATTATCACTTTGTGGATAATTATGGTTTCTTTTATTATTATTATTATTAAAGTTTGTCATTTTTTCATCATATAATCTATCAAACCTTTCAATAAGCATCGTGTGTAATGTTTCTATAGTTTTTTGGTCCTGATACAAAGTATTAAATTCAAGTCTGGTTATATCATAGTCCATATTCAACGAAATTAATAGCTGCTCAACTTCTTATTTTTCTAAAGTTTTTCCGCAATCTCTAATGCGTTGAGCAGATCTAGAAAAAAGATCTAAATATTTTCTCATGTTTCCCTTACTATCTTATTTTAATTTTTGAAAAGTCTGTTTAGCGTTTATGTATGTTACTTGGGTACAACTTTTGTACCTCTTGTCTAATGTTTTTATGATCTGATTAACAGTCCTAAGTTCTTTAATTCTCTCTATAAGTTCATTATTTAGACCCTGGTAAATCAGAGCTTTACCTTTTTCCTGATTCCTGAAGTAGGTCACGCGGATCACAGGATTTCCATTTGCAGCTTCAGGATTAAGGAAACTATCTAAATTTTGGCCTAAAAATATTGTTTCTGTTTCACTATCATGAATAATTTGATACAGGCCTTCTGTATATAGCATGGAGATCATTGTAGTTCTCCACGCATCGTAATTTTTACCATCAAAAACCTGTTTTGAATCGAATCGTTCGGTTAAAATAATTTGAGGAAATAATAGGATAAACCCTACCTCGGAACACGAGAACTTATAATTAAGGGTATCACGGGCTCAACCACTTGATTATGCAAGAACACGGGCTTAATCACGCGATAGGGAATGCAAAATAATATTCAAAAGATCGATCAAATCAAAAAATATCAATATCTTATTAAAAAATTCAATTATATTATTACTTTTACCAATGAAATCTCTCTGCCATATCACGTTGAATCCGCTTCTGATACACCAACTGATCGAAAAATTTGATGTCCAATCACTCAGAACCAATTCTATGATTGAAAATAAAAATTCCAACTTCACTAAATTTCATTAATTTGTGAGTGGATCTGCAGTCAAAAGTACTCAGTGACCGTAAATAAGGGTATGTTACTTATCAAACTGTGAAAAAAAAATTCAAATATATTATATCAATATTGTATGAGTGCTCAACAAAGAAAAAATTTCAAGTTCAGAAGTGTTATCATAAAGTAATTTTGTCCTCGAAAATAGCTTTGTGACAAGTATTCAAGCTTGTACAAGATAGCTATCTCAATAATCAGACTAAGTATTTCATATAATTGAACAAAGAAAAAATTTTCCAAAACTGTTCAAGTTCCAACTCATACCAAAGTTGAACATGAACAATGGAATTTTGGCTATGTTTTTTGAAAATATGCGCCTAAAAATACGCTTTAACGTCAAAATTACAAAAAAACACACGATAAATAACGCACAAAATGAATTAATAAATAAATTTTCAAACTTATTCAATGATTTTCTTTGATCCTTGGTCCGTTGACAAGTCCAAAAGCGATGGAAACTCGATGGCCTTTCATTCAATTAAAAAATTGGAGTAACTCTCATAAACAGTCGAAGAGATGGAAATTTTCAGATATATCTTCCTCACTCGATGCATTACAACTTTATCAACTAATACCATTGTGACTCAATGCATCCCAGTATAAACAAAACAACAACAGTCATACGCTAATTTTTTCACTAGCTGGGATGTAAAGCTGACATCCAAGATTGCATCAGAACATGCGAGACCTGTCTACATGTAAGCGCAGAAAATACTTAATACTGTTAAATGCAACATGTCATAGTTGAAAATAAAAACGACTTATTGCTATTGACTACTCTGGCCCCCTCTCACAAAGCAGAGGGAGCATCGTCCAAATACTAGTAGTACTCGACATATTTACCAAATATATAAAACTGTACCCAGTGAAGAAATCATCTACTGAAAAATCAATTACTAATTTAACTTAACACTTTGACAACTACAGCAAATTAGTAATTATACTTTCCAACAACAGCCCGTAGTTCTTGTCACAAAAATGGATCAACTCCTGGCAAAAACAAGATATTCAGACAAGATTCCTCTCCATTTATCAACCCATCAGCAATCCAGCAGAACATTTCATGCAAACAATAGTCGAAACCATTCGAATGAATGTAACCGATAATATGCATGGCAAATGAGCCACACTTCTCAAGGACATAGAAAAGAAAATTAATAACACCAGTGTTCCTCCTATTGTTTTTCAAAAACAGAAGAAACCCACAATCCATGGCAACTCCAAAGTATAACCAATTTCCAATAACGACTTTGAAAAAATCATCGACCAAGTTAAGGAAAGAATTTAAAAAATTACGTGAAAGACGTGAAGCTTTCAAAAAAACGCATAAAAATAAGGTAGAACTCAAGCCAGGTGATACAGTTTTTGTGAGAACCCATCCTTTATCTTTAAAAAAACACAATTTTAGTGCATGGTGACCAAAAAATTTCAAAGGTTCATAAGTAGTGTTAAAAATGGTTGGAAAAAGTACCTATTGGGTTGAGTGTCTTGAAATAGGAGTACAAGAGAAACAACATATAAACAACCTTCGATACTGACCTAGGCTAGAATAGGTTATTCTTAAGAAAAATCTGGTGTATTTGTGCAAAGCAAACGCCAACAAGGGATGCAAACAAAAACTTTTTTTTGTGCTTGTTTGGTGTATACAGCCAGCGAACAAACTAATGAGTACAAACAAAGTTCGCTACCTGGGCGAACTTTTTTCAAACAGCTACAAACACCCTATAATCCAGTGAATAGTAGCAGAGTTAGAAGGAACTGTAAATATTAGCTTTCAAGAAGACAGTATGTACCTATGTACTACCTTGCACAGTTGTAATTCTTTAGATTTCCTGGTTGTTATAAGCTGACTGGAATATTTGATGCCTGTAAGTTTGATACATGTGTCAGTAACTTTCAGTATTGGGTATGAAATGGTATAGGATATAAATTGCTTTTGAATTTTTGTACTTTGCAAGTGAAAAGTGAAAAATTGTTTTCCTTGTGAATAGGAACTATATTCGTTGTGGCAACTGTAGTTTGAATTTCTTTAACTGTTGAGATATTTTGTTATTTCTTCTGAGTTTACAAAGCAATTTTATCTATATTAGCAAAATATGTTGCATCCTTTTATCTAGTCCACTAAGATGGCTCAATTTTAACGTTCTTACGCTTTTTTTAAACACAGTTCAATTTTCTGTAACTTACGTTTTACTTGATAATTTGCTGGTATTTCTCAGCAATAGCAAATCTAACAAGTACTTTCTCTGCGCAGATGCAATTGAATTAACCAACTTTTAAAACGGAATCTAAAATAAGGTTTTAAACTCTCGAATAAATGTTTTATCGTCTCTCTTTCGATGCCTTACCCGCCCATCCTCCTGAAATTCGGAAACTTTTCATATTACTGACTATACTTACCGTGTTTATTAATAATATTCGTTACAACCACATTGGTTGGAAAAATGAATATTCAGCATCCAAAGACTTTGTATTTCTTTTCATTTAACAAAATTGTCTCCTACCTGTCCCCTCTACCCTCCTCTCACCATAGCTATATTTCACTCTCTAATTTTCCTCTCTCGTATACAAGAAGTTATTATAACTTTTCTAAATGTTTATCCGCCGAGCGCTGGAGCATGGCCAGTTTTTCTCGCAACTTTATGTAAATTCTGCCCAAAAGAAGGTAAAACGGTCGTTATTCTTTTTCATAACCCGGTGCAGAGGGTTAGGGAGGATGGAATGATGAAGAAGGGAAAAAAATGTTGATAACGGAAGGATATATAAGGACGCATATTAATGGGCCATAAACCTTTATACTGTTGATTCACATTACTTTCTCATGTGATTATATTAACAAATTTCTTCAGCGTTATCTACGATTTATTCACTTATTATATTATTATCTATTGTTATTTTTGACATTTACATGTCTTATGCTTGGGGGTCAGATAGGTTTTTGCGTAACCATTTTTCGTGTTACTTTTCCATTTTTAGTTTTTTTTGTTCTTTTTTTTACTTTTTACTGAACATGATTTTCTCCTTTTTACCTTTTAATATTGCAGACATCATTAACGCCTTACAATGCCCCCAAAATTTCTAAATTCATAACTATCATGTCATCAGTCCCTCAGAATGCCCCTAAAATTTCTAAATCCAAAATTATGCGACTTCATTTTCCCTTTTTTATAACAAAAATTAATAAAAGATTTCCTTTTTTTCCTTTTATGCCTGACGATCAGTTTCTTATAAATTTCCGACGAGCCCCATAATCGCCTCCGATTGCATTTTTTTCGTTTAAATAAATTTATGCGTCGTTTTTGCTCTTAAAGCAAATTACTTCAGATCATGTGCAGTATTGTTCCTCTATAAATTCATTTAATAATTTAAGAAAATAAGCAAAGATAAAACATGTAAGTTCATGATCCGAAGTAATTTGCTTCATCAGTAAAAACTAGGTATATGTAAATTTTTCTAAAACTTGTATACTTCGTTGTAAACTTCAAGATTCCTTCTATTATTATTATTATTATTATTATTATTATTATTATTATTATTATTAATTATTATTATTATTATTATTATTATTATTATTATTATTATTATTATTATTATTATTATTAATTAATACCTGGTGAACCGAACAAAGCTCGGATGAGTACCATAATCAAAACCTTCGTATTCTGATAAGGAACTTTCATCACTGCTTTCTTCTTCAAGGGAAATATCCCATTTTTTATTGGCTTTTATGTTTCCTCGAATTTCACAGACTAAAGTGGAAGGGGCAGAGATCACCGGTGTAGGAAGAGGGTCATCATCATCTTCTTCGGAATCTTGCTTCTCTTCTTCAGAATCTTTCTCCGCTATCTCTGTTTCAGGATCAATATTTATTTCGTTAAGTGTTTAGCCTCTATATTTCTCTCCTTCTCCTCTATCCGTCATAACTAAAATCTTCGATAAACGGGCTGTCTGGTAAATATTTTAAGGAAGTCTAAAAGAGAGATAAACATTGAGGCGAAATTATTTTTGAAAAGACAATAGGGGAAGGTTGCCTAAGAGTGCGCACCTAGTGGGAAAATGGTCATATCTCGGCGATTTTTCATCCGATTTCACCGAAGTTTTAATAGAAGGTACCCTCATCTATCTACTTCATATGCTCCCAGTTTCAGAATTAAAAAAAAAAGTTGTTGAAAAAGTTGAACTTTTCTGAGAAGGGAGAAAGTGCGCACATTTTTTTAATTGTTTTTTGGCTAAATTCAAATACCTATTGCCCACAAATTTCAAGAAAAGAGTTTCAATACCTAAAAACTTTATTTGAAAAATTCATAAGTCATTATTCTGAAAAAATAAAATTATATTATGAGTAAAAAAATAAAATTATCTATTATGAGACTATTCATAATCGGGACATACAAAAAGATCGTCATTATCAGTATCATACTCAACGCAAATATCGTGTACGTAGGTACTGCATTGAATACAGGCACGCATGGACCTCTTCTCGTCAGTCTGGCATAAGAAACAAGGCCAAGATTCAGTTGATTTCTCCTTGGCCTTGGTCTTCAATTTTTTGGTTAACAATTTTCAAAATTTCCGCTGTGGTTCAATTTCAGAACCAGAATCGGACCACTCAGCCTCTGTGGAGCTTTCTGGCAATTCGACCTTCTTCGGTTTTTTACCTTTTTTACGTTTTTTACGTTTTTTACGTTTTTTACGTTTTTTACCTTTTTTTTGGCTGGAGAACTTTTGAATTTTCTTTTGTAGAGTTCTTCATTTTCAATATCTGTTTCGGCTCCTTGATGTTTTCGTTTGCTGTTTTTAATTTCTCATTAGATTCAACCTCCTCTTTGTAGGGTGAACCAGTGAGAATTGTACTCTTCATGGGCTTTCTTCTCCCTTTCTTAGCTGTTTTTTGCTCTGACGATGTTCCAGCTTTTGGCAAAGGAATCACTTTTGATGGTGAGATGATTTTTGTAAATTCGAGAGAGGTACTTTTGGCAGGGTTTAAAACTTTGGACGGACCAGGCGAAGTGCTGTTCTGAGTACAAAAATTCTCTATTTGACGATCATGTGTGATGACAGATGAATTTGGGACTTGATGATCAGTAACAGTTGGCACATTCTCGAGTTCACGATCAGTAACAGTAGCAGCTTTGAAGTGTTTATCAGTGAAAATATTCGGATTGAACTCTGTGAGGCTAAACCATTGAATTTAAAAAACGAAATTATTAAAAGAATATTTAAAACCAAGCTGATCGAGAGAAAAACGTATAATAAAAAACATTTTACAGACGACAAAAACTAAGACTCGATAGAAACGAAAACGAAACTATAGGCTAGTGGGGAAAAACGTGGCGATACGAAAACGTAGGTAAAGGAGGGAGATAAGGCACGATGAATAAAAGTTAAAACGTATCCGAACAGTCCCCCCTAAAAAAGAGAAAAAACAAACAAAAAAATAAAAAATAACTCTTAAATTAATAGAAAAAATTAAGTGGTTGTCTCAATCGGAAGGACAACAACTTTTACAATAGAGCGTTTTAATATATGACCACGCATACGAATATCTACAACCCGGACTATACCATCTGATCCAGGGTACGTAGCAGTGATAATACCTAAGGGCCACTGAAATGGGGGAGTATCTTCTTTGACAAGGACTACTTGTCCCACAGTGACATTCGATGAGGCAGTCTGCCATTTGTGACGGAGCTGGAGTTGATTCAAGTAACTTTTGCTCCAGGTATGCCAAAAGGAGGTGAGCGAATTTTTAATAAGCTCGAGACGCTTAGGCAGAGATACAGGTTGGGTAGAATCAGTATCGAGCGATGGAACTGAAGTAAATGATCTGCCAATGAGAAAGTGACCAGGAGTGAGCACTTCAGCATCCTGTGGGATGTGCTCAGCATAGCATAATGGACGAGAATTCATTATGGCTTCGATGCGAGTAAACAAGGTGTTGTACTCCTCAAAGGTTAAAGTAACACCTTTAGTAGTTTTCAATAAGAAGGTCTTTGCAGACCGAATACCAGCTTCCCAGACTCCATTTTGATGAGGTGCGCGAGGAGGTATGAACTGCCATGAAAATTTTTCATCAGTAGCAAACGACATAAATTTCTCGATATTATCAATAAAAAAGTTTCGAGCACCTTGAAAATTGGTGGCGTTATCCGACGATAGCTGAACAGGTGTTCCTCGGCGAGATATGAAGCGCTGTAGGCATTCTAAGAATCGCGCAGTTGATAAGTCTGATACAATTTCTAAGTGGACTGCCCTTGTGGTCAGGCAGATGAACAGTGCTAGGTACAATTTATATTTGATGATGGACCTATGTCCGACGCATTTGCATTCAAAGGGACCGGCTAAGTCAACGCCAGTGTAGGCAAATGGAAAAGTGACTGAGAGGCGTGCAGCTGGCAGCTGTCCCATAAGTTGCTCGTTGGTTTGCTGGCGGAAGCGGCAACAGGTAACACATTTGGCGCAAACCCGTTTAATAAGATTGGTGCGCCCACCGATGAGCCAATACTGAGTGGCTAAATACGATTCTAAAAATTTACGGCCAGCATGAAAGTAAGTTTCATGAATATAGCGAAGGAGAAGGACTGCAAAAGGTGATCTGGCAGGTAAAATAACCGGATGTTTCCGATCAACTGAAAACGACGATTTCACAATCCGACCACCTACACGTAAGATGCGAGAATCATCAAAATAGGGATCGAGCTTGAGAAGTTGACTTTTCTTCTTCAACGGTAATTGTGCGTCCAAGCGCGCAATATCTTCAGCAAAGTACAAATTTTGTACAATATGAACTAGTGTCAAATGAGCGAGATCAAATTCTGCTTTGCTTAAGGCGACAGTATCAAATTTTGCTTTATCGATGACCTTCTGCTTATAACGACGAATGTAGGCAACGATGACGACTAAGTGGCGATATGACGAAAATCTGGAAAGCAATGATGAGTGTACAAAAGTGGGAAACGAGGACTTCACTTTACGCTGCTCCAAAAATTGGTGAGTGTCCAAATTTGGAATAACATTGCACTCGAAGGGATTCTCAGAATACAGAAAATTAGGTCCTTGTAACCATACGGTGGTCTTACAAAAATTCTCAACGCTAATACCACGAGTAGCTAAATCGGCTGGGTTAGCATCTGTGTGGACATAGAACCAGTGAGTAAAGGCGACGAAGGTGGTAATCTTTGCGACCCGATTTGCAACGTACGGTTTCCAATTAGTGGGTGGCTGAGACAGCCAGCACAAAACAACGGTAGAATCTGTAAAGCAATGGACGTTGCAATTTTCTATCTTCAAGTTCTGAGCGATACGATTGACTAAAGAAGCAAGCAGTGCAGCAGCTTGAAGCTCGAGGTGAGGTATAGAAACTGTCTTTGTAGGTGCTACACGAGTACGAGAGGCACAAGAAAGCATCTTTCTTTTGGTGATGACTGTATCAGCTGTAATAGGTGACAGATTACCCTTAACTTGAAAGTGCTCTTCAGTAGGAACCCAAGTAATTCCAAGAACTGAGACAATAGGTGATGTATCAATCGAATGTGTCAATGACGACGCGAGCAAGTCTGTATCAATTTGATCTAGTAGATCCGATGAGTTCGAGGAGTATTTTCGAAGCAAAAAACCAGCAGTTGACAAGGTAGAGTGAATCGTTTGCTGCAAATTGATGGCTTGAGAAAGAGTATTTGTACCGCAAATTAAGTCATCCATATAAAAACTGTTGGATATATGATAAGCAGCATCGGGATGGGTCGACGAGATTGAATCTGCTAAAACTTGTAAGCATTTAGTGGCGAGAAACGAAGCTGGTGCTGTGCCGTAGGTTACTGTCTTCAGTTGAAATTCGCGGATCTCATGCTGATTGTTACCACGCAGAACGATTCTCTGCATAGGACGATCATCAGGATGTACCCACACCATGCGATACATTTTAGCAATATCGGCACAGAAGACGAAGAGATAAGAGCGCATTGACACCAAGATATCGAAGAGTTGACGCTGGATAACCGGACCAGTCATGAGTGCATCATTGAGTGAGAAACAACCTTTTCCCTTGGACGAAGCATTAAAAACGACGCGAAAATCAGTTGTAAGGCTATCTGGTCTAATTACAAACTGATGTGGCATATAATAACCGTGCTCGAGGTGATTGCTGACAGGTTCCATGTGACCTTGGTCCAGGTAATCAGTCATGAAAGCTTCGTATTTGACACGATTTTCAGGAGTGATCGATTTCTGGACGCGTAGTAGCTGTGATACAGCAGTATTTCTGTTATGAGCTACCAGGTTTCGATCAAGTTTGAATGGGAGGCGCACAATAAATGTCCCATCGTCTGCTCGAGAGTATGTCTGCTCAAAATGTTGATTACAAGCATCAGTGCTCGTATCAGTTGGTTCAGGACAGAAGTTATCGATGAACAAAAATTTCTTTAAGGACTCACTAATTTCTTGTTCTGTGAGATCAGTAGAAACGACGTTAGAGCAGAAAAACAACGATTTGGTACCTTGTTTAAATGCGAGCAGTCCTGATACGGTCCAACCAAAGAAGGTGCGACGAAGTGTAAGCTCTCCTATATTAGAAGATGCATTTTGAATGCAGCGCTCATAGAACTCTGCTCCGACGATAATATCGACGCCAGGGATATGAAGGTCTTGTTGTAAGAACGCAGGGTCAGCTAGCTTAAATTTCTTCAGCGCAGTGACTTTCTCTGCTTCTAATGTATGACTGATAGAGTACGACAACGACGATGTGGGAACGACTTTTGCTTCAACATCAAGTGCAAAATCTTCAAAACGAGAGCTAAGTTGTAGCGATACGAAATTTGTAGCGCTAACGGGGCCTCCAACTCCACTAATATCGGAGGGCGACGACAAGGGTTGGTACTTTAGTTTGAAACGACGAACGAATGAATCTGCCACAAGTGTGATTTGAGAGCAGCTATCTAATAAAATTCTGGCTTTGCCCTCGAATTCACCACAGCGGAAACGTACTACAGCAGATGGAAGGATAATTAGCTCTTCAGCTTTGTTGATATTCATCGAAGCGAGTAGAGTTGCTGGAGCCGACGACGAGGAACTGCTGTTTGTTTCCGGAGTAGATTCGGAAAGTTTGGGCAAAAAATGTAATGACGAGTGATGGCGACGATTACACGACGAGCAAGAGTATTTTGATTTACAAGCAGAAACTGTATGACCTTTTGCTAAACAGTTTTGGCACAAATTCAGCTTTTTGACCAATTCATGTCGATCTTTGGGTGACTTTGCCTTGTACTGTTCACACTCAAAGGTACGATGAGGTTCTTTGCATACGTTGCAACTGAAAGTTGATGAAGGTTCAGACGACGATGTTCGATTAGCGACGGCAAAGGATTTTTTCGACGGTTCTTGTTTTTCAGACTTGCGATTATCATCAGCTGAATCTTCGTAGAAAAATGAACGATTTTGTAGAAAAGTGAGAAGCGTTTTGAATCTCGGGTATGAATTAGTTTCGGTAACCGTAGTTTCAAAATCACGATGAGTACGAGTATCTAATTTGGTCGATATATAGTAACAGAGAAACGAATTCATGCAACCAACCTCTGTGTCTTCACCACAAATTTTAAGAGAGCGAACGATGCAATTAATTCGATCGAGGAGAGTTCGAATCTCACTTTCATTCTTAATAGTTTTAAGAGCGAGCAAATCAGAGAAGTGAGTACGAATAATTGCGCGACGGTTATCATAACGAGAGTTAAGATAGGCCCATGCTTCGGGATACGCACTATCTTCATTTTTGTAACCTTGAAGAATGTCTGCTGCCTTATCAACCATTGCAAGTTTCAAGTAGTAAAGCTTACGAACATTCGACAATTTTTCGGGTGGTGCGGCATGAATTAGGTTCTGAAACAAACCTCTCCATTCGAGAAAATTTCGCTTATCCCCATTAAATTTGGGGACTTCGATTTTAGGTAGGTGAATATCTGGAGGGTTATTTTGATTACCGTTCGAAGGCTGGCGAAACGACGTGTCCAAGAGCGAATCTCTGGACTTGGTAACGGATAAACCCTCACGCAAAGATTTGAGCAAACTACTGTACTTAATTGTAACACTAGTATTATTGTCTATTTCCTTGTACAAATCGCACTCGAATTTTTCGATTTCTGATTGAGATTTTCCTTCAAAATCAGTCTCCTCGAGTTCGTGATCAGTAAGGCGTTTGTACTCGGCACGATGCGCATTAAATTCGATAAGGGTAGCCTCTAAATCGTTACAAGATTCGACGGTAGTGGGTTTTTTGGCAATTAAGGCGAGAGAATCGCGTAACCGATTAACGGATCGGCGCGTAATACGACGAGCATGCTGAATTTCTTGTAGAGAGAGGCTAGACAACGACTCAGCACGAGACATATTAAATTAGCGTAAATAGCGACGAATCAATAAATATTAACGACAAAAAATAGTAAAAATAGTAAATAACGACATGCACGATTGGTAATATCAGCAATCTGCTTCGCAACAGCTAGCTCTTCCAGGTACAACGAGATCTCACTAAAGCAGGAATGATTCGACAGGATAGCGTATCTTGTAGCACGTGCCAATAGATTGTATATACCGCAACGGCAACAAACAAGGGTAATTAATACTGCACAATTGACGACTCGCTTCGGAGGTACATATACGATGGAAAAATTGACTTACTTTAATAGTAGCCAATTGTGTAGCGAATAAAATAACGACGAAATCGATCCAACGTGTAGTGCAAATTATTATTCAGCAGCGACTGACTAGCGTGTGCAGAACGTATAGAAAGTACAGGCGACAACAACAATAGTTTCTCAATGCGGCAATTCAATATTCGATCAGCGTCAGTGTAATGGAGAGCTCAGCAGACGATATGAAAATGATAACAGCAGTGTGAATAACACATTAATTTTTCAACTCGCTTCGGCGGTACAAAACAATGGAAGAAGGCTTACTTGAATGAAATGGTTGCAGCTCCAAAATGAATAAATGACTGAAATGAAAAAAGCAGGAACCACCAAAGGCACAAAGTAAAAAAGCGAGTGAAAAAAATGAAAGAGCAAAAAAAAACGAGGCCCGAAGGACCAAAATGTGAGGCTAAACCATTGAATTTAAAAAACAAAATTATTAAAAGAATATTTAAAACCAAGCTGATCGAGAGAAAAACGTATAATAAAAAACATTTTACAGACGACAAAAACTAAGACTCGATAGAAACGAAAACGAAACTATAGGCTAGTGGGGAAAAACGTGGCGATACGAAAACGTAGGTAAAGGAGGGAGATAAGGCACGATGAATAAAAGTTAAAACGTATCCGAACAAACTCCTAAATTCCAGCGTGATGGAAACTTGAACTTGCAATACTCAATTTAGCCATCTCATTGTAAGCTTTGCAGAACAGTTTGGCAATATTTTCCATCTTGATGATTACTAAACTAGGTTTGCCAACTGTAAAATCAGCACACTCGTCATTGTAGTGCGATTTCAAAGGTTTGAAAAAATGAGTGTCCAGAGGTTGCATTTCATCAATGGTATGTGGCGACAGAGTCAAGAGATGAATGTGATATTCTCTACAGCACATTAAAGCCTGATACGAACGATGGGAAATGTGATTATCCAACAATAATAACACCGGATCATCGACAGTAGCTTTCATGTGCTTTTGAAAGTGTTTCAACCACTCCAAAAATAAGTCCGAGTTCATGTAACCAGTTTTATTGTGAAATTGAGTGATACCTGCAGGTGCATCTTTGTAGAGATTCTCATGATAGCGAACTCTGGGGAAAATCATCACTGGAGGAACAGAAAAGCCAGTGGGCTGCATATATGCAACTATTGTGACAGTTTCAGCTTTGTCACCAGATGTAACTCTTGAAACTTTCTTCCTGTTTTTCGGCAATACAACTTTTTTCATCTTGCGTGGAATTGTGCTGATACTGGTCTAATCCATACTGAATATTTTACAGGCTGGAAACTGGTATTTATCATATAAAAATCGAAGATTTTCATAGAATTTTTCCACTTGCATTCGATTGAAATCAGCTACTCTGCTCGCGGCGATTTTTTCCAGGTCCCAGTGAGTTGGGTATGTGGTCCTATAAATTGATTGAAACAGTTTAAAATGGGTTGAAATGCTTTAAATTAATCACAATAAAAAAAAACTTACAGATTTCAATCGTTTACGTAGAGTAGATTATGGAACTCCTATTGATTTAGCTATACTTCGTTGACTTTCTCCATTTGATGTAATACGGTTTGTTATGTCATCTAGCACCTCCTTAGTGAAGACCAACTTTCTTTTAGCAGTAGGATTGCTGTTTTTTGAAATCATCTGTCAGTGAAAAATTACGTTTTTGATTATTATCAAAGTGCTCATTCTTAGGAATATTTGCCAAAAAAAATTGAAAAAATTATCAAACATTTTTCGTTCAAATTGAAGCAATATTCGTGGCAATAACGGATAGTACTTATCATAGGTTATATTTTCATCCACTTTGGAAAAAAAACGGTTGAAAATTATGTGAATTATAATTGATTGAGACATACAAAAAATTTCAACGTGAAATAACTTTTTTTTGACATCACATTGATAACTTTTTTACACTTCACTGTTGCTGTACAACAAAAACTGTGACGTAGACAGCGATAGCGGCCCTCCTCGTGTTACCAATCTCAAGAAAATGCCACTGCGCACTGTTAGGCAACTTTCCCCTATGTTACATTTCAAATTTTTCTAAACATTAAAAATTAAAACATATTTATGCATAGACATGTGCCACAGTGACACTGAATAGTAAAAAAGTTGAATGAAGTTCTTTTATGAAGACGCCAGTCCAAATTTATCAATGAAACAGTTTGTCAATGTGTTCAGTAAAAGATATTAGAAAAGAAATTATACTATTCCAAATTATTATGAATTTTATTTAAATTGACAGCCAATATTTTTATTTCAAATCAGTGTAGTACCTAGTTCAAGTAAGTATAACACACCACTCCCCCTCAGTATAGCGGAGCGTATTACAATACCCAGTACAGAGGCGCCTTGCGGGTAGGGACGTACACCGGCACGATGTGATGCCCGCCCTCATCACCACATCGTGGCGCACCCCCTACAGCACCGTCACATACCGGCATCGGTGGTGTGACGTACCACCATGGCTATTGGTTTTGTACGTGTCTGAGAGATGGCGTGCATGACCATCCCGCACAATCACGTCGGGGTCACCACTTTAGGTGTTCAGGCAGCACGGGGATTTGAACCCATATCGGCCAAACACCTAAAACTTCCCTCGTTCACCGCCGCAAAAGTCAGCACCGTATACACTCGGCCACAGTGCCAGGTGATGGTATTCAAGGGAGTAGTAGTAGCCAGCCTGTTTTGATTATTTTTGAACGGTTGTCTTTCAGAGGGTTCCAAAAATTATTATTAATGAATTTGAATTTAAAATTTTGAATATTTAATTTTTATAAATTAATAAATACGAGGATAAAATGGTTCATAATTTCATGTTTTTTCCCATTTTGGGAAAAACTAAGTTTGGTAGAAATATTTTCATATGCCTTTTTCATTAACCTAATTAGAAAGAAAACAAATAAATATAATAAACTCCTCACAACAAAACCTCAAAATTTCATAACCCCATTTTTAAAAATAATTGTAAAATTTCATTAAAAAATTAGAACTAATCTTAATTTTGGCAATAAAAACTAATATAATATTCAAAACAAATCTTTAGCAGAGATTTTACTTTTATAAAGAGTAGGGGAAAATATCAGCATGACTACCTCCAGTGGGTAGTTATGAGGGAGCCACAAACCCCTCAAAAATATCTTGGCATCCTCACTGCAACTCAAGAAAAGAGGCAAGAAAAATCTGTATCTTACTGGATGATAAATTTCCAGCATAAGTCACAAAAAAACTTTGTCTTGAGTTATCTTGAACCCCCAAAGAACTTTCATAGCCCCCAATGCCCCATCTAAAACAATATATAACTACACTGCCTACTACCTTGGAGTCGAACAATTTTATCCTTTAAAATGGTCTTTAAATCTTTAATTGGTAGGCAGGTTAGACCTAAAGGTACCAAATTTTTCAATGGAAAAGTCAAACCCTTCACTAATAAATTCACACATGCAAACTTACTTGTTAAATTCTTCATGGGTTTTCTCAATATGTCCCATGAATACTGCAAATTCACCGGCATCTTCTTTTGTCATGTGTATTTGCATCACTGTTGCAATCTGCTTACGCAGAAAAGTACTCAAAATACTGCCAGGGTTTGATATGCCATTTTCCAGGGATAGTTTTAGGGTAGATTTGTCAGCCCTCTCCCAGTATGTTGAGGTTCTAGGATACACAAATAAGTATTTAAATCTGGTACAAAGGAAGGACAAATTTCAATCATTAAATCCATCAGTTCCCGTATATCTTTAGGAAAGAGTATAGCAACTGGACGAGATCCCTTTCCAAGAGTTTTAATTAACTTGTAATGCTTTGTTAGGACTTGTTCAAATTCTGACAACATTTTTATAAGTTCTTCATGTTCATTTATTATTTAACATAGTACAATTCACTAGGTGAATTAGGGGTTTTAGACCTCCTTCTGTTTTTTTTTATTTATTATGGAAGGTAATTATCATATGTGAATGTCTGATGGGTGCCAGTTATGAAAACTTTTGTGAGACATTAATTTGAAACAAAAATATTCTCACTCAGTTAGCTTCACTGAAAAATCATGTTTTCAAAATGTATCAGTGTGCCATTGGCGTTGAATTTCCAAACATCCATTAAACTTTGTTATGCCAGCTCCCCACATTCGTGTATATGCTGAATATAGGCGAGGATATTCCCCAAACATAGACAAATACCAAATGTGCGGATCAGTTGTCACAGTATTTGCCAAATATTGTGGCTGTTTCCAAAATGGTTGTTTTTTTTTTACTTGAGATATCTTAGACAAGAGAAACATTCTGAAAGATTGATAAATATGGAATTTCATTCTTACCTACTAAGCGAGACACAGAGCCAAATACATAAAGGTGCGGAGCCAGTTTTATGATTCAACTAACATAATGATTACATTACAAAATTTAAAAAAAATTGAAATTCATTCTTCAGTCTGGATGTGAACTGAAAAATTTACTCATTTTGTCTTTGGAACTCCCCCTATAATTTTACTAAGTCAGTGCCATTATTTAGAACAATAAATTATCAAGGGAATACGTACTATATTCTCTTAAATGAGGAGAAGGAGCATTATGTTAGCTTCTAGTTTTTGTTACCGCCAGCTCTGCACATTCATGTATTTGCCAAATATAGGTTAGAATATGCCAAACATAGACAAATGCCAAATATGTGGATCAGTTGTCACACGGTATTTGCCAAAATTTCTCGATGTTTCACAAAAAGTTGTTCTTTGTTTTTACATGAGACAAAGGAGACAAAAGCGATATTCAGTAAAGATTACAAAATTGAGTGTATCGTCATTCTCCCCTATTGGGTGAGATACAAAGACGAATATTTGGTATGAGCATTTATACAAAGTTTACAACTTTCTTTTCTCCCATTGTGCTCCCTGTTCTTTATAATAAGATTTATTTAAAAATAGCAGATTACAGAGGCATAGGCTATTGTATCATCATAAAACTTTACTTTTGAATGTAAAGTGTTTCTTCACATACCCAGGAAAAATTGAGGCAGGTATATTGACCCTTTTTACTTCACCCACTTCATATATTTATCTTGTAGACTACAATGCTGAAGATGCTTGAAATAACGAGTTTTACAGCTTTAGGCTCATATAAGACTATAAGTTTTTCTCAAAATCCAATGTCCCACATTGAATTTTTTAACCTAAATTTTCAGTCACAGCTTAATGCTGTAGGCCATTGACATACTTTTTGTGTTTTTGATGGTAAGATCACAATAAAAGAATGATTACCAAAGATATAAGTAGGTAGTATAATTTTTTGGCTGACTGAAAATTTTTCAACTTTACTTCAATCCTTTGTTGGATGATACAGCCAAATGGTAATCTTATGTAGGCTATAATGGCAGTTCTCTGGCTAAAATAACAGGAATAATCTGGCTACAGGCCACAATTAATCAGTAGAAAAATAAATTTACCATATTTTTTGCAATTGGTGGAAGAGCCAGCTGAGGCTGGTTTTTCACAGCCATTGCAACCAGCTGATTGCTTTTTGTCATTGTCAACACTGACATTTTCCTGAGATTTATGATAAAAATAATGAGAATAAATACATATCATTTTCTCACTGGTCATTCATATGATTTCAAAAATTACTTACTCTTTGCGTTTCATTTCAGATCAATAAACAATTTATAAAAAAAAAATAAAAAAATGAAATTACTTGGGAAGATCACAAAATATTATATTCAACTAAATCAGTCATCAAATTAAATGCAATGTTCACTTTCAAGGAACAGAAACAAAACCTCTGCAAAAATGAGATTCTCCTTAAAATAGAGTGAACTACACATTTTTGTGGTTACAAGTGATCGAATAGGAGGTTGAAATATGTGCAAAACATGGTTGTATTCAATATTTCATACATCATGCACCAAATATGCAGACAGTGGCCAGTAAAACCTATTTATGTGGCTCCAGCATGTTTGGCAACCAAGTAGGAACTACATAGGTGTAGTGTACTTTTTTTTTACATACACTTGGAGCCTTATACATACTGTATTATTTCTGGAACCACTTACATCTACATCCTTTATAAAATTGTGGACATACAAAAATTTTTGAAATTTTCACCACTCTGAGGTTGCCTCTACTAAATGACTATGATGAATCTATATATTCAATATATAAACTTCTATCTTCATTTTTTTCAGTGGAGGATTATATGTCTGTTAAACTTGGTAAACCACTTATATATGCTAAGGCATCCGAAATCAAACGGCTCATAATGTTCAACCTTCATGTATATTAGTATTTAAATGCTAATGACGTCATAATGCTCAAAGAATAAGACATCACGCAGCTTGAACAATGATATCGAGTTTGTCTCAAAATTCTCTATAAATCAAGAGGTTTTATTTTTTAACTTGAAGTGTCCTACTGCTGAATTTTTTTGACTGAAATTAAGTCTCTCAAACACGGGGGAAATGTAACTTATCCTGTCTTCATATTTAGTCAGCAAATTAGTATGTCTTATCAGCAGTAAGTGTGGAGTGTCAACAGAAGAACTTAATGAAGTTTTGGTCCATAGAAGAGTCAAAACCTACAAAAATGAACAGCAGAATTATTTTGTCAATGACATATAATTATGAAGGAATTATAGTGTTAACAAAGCAGGTAACAAAGTGTAAAGCAAAAAATAAAATAAAAAAGTATTGCAGACAACATGTAGAGGAAATCATCAGAGATTTCTTTAGTCTTCACCTATTTGTTTATCTTCATAAGAGATTGTGATTCTATTGTGGAAAAGACTCCTATTACAAACTTTAGGCTTTGGAGCTTTTGTGTGTAAAATGAGGATGAGTGAGGTGAAAAATATTACTAACACAGATGAAGATAGATCAAAACCAAGACATCACTGTCCTTGAAAGAAGGCTCTACATGGCTTTATTGACAAAGCAATGCTGTCATCTTGAATAAAGCTTGTTGAAAAGTTTTTCGGTAACACATTAAATTTCCCTCTTAAATAATGACAAGAACTCCATTCAATCGTATTGTCAAAGGTTAATCATCACCCACAGGTGTTTTAAAAAAGATCGCTTTGAAGTGCCATTTGAATGACAAGATAGGGAAACTTTAATCATCACTACTGATCCTTCATGATGTAAAGAATAATCCCTAACTGTCTTTTGTCTTCAACCTAATCTAGCCTAAATTCAACTACCATCCTAGTGTTTTCATAGGTAGATGTAAGTCTTGTGACGCCCCAAAGGTAGTCATCATATTATGTTAAGTAAAAATAAAAAAGATCCAGAATGTTAGAAATGCCTAAGGGAAAAACAAGACAGCCCAAGATCATAGATCTTTAGAATTAAGGTACCTTGGATTTAGGAAGGGAGGGACATGAAAACTTAGTATCCCGTATACCACTGTGAACATGAGGTCACGTCATATTAACCCTGCAAAATTCCCCCTAAGTTATGTTAAAAAGCCACATAATTCGGTAGACGATCTTTTGACATTTAGTACTATAAAACACATGGTATCGATTGATATTGCAAGGCATGAGTCTTACTATTTTTGGAGATGTTGATTGTCCGGTTTGAATTGTTGTATTAACCATACCATGTGGTGTTGGAGAATATCAATCGTCATATCATTTCTTCATCTGGTGTTTTGTAAGTAGCGACCATAGTATTTTGATATTAGAGCGAATAACTTGAAGAAACACAAACCGATCTACACGAACTTTTTATTTTAATTTCTTTTTACTTTTTATAATAATGACGTGAACAAAAAAATGTCTATGTTAACTTGCCGGTTCAAAATAGACTGACTTCCCCTTTCACATCTTAACTAGAAGTCGTATGATCTTTTTTATCTTATAATTATTTGGGGAAGTCCAATAACGGCTACGTGTTCGCTGAGCTCCGTATCTACATTCAACAGTTTATTTTATTTCACTGATTGATGGTTGAGTGTAGGAGAACGTATATATAGTTATATGGAAGAGACTAATATATACGTATTTTTATTTTATCAATTGATTTTTTATAACTACGTGAGAAAGTTCCTCACAGTCTTTTACATAAAACTTAAGACTTGGACCTGTTACTATCCGCCTACATGAGGACTACTTGTAAAACAAACCTAGTATCGAGTATTGCTTAAACATGCGTGTTTGAAAAGTAGGATTTGTTTTACAAAGTAGTCTTTCTTGTTGGCAAGTTTTCCCCACTCATTGTTTTCATTTATACAAGCACAAGCAGATAAAAACTGTAATAGTCAACACACAATAAGCGAAGTAAAAAGCGCTAAAGCAAAATATGTTAACAGCATGCATGTTATTAGCGGGGTTTTTACCATGCATTCAATTCTACATTGCACCGTATTTTATCTTAAATTATCTGTCGACCAAATAAAATCTTGTTGTCTATACAAGGTGTCAAATTATGTACCTGGTGGCTCTGTAATATAAACTTGATGAAATATTAATATAATTGTCTGAAAGAGAATTTCATTTGGTTATTGTCATCATATGTTTTTGTCTTCATAATAATAAAATAAAAAGCTATTGCAGACAACAAATAGGGGAAACCATCAGAAAGTTCTTTTGTCTTACCTAATTGTTTGTCTTCATAAGAGATGGCAATTTGGTTGTGTAAAAAGCCCCTATCAGAAATTTTAGACTTCGAAGCTTTTGGTGTGTGGAAAATGAGGTGAGGAAAATAAACTAACATAGATGAAATACAAATCCACTATGTGCAATAGAAGGTTCCACACGGCCTTTAATGACAAAGCAATGCAGTTATCTCGAACAAAGCTTGTCTAAGGTTTGTCGGCAACACACCAAATTTCTCTCCTAACAAATGTTAAGAACTCCATCTGATCATATTGTTGACTGTATATCACCTCGTAGGTGTTTCTAAAAGATCGCCTTGAATTACAATTTGAAATGACATTTTAAGAATAACTTTTGTGTTGTCACTACTGATCTTTCATGACAAAAGAACATTCCTAATTTGCCTTTTGTCTTCAACCTAATCTAGCCTAAGTTTAACTACCGTCCTAGTGTCTGCAAGGGTAGATTCAGGTTTGAAGTACAAATATTACACTTTATAAATTGCCTACGTGAGGACTTTAATGTACAACTTGAGACTTGAACCTGATACTATCTGGCTACACAAGAAGGACTACTTGTTAAAACAAACCTAGTACCAGGTATTGTCAGAACAAGAGTGATCAAAAAATAAAATTTGTTTTTACAAGTCAGTTCTTCCTGTTGGCAAGGTTTCCCCACTTATTGTCTGTTAATAGCTTTTAAACATGCGATGCTGATAAATTAAAGAGCATAAAAATTAATATACAGGCAAACATACAAAAGGCAGCAAGTATATATGTCGACATACAATAAGAAAAGCGTAAGAGTATAAATGATAAGATGAGATGAAATTGACTGTATACGATAGGCAAAGCGCAGAGTACATGCAATAGAGCGAGATGAAGTTGGCTGTATTCATTTTATTTTGGGGTTTTTACTCTTTATTGAATTTGTATTCGTCTGCATTCATCTCATAGCACCAGTCGAACACATCAAACCAAATTATCCCGCAGAAAACTGTCAGATTATGAACATGCCTATGTAATATAAGACTTGACAAACGATTAAATATTGTCTGTAAAGGAATTGAATTTAATTACTGTCGTCATGACTTGCTTTGAAGATGAGTTCGAATTTGGACACTATGTCGGAATTTGTCTTTCAGTTTTTTGATGATGTCTTCACATTGTGTTATCAGTATTTGTTCAAAAATAATTTTTATTTTTAAGTCTCAAAATCTCAGAATTCTCAATACATACGTCATACATACATAAATACATACATACATACATACAGACATACAGTTATTGCTCCTATTATAGTATAGCTTGGATAGGATTAATTTTTTTTTTTGTTGTGAGATATTTTTCTCAAAATTGATGAATTTTTCCGCTTTTTTTCCCGGGGTCAGTACATTGTTGGCAAACTATAGTCACCCCCTCACTTATTCCCTTTGTTACTCTCGGTTTGTCTTCTTTAGCTTCGTACCTTTTTTTTTCTCTCTCAGTCGTATAATTTCACGTCGACGTCTAGGTCGATAAATTATTTAGCGGGGGCAAGATTACAAGATTCAATTTTGAAAATGCGTGACGGTTGTACGTAATGAAATGTTGTCCTGTTTTTTTTTTTTTTTTTTTTTTTGTTTTTTTTCTGAAAACTGTTTTAAACATTTCATCTTTTTCTCGCTCTCTCTCTCTTTCTATTTCACTTTCAGCTTCTGTTTATTCGGCTGTCTCTTGTCGACCAATTGTCAGATTTACGAAAAACAACGACCAGGAAAAAAAAAGGTGCAAGCCAGTCAGGTTTTCGTAAATGGAGGATACGCGATAACGTTTTGAATTTTGAATACTGATTTCGGCGCTGAAGTTTTGACGTGGTGAATCGTTGCGAGTTTGCTTACCATCGTTTTTTTTTTGGCTTCGTTGGCTCCGTTTTATAGGAGAAATTTTGATTAAATTTGTTCGTTTACAGAGACTATGGCGAAAAGTTTGGGTTAAAATTGTTTTTGTTTGTTTTTTGGTTCTGTTTTAGAAGAGAGGATTGCATTTTGTTTTGTTTCTGGTTTAATAAAGAAGTCTGAACGTCGGAAGAGAATATCAGTGAAAAGTTGGCTCTTGGGGAATATGTAATGTTTCAGGTGGAACTTAGAAGAGGATGGGAAAATATCATTGGTATACCCTTGCAAACAGTATATTTCGACTATCACATTCGTAGGAAAAAGCTGTCAAGTGCTTTTTTTCAATAGGTACGTCTGGCAGTTCATTATCAAAGGCAAGAAGTTTCCATTTATATTTTCCAATCGCAGTAGCGATGCCCCATAAACGTGTTCGATTGAATCTTGTTGAAAGACATCTTATACCTATTTAAAACAGCAACTCTATTCCTTATGGCAAGAAAGTGTGGAACTGAGCTCTAGATTCTCGAAAAGTTCTGTTAAAAGTGAGAACTTAGTTCAAACTTCAACTTCAAGGTTTTAGAACCTCCTGTTCAGAGAATTAGTGCTGCATGCAATAGAATGTGTTCAAGGATCGCGAAAATAGAGCAGTGTTACTGAGTTTTACACCAATGTAATTGTATGAGAACTTAAAGTTCGTCGCGAATGTTTTCGTCCATCATTCTACTAATTGTCTGTGATTAATTGCGTTTTGGTTGTTGGGCTGTGTGATCAATGTTGCCACTGATCCCCACTGCAATACTAAAATTAAAGTTGAGCAATATTGAACTTCCAATTTTTGATGTAATTGTGAGTTAGCCGTGGAGAATGGAAATATGTAAAAAGTTATTTTAAGTTACCAAATAAAAGTATTGATATTGACGTTATAAAATATCCACAATAAAAACGCATAAGGAATTAAAAATTATGTAGGTACTTAATAACCGCATGAAAAAAATTTTAAATGTTAAAATATTAAAATAAGACCATTAAAAATAGAGAGCAGAATAAAATGGTATCCATCATTACGAATTTTACATTAGTAAAAATTGGAATGAAAAAAAATTTTCATTAGGTCCATTGAACTTGATCGAACCTCCGTGTTGTAAGCGTCTGAAGCCAGTTTATGTCATTTGGTCATTAGTGGTTTTAGCATTGCAACTGAAGATGATGCTGTGTCCACCCAAGGCAGTTCTGCCAATTGTAGCTGGTTCTGTGGCGATTCAGGTAGTAATCAGGCCTGTCGAGAGAGGGAGGAGGATTCCCTCGGGCGCGGGATTTTTTTGTTCACAGGAAAGGAGTAAAATAAGTCGATTTTCGTGGAAAATCTACTGAAAAACTCTTGAACAATTTTTTTTACTCGCTCCGCTCGAAAAACAGCGCGGTTAAAATCTTATCATATTTTTTTCTATCTTCAGATAGATATATAATCATTACAAAAACGTCCATATTTGGGGTAGGTTTGAATAAATTGTGAAATTCCAAAAATTGATCAATCATAACATTGCTTATAACTTTATAAGTATATGACATACCTATCTATAAGTTATTGGAGGTCTTACAATTCAACAAAACATTGCAGGCAACAGATGAAAGAGGAATTGCTCATGTAATTTGTATGTCCATTCAGCTATAAGAATTCGACAAAATGCAAAAAGTTCACTAAATTTGTTAAGAAAAATTACTTTGTTGCATTCGATTTGATTCTTTCATAAAAAAAAAAAATGAAAAATATCTGGACGTAAAAATTTTTAATTGAATTCTCACTTAATTATAGTTGTAGATTTTTTTTTATCTTTGATATCTACTTATAACATCACCTCATTTTTGTAAGATTTATTACTCCTTTATCTTACCTGTTATATTTTATTATATGAGTACTGAAGCTGCTATTTTCAGATGAATTCGAAAAAAATAAAAGAAAAAGGAAAAATGTGAAAAAGTTTTTATAAAGTTTCGAGAGGTTCATCAGTGCAAGAAAAGATTGACATAATGAGTAGAGTACATAAAATATCAATGAGAGGGAGTCTTTCTGTGACTTGACCAATAGCTCCAAACAAGAAAATCGTTGTTGTATACACAGATTTTACTATTTCAACTATCAATAGTATATACGTAGCAGTATTAGCTGCATAAAATCGCCACATCTGGATGGAATGGACAATGTGAGCTTTATAAATCATGCAAGATATTTTACAAAAGCATAATAAATCGCGTTCTTTTAAAGGACTCCGGCGAGTGTTAGTAAAACAATTTTTATTACGACCAATATTTGAAAAAAGGAAGAAATATGAGTAACACGTTAAACGATATAGTAGGTGTACCTAAGTACCATAAAAGTGCAAATATAAAATTGTTTTTTTCTCAGCATTACTGACGCTATAAAACAGTAGGACCGATTTTTGCTTACATAACGTGACATGTTTTCTGTTTGTTTTATTTTTATATTTTTCACGTAGTTTGGAGGAAAAAAATTCTTTGCACCATTTACATACTATCTCAAAAACTATTCTCAAATGGAAATTCAAAATGAAAATAGCGAAAAATCGAATCGTGTTAATAATTTTTCCTTACTCATGACTGTAGGTAGGTACTGTAGTGGCAGAGACACTACAGATTTGGTACTTATAATATAATATGGTTTTACGTCCAAGGGACTATAAAAATGTCGTCACACTCCTTTTGCGCACCTCTGTTTGCTCCAGTTGCGCAACAACGAATGTTGGCGACCTTCTCAGCCCAGTAATTTGTCTACCTACATTTCTTCAGTAGACAAGTTCCCAGCTTGCCCGCCAGGTGTGCATGAGATCGTGTGCGTAGCCCACAATACTGGGGGCGGTGTCCGTGGCCAGTCTTCCAAGACTCGCTGCCCTATAGATCTGTAAAAAAGCAGAATAAGTTCCATACACACACAAGTACATATATGTTGTTTATTATAAAAATAAAAAAACAAAACAAAACTGTACTTATATACTACTGAATAAATATTTACAATATTTACAAAGTCCACAAATCTTTGAATGAAGAAAAAAAATTTTTGTTACATAATTTTTCTTCCAGTTGGGAGTCAATTATTGGCTCTCAACCATGATTTGTGGGTCATCAAATTGCCGGATACTTCTCTGGGGTATGGATGTTAACAGGTTCAGTGCTGTGTAAGAGTTTCACTTTCACTGTAAGGAAGAAAATTATTAAGTTAGCAATTTTTTATTTAAAATTGTGATAGTTGACAAAGTTATCACAATTCTATTTAGTGTGGATCACGATCCGCTATCACCTTTATCCGCTTTCCTCGTAGGTAGCCGGATGATAAAGTAAGCATTTGATAAGGTTGATTTGCCGTGTCTTCAAAGATAGCTGAACTCCAATGTTGCCACAAAGCATTTGTGTCTTAGTAGTGATTGTGTGTATGAAGTGTATTTACAGATCAAGTTCGGATAGAAGTTAGTCCATTGTTCGGGAATTGTGATCACTATTCATTTCGATAAATTGAAAAACAATTGCAAGAAAAACGATAATATTACAATATTAATTTTACAACTGTAATAAAGGAAGTAGTTGATCGAGAGTAAAAATGTGAGAGAAAAAGGAACATAGCAGCAAAAATGATAATGAAAAGGAGGAATGAAATAATAAGCTCTTAAGTGACGTTAAAAAACGCTAAGAATCAAGTAACAGACTCCCCCCCATGAGTCCAAAAAGGGAGTCATAAAAACAAATTTACAAATTAAACGAATAATTTAACTACTAAATTAACAAAACAAAAAATTGACTACTAATTTGAGCAAATTAAAAAAAAATTAAAAAAAAATCAATGGTTAATATAATTAAGTGACTGGCAATTTAACTAGTTGTTGTACAGATTGACGAAAGATTCCCGATGTAGACTGCACTTCAACGTTTCAAACTTGACCTTTGGCATCAGGGAATGTGTTAGTCACAATTGCTAATGGCCACTCCATAACTGAAGTATTAGGAACATTTATCAGGACAACATCCTTGACATTCAGGTTTGTTTGTAGTTTTTTCCATTTATTACGAACTTGAAGTTGACTGCAATAGGAACTGCGCCTTGTGTGCCAAAATGAAGAGATGATGGCTCGTAGTAATCGATAACGACTAGACAATTTAACTGAAATATCATCACCAATTGAAACTTCTAATAGTGAACTCCCAACAAGAAAGTGACCAGGAGTTAATGGTTCGATGATTGAGTTTGTAGTTTGGTATGATAATAGTTGAGAGTTGAGGATGGCCTCAATTTTAGCCAAAATGGTATTAAATTCCTCAAGGTTCAGGATTTGATTTCCAATAGCTTTTAATAAACAAGCTTTTCCCGACTTAACGGCAGACTCCCACAGTCCACCTTGATGAGGACTACGAGGTGCAATAAACTTCCACGAAATGGAGTTCAAAGTTGCAAAGTTAACAATTTTGTTTTGCTCGAGGACATTTTTGGTTCCGACGAAGTTTGTGGCATTATCAGAGTACATTGTTTGTGGAAGACCTCGACGACTAATGAAGCGCTCAAATGCACAGATGAATGACTCTGTGGATAAGTCAGTGACAAGATCCACCAATGACCCAAAACCTGCTTTGAACATAGTTAACAAGAAATGATTTTGATGCATGGAAATAACAAATGTGAATATATATAATGTATAGTTCTAAAAATCGAGCTTTCCGAGATAAAATTATAGGAAATTTTGTATCATAAGAAAAACTTGAGGCGGATAACCGACCTCCAACACGAATAAGATTGTTACTATCTAAAAATACATTCAATGTGAGTAAACTACTACGTTTATTAATAGGTAATTTAAATAATAAGGACTCATGTTCTTTACAAAAAAATTTAAGCTAAGAAAAATAGATTAATTTGTTAATTGTAAAGTTACCTTCAATAGCAGTTAAAGGACCAAAGTTTTTAATTTTGTTTCCAGAGTTATTTAAAAATCGATAAATGTGTGCGAGAACGTTAACACATTTATTAAAAGTCGAGAATTTGTCCAAAAAGTTTATGTTGATATTGAATTTGTAGATGTTAAGAGTAACTTTAAGTTTACGTTTCTCTGGTACTTCAGTTGATAAATCGATGTTAGAGGAAATATGAGATTCAAATTCATTAATTAACCAATCAGGACCATTTGACCATAATTTAGTATTTAAAAAACATTTAACTGATAAACCACGAGTGGCCAAATCAGCAGGATTAGAGAATGTATCTACATAATACCATTTATCTTTAGAAGTATAATTAAGAATTTTCTTAACATGATTACTAACATATTGTTTAAGTTGTTCAACAGGGTGATTGATCCAGCTGAGTACAATTGTTGAATCTGAGAATGAAAACATGTTACAATCATCAATGTTTAAATTACGTGACAATCGTTTTAATAATTGAGCAAGAATAACAGCAGATTGTAATTCTAAACGAGGAATTGTTAGAGCTTTAATTGGCGCAACACGATTTTTAGCACACACAAATGATATCGATACTTGACCCGAATGATCAATAATACGCGTAAAAATTACTGCACAATATGCTTTTGGTGAAGCATCACAAAAACCGATCAACTGACGAACTTTTACATTACATAAATTATTATAACAACGAGGTATACTATAATTTGTTAAATCCTTAATTTTGTTACGATACGAGAGAAATTCAGAATAAAGTTCAGGACTTATTTCATCATCCCACTTAAGTTCTTCACGCCAAAGATTTTGCATCAAAATTTTAGCTCTAATTGTTACAGGTGATAACATTCCTAAAACATCAAATATACGGGAAACATTGGATAACATTATACGTTTAGAAATTACGAATGGCAACGGGTTTAAATTCAAAGAAACACGAAAAATATCTAATTTAGGACACCAAATTAAACCTAGTACATAAATAAAGGATTCAGCGCCTAATAAATGAGTGTCTAAAGTTTCCACTAATAACGGATCAATACTATTTAAAAAATCAACAGAATTACTTTGGTACTTTCTAAGAGGATATTTGGCTGATAGCAATGACGAATGGACAGCTTGTTGTAGTTGGAGCGCATTATCAACAGAATCTGCACCAGACATGAGATCGTCCATGTAAAAATGTGAACAAATGACATTTGCAACATCGGGGTTTGATGTTTCTAATGAGTGAGCAATAACTTGAAGACATTTTGTTGCAAGGTAGGATGCTGGACCAGTTCCATATGTCACAGTATTAAGTTTGAAATGTGAAATAGGTTCATTTGGATCCGATCTCCAAAGGATATGTTGATATTTGCTATCATCAGGATGAATTAGAACCTGACGATACATTTTTTCAATGTCTGCACAAAAGGCAATACGATGTGTTCGAAATTTGATGATTAAATCGAATAGATCAGGTTGTAGTGTTGGACCGTTGAGTAAATGATCATTTAACGAAGAACCAGATGGATCATTGGCAGATGCGTTGAAAACGACGCGATATTTAGTGGTCGAGCTAGTTAGTTTAGTGACAATATGATGAGGGATGTAGTACGAGTTAGCAACAATTTCATCGTTCGATAATTTTCGTATGTGACATAGTTCTTCATATTCGAACAAGAATTCAAGATAAGCAGTGCGCATTAGTGATGAAGTTCCTTTCTCTGCTTTTAACAAAACACATTTTGCTTTCCAAAAGGAACCTTTCAAACAAACAATACTGGATTTGGTTGGTAAACAGACAACAAATCTGCCTGTTTCATCACGACGATACGTTTTTTCAAAATATTCTTCGACAATTTGGTGTTCAGCTAAGGTTTCAGTATTTTTTGACGAAGAACTCTCAGTCGCTTCTTCAAGTTCCCAAAATTTTCTGAGTTGATGATCAATATCGATTTTGGATAGACCACAATAAGATTTAAACATACAAAACGACGATTGTTTCAAACCGGAAATAACATAACCAAACTTTGAGTTTCTTAAAGCAATGCCTTCGATAAAATGTCTTTGATTTTCAAGAATAAATTCAACAAATTTGGATCCTAACACAATATCGATATCAGAGTATGGAAGATCGTTACACTCAGCAAAATTTAAATGAGGCATTTGATTAATTACGTTAGTGAGATCACTTTTAAGTTTTGAAACACTATAAGGAATTTTATTAAGCACTTCTGCTTCAATAGTTAATTCAAAATTTGAATATCTAGATTGTAAAAAAATTTTAGCAAGATGATCAAGAGTAATTGAATCAGCAGTTATGCCTACGAGCGATGTTGGATCAGGATTTTCAACAAGATTAAGTTTAGCACGGTTACAAAATGCTTTTCGAACAATATTTGTTTCAGAGCCTCCATCAAGAAGTAATCGAGCAAGAAGAGTACGAGATTTTACCTTTACTTTGACAACTGCAGTTGATAAGAATACCAATTTACCAGATGTAGATACGGCAGTCATCGAAGTTTTAGTAATGGCTTGATTTTCAGCTGGAACTAACGAAGGAGATGATTCTGATTTTACAGGAGGAGTTGACGACAAATTATTACGATGCAGAAGTAAATGATGATTTCCACCACAAGTTTTACAAGTAAAATGTTTACAGTCTACTGCTGAATGATAAGGATTAAAACATTTTAAACACAATTTGTTCTTTTTCGCTATTTCAAATCGATCTGGAATACTTTTTGAAATAAATGAATTACACTGATTTAAAAAATGATTACCGTTACAAACGACACATTTTACTTTACTAGAGTTGGCTATGAACGATTTCTTTTCACTCTGTCTATCAGTTGCAGATTTCTGATCCTTTGTTGGATTCGATGATTTCAGTTTGGCTGATCGATCTTCAGAGTTGAATGAACGAATCTGCAAAAATTTCTGAAAAGTATCAAATTTAGGATACGTTTCTGTTGAAGTAACAGAGTTTTCCCAATCCTTAGCCGTTTGAGGATCAAGTTTATTAACAACAATATAAGTTATAAATTTAGAAAAGGTTCCATCGATATTTTCATTTGCTGCCTTCAGCCCGCAAACTATTACTTCAACTTTATCTAAAAGGCCACGAATTTGACTTTCATATTTAATCGAATCTAAGTTATACAAGTTACGAAAAAGAGTTTTCACTACGGCACGTTTGTTATAAAAACGAGAATTTATGTGTGACCAGGCTTCAGAGTAAGCCTTATCATCTAATTTAAAATCACGAATACAATCTTGAGCATCACCAATTAATGCTTGTTTCAAATAGTAAAGCTTTTGGACATTAGAAAGTTCATCATTATGATGCACTAAATTTTCAAACAAACCTTTGAAATTAAGAAAGTTGAGAATGTTACCATCGAATGTTGGAACAGCAATTTTTTCAAGTTTAGGTTGAACAGAAGGTACACGAAATGACGAATTTAGATCACCAGCAGGAGGAATCAGTGACTGACGTTGATCATCCATTGACAATTTCTTGTGGAATACTTTGATGATTCCTCTGTAAGTAAATGCAACATCACTTACATCTTTGAGTTCCTTCATCAAATTGTTGGTTGTGGCAGTGTAATCATCCTTGGTTTCATCCAGCATGCAGATCAATTCATCAGTAATTGCTTCATATTTCGTTTTTAGTTCACAGTAATCAGATAAAATTGCTTCCAACTTACTGAGGTTTTCAATGTCAAAGGGTTTCTTCAGGTTGAGTTCATAAAGTTGACTCTTTAATCAATTCAGGTTCAGTTTCAATGCACGACGATGTTTTTGAATAGCATCCATGTTGACAGGATCACAATTCACAAAAAAAAAAAACGAATTTCAGTTATCACTGAACAAATTATAAACTGGAAAAACATTATCCGGCCCGAAGGACCATGTTTGGGAATTGTGATCACTATTCATTTCGATGAATTCAAAAACAATTGCAAGAAAAACGAATTATAATATTACAATATTAATTTTACAACTGTAACAAAGGAAGTAGTTGATCGAGAGTAAAAATGTGAGAGAAAAAGGAACATAGCAGCAAAAATGATAATGAAAAGGAGGAATGAAATGATAAGCTCTTAAGTGATGTTAAAAACCGCTAAGAATCAAGTAACATCCATGTTTGAGCTAACTTCTGTATCATGAGTTCTTAGTTCCAGTGGTGCTAAGAACTTTATTGGCTGGCTCACTATTTTAGAGCTGGGCAATTGGACGTCAGCATGGCACACTTGACAATCACGTGACATCATCAGGTTTACTACAGTGGCTAGTTTGTAGATTCCTGGTTTTGTCATAATATCCAACATGTGGACTATGTCTCCAATTTTCAGTTGGAAACTTACCGTTTGGTAAGAGTTGCTTACGCCTTTTCAAACTCTGTCTCTCAAATGTGGGAGATAGAGTCTTTTCTAAGCTGCCCAAAGCTTGGTAAGGTTTATTTTGTCAGTTTTCCATAAACCTTGTAAATTTTTGGCTGTTATGGTAGTTTCATCTAAAGGTTTGTCTAGGTCCAATGTAAAATTTTGGAAGTTTGCGTGCATGAAGTGCGCAGGTGGTAGAGTCACTTGTATATTTTTAAGCGCTGCTTGAAAATTAAAGTGATGATGAGAGTGTGGACCCATTACACGTTCAAATACTTGTTTAAAGACTCCAATTAGTCTTTCATAAGATGCACCATACCACTGAGCCTAAGTGGAGTAAAGTGCCAGGTTATTCCTTTTTGTTTTAACCTGTCACTTATAGTACTATCTGATGTTATTGCTTCCCAGAATTGGGGTAAGTGGGTTGCCACTAACCTAAACTGGGCAGCATTATCAGACAGTATTGCCTTTGGTGTTCCATGATCTGCGAAGAATGTTTGGAACGCCATCCACATTTCTTGCGTTGTTAATGATGAGACGGATAAGAAATACACTGCTCTTGTTGATAGGCAGGTGAAGATTAACACCCACTTTTTGTAAGTTGGTGTTGTTGAAGTTGCCAAACCTTTTTCTTTTTTTGGTAAGTATACATCAAATACCAAATACGGACTGAAAACATCCAAACCAGTATAGGTGAAAGGATGAGTAAAAGGGACTAATCTGAAATCTGGCATTTCAGAATGTGTTGGTTGCGCAAAAGGCCTTTTATTTGACTTTTTGCACATTACACATGAATTTTTTAATACTTTTGGAAGTATTCTCATTGCCTTTGGTACAAAGCAAGTTTGGTAGAAGGTTGCCATTGTAAACTTAATGCCTGTATGACTATTTAATGTCTGTACATTTAATATTATTAATTTCGTTAGGTGTTATTTTGGGTATAACATTACTCAAGATAAAGTATCTTCAGTAAATGGTATTACAGGAATATAATTCTTTACCCTTAACAGCCCTGATTTGTCTATTGTTATGTGAAATTTATCGTATTTCACATATTCGGGTACGTTATGTGACATAGGTTTATTAAAGATTTCAGAAAAGTGTTTTTCTGATCTGCGTAGATGAAGCATAGTAATGCAAATTGATAATTATTAGGGATTAAAGCCCACGTTGAAACCGACCTATTTCTGGCAAGTTGTTTTCATGATAATTTTGTAAGTGCTTTTAGGCAATGGTAGAAAATTCTTTTTAGACCTATTAGTGTGTTAAATTTGTCTATATCGATGTTGAATGGTGTATTCAGTGGTTTGTGTATGAAACTTGTGTAAGGTATTGTTTTTAAAAGGTCTGTCTTTGTTTTAGTAGACAGGTCTAGTATTTGATGTGAGTTTATATTGTTTTGAGATTGTGTAAGACAAAAACAGATTATATATGCATCTTAAATATAATACAAATAAGATAACATAATATCAGTCAGATTCATCAATATTACTTTCAGCTTTTCTCTTCAGATCTTTTAATTTTTTTCCCATTCGTTGTACTTCCTGAAAGTTTTGTGGAACTACATTTATGTCAGCTCTACATCGATTAATATATGCCATGTCGTATTGAAGTGCAAGATCTTCTTCTTTCATCGTCAATATTTTCCACATTCCTTCGTGTCGATTTTGCTGTACAAAATAAATATAATATAGTAATGATTTTGTGAATTTGTAAATACATTATACAGTTTACTTACAATTCTTGTATGTTTGTATACTGGGCATTTAGGAAAATGGGCAGTGACGAAGCGCATTTGATTAAAACGTAATCCACATCCGGTACAATGATAAATCAGCGAGGCATTACGATGCCTAATAACGTGTTCTCTGGATGTTTCTTTAAAATAACCATCACAATCCTTACATTTGTATCCTACAGGCCTGTAAATTAAAATAAGAGTGCAAGCGTTAATTATAAAAATTCAATATTATAATAGTTTACAAAAATTATTTAAAAGTACTAACATGTTTTTTCTGCAATCATGTGTTTTCAAAACCGATGGTTTCGTAAATATGTTGTCACATAATTTACAACTGTATAATTCTCCCTTGTGTTGTGTTTGAATGTGACTTTTCAAATCTATCTAATTTTTCATTGGACATGCTAATAACAGAGTTCTGAAATTTAAAATAATTTTATTAGACGAAATGAAAATACATAAAGGAGAAAATTAATGGGTAAATTATTGCATTACTTACTGTAAATTCAGAGACGTTGACTAATGGATTTCCATGTGTTGAGGTAGCTCTGCTTTCGTACAGGTAAAATTGCAATATAGACAATTGCGTTTGTGGTCGCCAGTTTCTTTGTGGAGATGAAGGACATGAAGCAAATTACTTGCCTTATCGGTACATTGATTCCCGCAATATTGACAAACACTAAACAAATTAAAAATCTTCGTTAATGGGCTGGTACATATAATTACGTTTTAGAGAAAAGTAATTTGTTTAACACACATTTAATAGACGATTATGAGATGTTAATTTTCCCAATCCTGTACATAAGTATAGTGTACGTATAAGAGAGATTTATTTATAGATGTTTAACTGGATGATTAGTACAAGATTATTAGAGGAGTAGTAGACACTTAAAAGAAAAGGGATTTAATTATCTTAAACGTAACCCATAAACGTCGGCGGATTTGCGTAGATGTTTAAAAGAACTTGGTAGTATTCCTCGTCTGCCTTAAATGGCTACACTAAGCAGCTATAAGCGTCTGCTTTATTCGTCTCCTTAACGCCCGTTATATGAGTAGAAATTTTAAAAAATTTTCCCCTAAAATAAGAAAAATTAATTCGACCGAAAACAAATCTTGATTTTCTCTTTATATTTTAGGGAAATGTTTTTAAATTTATTCAGACATTTTGGTACACGATTAGTAGACAATTATTAGAAGAGTAGTGGACGATTATCGTAGATGTTTAAAAGAACTTGATAGTATTCCTCGTCTGCCTTAAACGGCTACACTAAGCGGCTATAAGCATCTGCTTTATTCATCTCCTAAGCTGCCATTATACGAGTAGAAATTTTAAAAAGACGATTAGTACAAGATTATTAGAGGAGTAGTAGACGTTTAAAAGAAAAGGGATTTGTTTATCTTAAATGTAACCTTTAAATGTCTGCGTTAACTGCGAATATTGCATTGTTCATTTCGAAAAAATACATATGAGGTATTATAGGTGTATAAGCTATAAGTATATACGAAATACTTATAAAAACAGTTATCTATATATAATCAATATAGAATAATATCATTAGAAAATATACTTACACTGTTGTATCGATATATGAAGACATGATGAATGGCTGGCATTTTATTGTATTGGATTCTACTGCTGAATCGATTATGGGAGAGGAACTATTTCTATTCTGTGCTATGAAATTGTCGACAAACAATGTAATGGGCGCATTAAATTGTGGGACTGACGCGGGCATCGCACATTCCACCAATGGTCCTGCTGCAACAGATGGTCTCGCTGCAGCAGATGTAGATGATGGTGCTGAAGCTGGTGATCCTGATGGTACTGCTAATGATGCTACTGTTGCTTTTGGTCTCAATGCAGCTGATTCCACTGATGGTGTTGTTGTCTTCATAGGTGTTTCTCCTTCTTCTTTTTCAGCTAAATCATCGTCATCCCCATTGATAGATTCGTCCAAGTGAAATCTGTTAGTATTTGCCTCATCGTTTTCTATATATATATATATAATAATATTATATATATATATAATAATATTATATGATATATGTAATAATACTTACAATATGGTCAAAATTTCTATTAGTAATCCTTTAAATTTCAACTCATTGAAGTAGTGATAAAATTTTTGAGCTCTAGGTATCGCTGGAATTAATGCCTTAAATTCGTCAGAGGGCCATATAGTAACAAATAGAATGGTTCGTCTGAAAAATAACAAGTACATCATATCAATAATTAAAACAACATTAATAGAAGTTTATAGCAAGTGTATATGTAGTCAAGCAAAGAAACTGTGAGAATATGAGGAATTATCAACGGATCGAGATGACTAGAAACATATAAAACGAACCCTTAACTACAAACGACATCGAACAGAGACTAGACGCACACATTATGAACACATAAATAAAAACACAATATTCACTTAATTTACGAACTTTTATTTTCACATAAAGTATGGTGGAGATGTTAACAAAAAGAGTATTAAAAAGAGACTAGAGGCGTATGATTAAACATTATCACAGTTTGGTACAAAACACTAAAAATCACAGATTACAAAAAATATACCGTCAGTGTTGCCACCACAAATGATACGTGAGAATAATAGTCATGAGTATAATTTAATTTGCTATAATTCTCACAGAAACCATTATTTATATCAGTTTTATGATTACTTTATTTTGAAAAAAGAATCCAATACTTCGCATATCTCGTTCTGTTGCAATAACATTTTTCCAACAAAGAAAAACTATTCAAATAGGTATCTGTGAAATACAAATTCAACTTTGTAACAAATGTTTAATTTTTTTCAAAAAAGTAAAAGACATGTATAAGAAATTTAAATTTATACGAATAGTGGTAGACGATTAATAGACGAGTAGTGGATGATTAGTACACAATTACTAGACGAGTAGTGGAAGCATATACGGCTATAGGTACAAAGAATTCAATATGCATATAATTGAATGTTGTAATACTTACATAACATAATCGTTGAGAATATGTTCATAATTAATTCGTTTCTTTCGACGAGTACGGTCTGGCAGGGCATTGAAATCTAATTCTAATAAAGGAATCAATTCGTCGTTATTGATCACTTCTCCTTGATAATTATCTCCAAAAGGAGTGACATCGGCAGTTGTTCTTTCATATAAAATGTTTCCTTCTAAAGCTTGCTGCAATAAATTTACAAATTATTAATCCCTTTATTATAAGATAATCAACAAAATACATCCCATTCAATGTCTTCATGATGGAGACCATGTCTACTGGCGATTACTTTCGCCAGTGGGCATTAGCAAGAACCAGTGACATGGGGGTGTTTTGTGGTGGTGGCGGAGTTGTGTTTGGCTCTGATGCAGGGGCCACCAAATGAGTTGGTGGCGTGTCTGCGGGTGACGGTAGTGCCAGTGACGAGTCCATTAGTGATTTGTCACGTTGCATTTTAATTTCTGTTGAATGAAAATATTAAAAATTATTACACTTGTTCGTGTTTTATTTCAATTTCTAATATGTTGCTACATGTATTTTATTTGGGAATTTCAAAATATTTTCAAAGTTTTAATTCAATTTTGAAAATTTTTGCGTGACCCGTTTGTGCAATGAGGATTTCCCTTTACGGGTTTCAGTTTATTTTTCGAAATTGTTGATATTTTCAAAGTTTTTAGTTGATTTTAAAATTTTGGCATGACTCGTGTGTGCAATGAATATTTCCCTTCACGGGTCGCTATTTATTTTCATAATTATAAATTATTTTCAGTTTTTATTTGATTTTGAAAATTTTGGCGTGACCAGTGGGCACAATGATGATTTCCCATAACAGGTTGCGATTTATTGCCAAATTACGAAATTATTTTTTGATGATGGTAAAGAAGAAAAAAAATTAAATTTTTTGTGAATAATTTTTGAATTTTTTATATGACTAATGTGTATTTAAAAATTTTTGCGTGACCCGTAAGCGCAAATGAGGTTTTGTCATCGTAGGTCACCTTTATTTTTATCAGCGTAAAATTATTTCCAAAGTGTTTATTCGAGTTTGAAAATTTTTGCATGACCTCTAAGCGCAGTGATGGTTAATCATTGCCGGTCATATGATTTTTTTTTTTTTGAAAAGTAAAAATATTTTCAAAGTATTTTTATTATTTTGAAAATTTTGGCGTGACCCATGGGTGCAATGATGTTTTATCATCACGGGTCACGTTTGATTTTTTCAATTGTTGAATTATTTTCAAAGTCCCACATCAACATCAAAAATTTTGGCATGACCTGTGGGTGCAATGAAGCTTTTCCATTATGCGTCACAATTACCTTTTCAAAGTCTCGATGGGCTTTGAAAATTCTAAGATCGAGAAAAGCGAATTGTTTTTTACTGACGAACAAACGAGTTGTGTCATTCTTCAAAAAAGTATGATAAATAATAATGGCGTAATTCGAAGACAAGAAATACTTAGGATATGACCTCGAAAATTGTTTTTCAGTTTCCGAGGAGTTGTAATTCATCAAGAAATTTATCCCTTTATAGTTCTGAGCAATTTCAAAATTGCTCAAGTCTATTAGTACGGCACTTTATTGTCTTCTTAATTCTAAATTTTTAAGAAATTCAAAATTATATTACGGGAACAAATTTTTGCACAAGTCGTAAGAAATAAATTATTATGACTTACCTTCTGGACTCGGTCGATTATTCTTTGTAAAACAATGACATCCAATAGATTCCTCTACTTTTTTGAGGGGATGATGAGGTTGGAGCTTCTTCAAAAACTCTGACGCTCTTGTGCAATTTCAACTTCTTAAGGTAAGTTGAGAATTTAAAACGGGGTTGAGAAATGTTTTTGGATTCTTGACCACTCGAACACAATTTTTCAGCAAATTTGGCTGAAAAATTTTTAATGCACTTTTGGGTCGCACATATTATCAAAAAATGAAACCCAAAAAATGTAACGAAAATTGCAAAAATAATTAAGACACACAGGATAAAATCAAGATCAATATTGCAGAGCATAATGCACGCACTTCACTCGTTAGAAACAGCAATGAAGCTAGCTACGTCGTATTTTGGTAGATCAGCATTGATCATGTGATTGATTCACTCGTTCATTCCCTGCTGGAATGAAAGAGCCTATTTTTTATCATTGTGTTTGTGTGTGTGTGTGTGTGTGTGTGTGTGTGTGCGTAGATAGTTCTTCCATCGACTTCAAGGGAAGAATCTATATATTAATTGTGTGTGTCTTGATCATCAACACATACACACTAGTACGTTGTAGATAAGGTTTTTTGTGTTGACCGTATCTACATTGTATTGACAAAAGACGTTGCTTCTCGTCTTTTTCTTTTTGTTTTTTGCCTGTTGGATTTATTGCTGTTTGGACAGCTGATTTCTAAGCATCTGATATCGTCAACAGCATATATATAATTCGTATTCGGCAATTGTGAAAGAGGTTGCTGATTTTTTAACCTTTTTCACATTTACATCTTCTTTTGGGTCGACGTATTTTTTATTGACATCCGTTTTGTCAGGTGTTGTCTAATTTTTGCCGTCCTTGTAGGATAGCAGGTACCTGGATGATGGTATAGGCATGTGTTCTTGTGTAAACACGTGTTCTTATTTCTATTGAATTATTTTCTTAAGAATTCGATATTTTTAAATACTGGGGGCGGCTAAAAATTTTCTCCGAGAGAATTTTTAGCCATTTTGTGAAAGTTGAAAGCAAATCTTTTGTCGTGAACGATGTGTTTGTAATTTTAGTTTTTTTGCATCGTCTAATAAGGGCGTCTCTAATGCCTATAGAATTATCAAATCATGTATTGATTCGAGAATTTTGTATGTACGGGTATTTAGAGACGTATTATTTTGATTATTCTGCAGGTGTATTTTTTCATAAAATCTACCAGTATAGATATTTCTATCCCCTATTAGGTTTTCGAAGCAATTTTTGCCTTGAAAAACGTATGTATATGAGACCATTTATTGATAAGTATATAGAAACGTGTAATTTAACAATAACATTTGATTGATAAATTTTCGTATATTGATTAATAAGTCCGAAACTTTATTAGGTTTGTTCTTTTTATTAGTTGGAAGGGATCCTAATTATTTCTAAGATCACTTGAATACTGCTAGTGGAGAGTTATTATTTCAATTTTCAGCTTAAGAGACGTTTTTTGTTTTGAAGATAAAAAAACATATTATTTTATTTAATTGTTTCGAAGCTAATTAATAGGTTCGAAAAGAAAGTACCACAAAATTGATTCCTATGATAGGTATCAATTCTTTTTGCAAGTGGAAGTGTAGTAGGCCAAGTTGAGAACAGATTCTATTCAAGGATCTGTTTCCATTTGGCACTAAGAAAAATTATTATTCACTAGAGTTTTAATTTTAGAGTTTTTAATTAGGATCAGATTCTGTAAAAAAGGATCTGATGAGTATATGAAAACTCTTGATGCTCTTGCTACCATATAGTGGCAGAGACACTACGGATTTGGTACTTATAATATATAATGGTTTTACATCCAAGGAACTATAAAAATGTTGTCGTGACACGATGATACCTTTTTTGTGGCTACTGGTGCCTCTGTGACTTTGGAAGTCGACAGTTGGGGGGACCGCTTTGTTGCTGCAGACAGACGTTTAAAACCGCTGGTACGCAATGTGGCAGTCGCTTTTGCTCGGTACTTCCAAAGGGGAAGTGGTTCAATCTGTTTGACCGTCTTGAGCGGCGGGAATTCCCCAGAGGGGAGACTCGCCGAGAAAGATGGTTGAGGACTGGGCGAAGGTCCCTTAGATTGAACGCATTGTACAACTTCGGCAAATGTGCGGGTGTCAATCCACGCATTGCTTAGTTGTACAGCGGTCCAAGCGTGAGGTGGCGTCTCCAACGAGTACGGGGTCTTCCTGGGGAGCGGAACAAAAACCCGAGAACGAGAGCTAGGGACAAGGCCGTGCTTTACGAGCTCAGGGCCCCGAGCCGCCACTCCAGGAGCAGGCCGGTACTGTCAAAGGGGTACACCTTGACCCCTGGCAGCAGACTCCACCCTCTGCCTCAGCGTCAATCGCCTTTGCGGTACTTGAGAAGGAGTATGGCTTGTACCCTCTTGTGCAGGTCCGACAGAGGTAAGCGTCACGGATGACGCCGATACTTGATCGGACGTAGAGGACACAGGCGATGTCTGCTTCACCGGTGGAAAGGTTGCAGTAGCCATGGAGGAAGGAGACAGGGCAATGTCAGCTGGTTACGTTGGAGGAGAAGGTGGGTGAGGGGGAGCGATGGTCGTCTGCACGAGGAGACGATGGTGCATCGCCGTTACCACCCTCTGTAGGAGGAGGAGTAGCTCTTAAAAGGGCTGTTTCTTCATCTTCCGAGATGTCGGGAATGCTGGGAGAAAGACGCTCTTGGGACATTTCACCAGTCTATTACGCTACGTGAAATATGAGTGAAAGTGCCTGATGAATAGCATTCGATGAAGAGTTTTTAACAGCCGGACGCGTCAGGAGAAGAGTGAGTTTCTGAAACACAAATTTTACTCGTTTTCTTGACCGTAACCGCCGTTTATTTTCATCTCGTAAACACGAGCGAAGGTGCGGTCGCGTCAGCTGCTGTTGCACTTTAATATTACGAGTTTGTTTTGTAGGTGGGGCCTGTTCGTCTTCCGATGATGAAGACGTGTCGTACTTATGCGACTGGGTGTCGCCACAAAACAATTTTTGTAATACGACGTCGTCTACAACGCTTGACTTGTCGTCAGTTGCGTGAGCCGACTCGGACGAGTACGGGAGGGGAAGGGGAATCGCAATCGGTTTGTCGTCGAGCATAGCATCAGCTGTTCAACTAGAAGACTGGCCGATGGGGTGCGATTGTGTATTTTCCTTCGATAACGCTTTGGGAGGTGATTCTTTATTTTGATCGTGTGTAATTACGATCGGCGAAGAATCGAGCGTGTCGTCTGTGTGTGTAGACGACGTCGAAGGTTGTGGTGAGGCAATCGGGGGTGAGTTGTTGTTTTTAGGTAAAATGACCTCAGATGACAAGTCAACTGTCAGTCCCGAAGGATCATCGATGGAAGTTGAGTCATCTGGGTCGGCCTCTATGTCTGTGTAGACATAGGCCGACTTTAGGCAATCCATTGATACGCGTGTGTGTCGTCCTTGTATGTCAATCTCGAACCATTTATCTGTATGGTTGAGGACTTTGTATGGTCCAGCGTACGGTGGGTCAAGTACTTTACAAGGTGTATCTATGCGTAGCCATACGTTTTAAGCTGATTTCAGATCAGCTGGGACGTATGAAGGGGAGTCGCCGTGGTTGCGAGTGATTTGGGTGAACGCATTTGCACTTTTGCGAATGCGTTGTGGAAGGTTAGTGCCGTCGATGTGAGTGATGACACTTGGTGGGCTATCTTCAAAGAAGTCAGCTGGGAGATGGAGCTCTTCACCATAAAGGAGTTGGGCTGGGGATATGCCGAGGTCGGAGATGACCGTCGAGCGTAGGCCGAGAAGAATGAGAGGCAAATCGGCTGCCCATTCTCCACGCGAGTCTTTAGAGTTCTCGCGGGCCATGATGGTGGCTTTGAGAGTTCGATGCCAGGGCTCTATTTTGCCATTTGATTGGGGGTGATACCCCGTAGTTGAGATTTTGTGTATTCCCAACTGGCGTGCAACCAATTTGAATAAAGCGCTTTCGAACTGGCATCCCTGGTCCGTCGTTATGGTTTTGGGGACGCGGAAGGAGGACACCCAGTGTTGGACGAAGAGTATTGCCACTCAATCCGCAGAAATATCCGTTGTCATGATAGGGAGGAATTTTCTTGTTCTTCTTCCCATTGGAATGGAATATTTCCACATAATCTGTAAAGGGGTTCTCTAATATGTGCGATATTGGGTATGTGAGAATGGTAATAATTAACTAGTCCTAGGAACAATTGGACGTCTTTTTTACAACGTGGTGTATTAAACTCGTCTATGGGTTTTGTTTCAGACGGTGTAGGCATGATATCGGTTTCACAGAGTTCGTATCCAAGAAAATATACAGTTTTCTGGAAGAAACGGCATTTATCAGGATTCAAGGTTATTCCTACTTCTCGTAATTTTTGAAGGACAATTTCAAGGTGTTTGTAGTGATCTTCTTTTGTTTCACTGAATATTAATAGATCGTCTATGTAAGCCGCTACGAAGTCTTCTGTTCCTTCAAGTGCCATAGGACTTGCAGCGAGGAAAGCTTGCATGGAGTCTTTTGTTCCATATGGCACTCGTGTGAACTCGTATGGGACGCCATCAAACGTAAATGCTGTATATTGTCTTGAATCTTCGGTAAGTTCAATTTGGGTGAAAGATTTGTTTACATCTACTACTGTGAAGAATTTCTCTTTTGTTCTGCTACAAGTGGTACCTTAAATCTCCAGTTTGATTTTTTTATTACGCCTGTTTCCAACCAATATCTGATTTTAGGACATATTGCTTCTCGTTTTTTCAAGAGCAACGGATAATTTTTGCACATGTGTGGTTCGTAGGATGGTTTTATACGAATCTGATGTTTGTAAATTTTACATTTACGGAATGTTTTAGTTAACACGTCTTTATATCGGTTCATCAGCTGTTTTAACCTTGGTGAGGGACCTTCTGTATTTTCTTGTGTCTTTTCTACAAGATTTACTGTGGTTCTGAGATCTAGAGGTTTTTCTTCATTATCAGTGGTGATATATAGTTCTTCATCTTCACTTCCAGGGTCATTGTTGATGAATGGTAAGACATTTTCAAATTGTGATTCAATAACTCCCAACGACGTCTATGAAGGAAACTTTACAGCCTTTTAATAGATCTAGGGGATCGGGAAGTTTACCATTATCTACGAGAGAGTGGATTTCTTTGTAGCAGAACAGCTTGACTTTCCTTTTCTCTCCCTCTAATAGTAGGGACATGCCTCGACAAGTTCCAAGACCAATTTTGGCACTATAGATTTCCAAGAATTTGCGTCCCATTATGAGTGGTGTATTGAAACCATCTATGACTCAAAAAGTAGTCCAAAGTGGTACTTCGTCTAAACTACGATCTAACAAGCTTATAGTGGCATTAATGTTATGTTTGACTTTAGCTGCTCGTTTGCCAAGTACGCCATTAATTAGGATACTACAGGCTGCTTTTTCTTTTATTTCGGAAGAATCTGCATTTCCGATAATTCTTTTGTAGAATTCATTACTTACGAAGTTATAAGGGCTTCCAGTAACAACGAGTGCTGCTAATACAAAGTTGTTGAAGACTAGTAGGACATAAGGTGCCAAATGATAATTTGGAATCTGGATTTGGACAATTTCTTTATCCGCATCAACATATTCGTGATCGTCTACTTCTCCAAAACCTTCAATAGCTGTACTACAGGTCTTAATTGGTTTTGTTCGTAAGTTTTTTGGAATCTCTACTTCAAAGAGATAGTTTTTTCTTCTTTTTCTTCGAGTTTACTGTCGTAATCTTTTTTCTCCATGGGTTTAGAAATTTCTCCTGTTAATTCGATCATACCTTTGTCGATTACCCATGAGATTTTCTTTTCCATCAACTTGTCAGTGTCATCGGTGAACTCGGTTTCATTTTTGTGGAGTTTATTTTTTTGTCTAAACCTAGGTTTCTTGTCTTTGGTATAATAATATTCACCTGCATCATAGGGTGCGTCTTTGTCTAAATCTAAGACTACCTGATCAAGGTTTACATAGTTAATTTCACGAACTTGACAGAGTTTGTGAATATTGGAATTTAGACGATTCAAGTCTCTCCAGTAAGTCCTTGCTTTTTGATGTTCTTTTTTAGGAAGGATTTTACTACCAATGATATTTATAACTCTATGTTCTTTTAGTTTTAGAACAATTTGATCGTAGTTGTTCAAGAATTTTTCAGGGTGGAAACCAGATGACAAGTGTTCCTCAAAACCGAGTATTATGATGACTTTCATGGCTGATTTTGGAAATTTAATCATATGGTCGATTATTAAACTCGTAGTGTTTCCTGCCCTACAGAAAATGTTGGACAGTAACGAACATTTTGTGATGTTTGTGTTCGAGACGTTTTTGTGAAGTATATTCACTGCTATTTTATCACCTATTACAATGTGATGTTTATAGGAAAAGTAGGTTGGAATAAGATTATTTCCAATAAATTTGATGGGTTTTGGTATATTTTTCTGTTCTACAGACATTGCGGTGGTTAGCGACTCGCAACTCTCCTCCATCTCATTGCCACCAGTTAAAGATGGAGTGACTAGTTTTCCTGTGTCTCACAGTCTGACTGGGTTAATGCCTTGTCTTCGACTGTGTTTTCTTCAGGATTTTTGACGGTTTCATTTATGGATAATGAAGCCAATGGGTTTGATCTGTTGAAGCGGAATTTTCCAGAAGGGTATTTTGTTTTGGTGTCTCTAGGATCATTTCTTTTTTAGGTTCAGTTTTAAAACCTCATTTTTTGCAATCCATATAATGTGAAACTGCTTTTTCACATTCTTCGATACTCTCCATGTTAGATTGGGTAACCTATTCCATGTCATCCATAGGAATTCCGTCCAAAACTTTGCTAAATTGCCATTGTGTTTTTACTTTTTTAGTGTCAATTTTTGACCTGAGTTCACGTGTCATGTTTTTGTGGAAATGTTCTATCAAGTGATTTGTATTTACATGAATACCCGCAAATCTACCTCTCCAGTGGTCAAAGTAGGCTCTGAAGTTTGTAAATTCAGAAGATCTCAATGAAAAGGATTTGAACTGAAAGTAAAACATGTCTCGTACACCTGTATTCCATTTTTGTTCAAGGAATCTTTCTTTCATTTTTTCATAACACATTGTTTTCTTTAACTCGTGGCACCAAGTGCAACACCAGTCGGATTTGAAAATTAATTGATAAAATAATTCGCCCGCTTCTTTGTCATCGGGGACGTGTTTGACAACTTTTTCTTTAAACTCCTTCAGGAATTGGAGGGGTGAATGGTTGTCGTTTTTAGGACCTCTGTAGGGGTCAACTTTGCATGCTTTTTCATTGGACGTTACATTAAGTAACACAACAAAGTTCCAAATAAGAACAGACGGTCTCATATGGTCAGTGTGTGGATTAATGGTAAAACACGTAGAGTTTCAAGACTTGGGAAAATCTTGGGGAAAACTAAAATGACAATTGGGTGAGACAAAATAAGATTGTACTATTTTATAAATCAAATAATAGCAAATCTCGGCCATAATGTAAATAAAAAGGGTAGCTAATCCAATTAATTCACACAAACAAAACATGAAGATGAAGGGGGACAGATCATTCATCAAACATGCGGAAGTTTATAACCTGGATAGGTTCGAGTGCCATCGTGTACAAAATGGAGTTCATAAAAAGTTCATAAAATTCATATACCAGTTTGACAAGTTATTGGCAATTTTACCCAACGTATTATTAATCAACAACTTATAGTCAAGACCAGCAGGGTGTGTTTGTGAATACGAGTACTAACGAGGTTAACAAATATCGAAAACACGTTGGATAATAATTCACTTGTTTTGACACTACCAGGTAGAAACAAGAAACACAAAACACTACTTTAACTTTTAACAATGCAACTACATATTAATAACGTTACGTTAAAAGAGAATGCGGACATAAAGGGGTGCTGAACCATTTTAAAAGTTCAGCGAATTTTAATAGGTCTCATCATGTGGGGAGTTTAGCAAGCTAGTGTGACGAGTTGAATTTTGAGTGTATTAAAAAACATAAACCTTAAAATTTGTACATACACGAGTCCCTGTTTGGGCGCCAAATTTGGATAAAGAACCAAAGGAGAGTGAGGTGAAAATAAAATATAATAGAAAAGTAGAAGAGTGGATGATAGGTAGAAAAGTGATTTTTAGAACAAGAATGACAGATTACATAAAATACTGAAATATACTTACTCTTGAATACATCCAGTTATTCAGCATGCTCAGTTCCTCAAAAGTTCCCGCAACATTATTGGAAAATTGTTCTTTTATTGTCTTATCAATCATATCCAGCATAACAAAAAGAATTCTATTGGAAATTTTGCTTTGTTGGTTGTTGGATGGCAATCCTCAAATTTGTCGTCTACCAGTTTCTTTTTACGACCTCTTCTTTTTCAAGAAATTATGTTTCCTCTACAAATTTTTGTGCTTGCTCTAAAAATTATTGAATACAGATTCCTTTCTCATATTCCTGAGTTTCCTAATGGCTGCTTCAACATATGCCCTTGGATAAAATCAAAATTTTCTGATTGTAGATTTCTTTCTTCATATATAGAATGCAGACATTGTGATATCTGAAAATGATTGTCACATGATTATTCAATGACATTAATCAAAAAATGTAAATAGTCAAAAGACAAAATTTTGATTGACAGCCTAAGATCTCAGTTTGCAAGAAATATCAATGTCTTATATCAGAAGGTGAATGACAATATGAAACGAGCTTGTCTACATATAAAACCATGAGGTCTTGCCTCTCAGTATCTCACATAACTCCCATTGATTATATGTAAAAAGCCCCACATTTTAGATAAAGCGATCTTTACATTTAAGCTGTTAAATTGACTTATACATAATAGTTACCAATGTTAAGACCTTGATTTGAAGTTGAAGAACTTGATATTATGAGCCGTTGAATTATCGATGGTAGTAGCTATCATAAAGAAAAAACGTATTGTACGATTGGCAGATTATAAATGGACTGTTGTGTTAGGTGTGAGTATTTTCCATCACATCTTTAAATTATTCTCTTGAAGATCTATTACTTCTTCCTTGTCATTTTGCTTAGTATAGTCACAGTTGTATTCCATTTTTCTATTTATTACACCTTATAATGTGTATTACTAATTCGCAGAGATGATTAATTGTAAGAAAACATGGGAACATTTCAGGAATGGAGTTTAGTTGATTCAAATGGGACTCAATGGACTACATTTGACCAGTATGACAAAATTCGTATTATTTATTAATTATAAATTAAGGATCGATCTCACAACATTAAAGTCAATTAATTTTTTAGAATATTCTTGTCTCCTTTCTCCTATAACTCACTTTTTTTCAGTGGAATGACAATTATGAAAGTCACCCTTGCAAGGACATTCAATTGAAATACATTCAACAGTTTCCTGTTCAGGATCTTCTATAAGTATTTCTTCGAGTTCACTGTGACGTGAAGAACATTTAGCTGAGAATTTCAAATAAATCTTTCTTAAAGAATGAATTTGTCTTTTGCTGAAAACAAGAGTACAAGGTAAACAAGTTTCTTCAAAAAATTTTGAATGAAAAACGTTTGTCTATAATTGGGGCTTTAGTGCTTCATATTTCCAAGATCCTAATCCTTTATTTATGACTAGGGATTGAGTGCCTATGTACTTGAGAATTTTGACAAGAGGGCATAGACAATGAGGGATAACCAGCTGAGTAATCAGAGTTGTAGAACACGTCACAATTTCTTTTGGATAAAGTTTTCAACATTTGGCATTGGAGAACTTTGAGACACATATGAAGTAGAAGGCATAGACGGATAAGGAGTAACAACAACAGGGGATGAGGGGCAAATTTGGGAATTTGTTGTTGCCATCGATGATTGTTTAGTGATAAAAAACTAGGTAGGGCCAGAAGGCCATGATAAAATGGATCTGAACTAGGGGGACAACCTTCCATGACAGTTGGGGGCTTGTTTGACTATTGTTAATGAAAGTTTGTATACAAGTTGCTGAAAGAATACTATTTAACACAGTTATCTGACCAGTTGCCAAAGGCAAATTGGGGTCATTGTTGGATAGAATCATTTTCTATAACCCTTATTCTTTTATATAGCGCTCCATCCTGTCTATGGTTGAAACTGTGTTCATGATTTTCATTGGATATGATCAAATATGCTTGGTGAATGTGTCTAGTACAACCAGAATATTTTTTGTAAGGAGTCATGACCTTGGGGTGAGGGACCAAAATAGTAGACCCTTATGAGTTCATTTCTTTCTTGGGCAACCACATTGCCCTTTTCCCCACAGAGAACAACCCCTTTTTTGCAGGTCATGCATTTCTTACATTTTTTGATAAATTTGATGACTTCTCCCTTGCACCCCAGCCAGTATGCAAATTGACAAATGATAGTGACTGTTTTTTTGACACTGGTATAGGCCATTGTGGGAACCACCATACCCTGTCTAATATAAAATACATTTGTCAGTTATAGTCGGTGGTGAAATGGCCGTGCGGTTAAGTTCACCGCTTTTAGCTGGCAAATATGTAGGTCCCAGGTTCGATTCCCCGAGCCAACAAAACCTACATCTGGTGACCCTTGACGTGTGCTGGACACGCACGCACCCTAGTGGTGCATGGTGGAACTCACAATTCTCCTTCCTAACTTGAGTCGCCGATAGATGGCGCCCTATATAGTGGAAATAGAACCCGTATAGGTAGTATAAGCCTGTGTGTATAGGTATAAGAGGCGTTTCTGATTCAGTCCAACCTCCCACAGCATCTAATGTCGTTCAACTCGTGTTGAGTCTCTCTAGGGGGGAGTGTGTGGGAACCACCATACCCTGTCTAATATAAAATACATTCGTCAGTTATAGTCGGTGGTGAAATGGCCGTGTGGTTAAGTTCACCGCTTTTAGCTGGCGAATATGTAGGTCCCAGGTTCGATTCCCCGAGCCGACAAAACCTACAGCCATCCTCAAAAGTGACCTGATGCTGTTGTTGGTGTTGAAATGCAAGGAGAATTTCTTGGTCATTTTTTTGCATATTAGAGATTTCTTCATATCACTTTGTGAAGTTTTGGGAAGTAATCTGGGCATTCTCCACTATTGGCTGGATTGTGCTTACAATGACCTCAGGCGTTTGGCATACTGTTGTTGGGACCACAAAATTATCATTGTTACGGATGTGCACTCTATAGTACTGAGATAGAGCATCAGAAATTTCATTTTTTATACCTACCACATAGTTAATCCCTTTTATATTAAATTCTTCTAATGTTGTAATCCACAAAACTGCCTTTGGAGGAATGAAATTACCAGCTACATTCATGCAAGAGACCACAGTAACCATTTTTCCCCTTTCTTGAACTGTCAGTGCCTCTACTCTGCATTTACCTTTCTTTGCAATAACTTTAGCATTCTTATGCTGTACAATAGTTATTCCACTCTCATCTAATTGAAAATTCTATTTGGATCATGCTGCAATTTTAATTTGTTTATCTCTTCTTCATACAAATCAAAAAAAGTGGAGACATTTGTTTTATTAAAAGATAAAACAAGAGTAGCAGAGGTAGCTTGAAGAGTTTGTAGGAATATTTGAATGTCATGAATAGTTTGAACCACTTTTTACCAGCCTGTTTCTTCTCCGAACTTAACTTATTTTTAATGGAATTGATTTTGGCCAATTCAAAAGCAAGTGAACAAATATCATTATGCGAACAACCAAAAAACTTCGATTCCATCTGAGTACAGTACTCCAACAATTTCTTCTCCACTTGTGAAGGTAAGGAAGAGGGTCTACCCAAACAATATGGTGATTCATTGTTCAAAATTTCAGCTTTCTTGACATACCTGCAGTGAAATTTAAATAATAACAATCTCGGAATTCAAGTATAAGTGCTGTATTCATGAGTAAGAACCTTTTTAAAGTAATTTGTGGCACATTATATGTTCTAGCAGCATGCAAGTAATCCACCTTCTTACTTCGAACATCGGCAACTGTTTTTTCCTGTCTTCTGGGTCCCATTGTCGTCATTTTCCAGCCATTTCTACTGTAATCAGAAAGTACCCCATATTTAGATACAACTTAAATTTCATCTGGGTTTGTAAAAATAAAAAAAAAAAGCCAAAAATATGAAATATGACTTACCGATATCTCAACAACACGGAATGATTCTTAAATATATCCGAAACACAATGCAGACTCCATTCACTTATTTGAATTAATTTTTTTTATACCACAAGTTATAGAAAATGATGAAATTATTACGTTGACAATGCTGGAAACAAGCTTTTGTTGATAAAATTCCTTAAAACGTTTTATTTTTTGATTTTGTTCACTTGAATGTTAATATTTAGGTTTAATACTTCATCTTCCATTACTTTTGATAGAATGCGCTGCTTACTTAGTGAAATTATGGTGAACCTCATATTAGGAGACCACCCCAAATTTGGAGACTTTACTCTATGGTAGTGTGATTTGAAACAGGTATAATACTTATGATTTAAGAATGAATGTTTTGGTGCAGAAAGTTTTCTAGAGTGAGGTAAGAGTACATTGATGTTTCTGATTCTAGACATAATGGTCTTTCATTGACCATTATTTGTATTTGTTTAATAGTGGTTATGAATGTGTGTGTGTATTTTGGGTGGTGACCTACTGTTTTGTAATAAGATTGTTTTATTATTCCTATTAAATGTTCGTATGTACCTCCATACCAGGGTGCTTTTGCTGATATGAATTTCCATTCTATTTGATTTTCACAAAGATAGTTTTGTATTTTGCTGTCTTTTGTTATGTTATTCAAAAAGTTTGTTATATTTGTGTTTATTACTCAGAATTGTGCTGCGTTGTCTGAGAGATTAATTTAGGAGTGCCTCTGTCTGAGAAAAAGGAATGGAATGAAGAAGATAAATAATTTCGGCCGTTGCATTTGAATTTAAACTTTAACGTATTTTTCGGTCCGTTAGGCGAGCAACCGAACGGACCGCCGATGTTTAGGCAAGCCATTACAGGTATTACTTCTAGGCTATTGTGTGAATACATATAATTCGCAGCTAGGCTAAGCGGTAAATAATAGGTAACACAGGCCGGCGAACAAGTTGAAACTGTGTGGCCTAGCCAAGTTCGAGAGTGTAAAATACGTAGTAAATTCGTAATATTCGTTGCGAGAAAAAAATATACGTGAACAATAATTTTGACAAAAAAAAATATTTCGGCGAATTTGGGGAGTAAAAAGGGGAATAAATTTTGAAGAAAAACAAGGGATCAGAAGCGGGAATCGACGTAGTTTTATATAAAAGGAAAATACGGGTCGGGCATCTCATTAACCCCCCCCCCCAAATTTTGCGAGTGGGACACGAGGAAATATTTGGAGAAGAAAAAGGAAAAGGAGTGGTTCGGGTGAGAATTTGCCGAGAGACAATAGTACAGAATTGAAAAAAAAAATGCACAAATAAGACAAAAAATTCACAAAATAACGAAAATGTATTAATGAAAGAGAAAAAAAAATAAGCACTCACCCTCGGCTGGCCCCAGAGGGGAGGCGACAACAAACAAATTAGGATAACAACGAGAAGAAAATTAAAAATAGTTCCGCCCCGACGAAGAGAAAAAAACAGGTATTCATCTGCCGGCAACACGCTTAAAATTTTACAAGGTTCGAGTGACCTAGCCCCGAGGGCCTGTCGGTGGTTGACCTATCTTGTTCAATAGAGCCCAGTTTTCGGTTTGTAAAACCCTTTTGCCGTCTTTCCGTTGTCATCCACGTAAATGATATCGCCACGTCTCCTGGGTCCGACGGTGTGAGTGGCCTGTAGGATGTGTTTGCGGATGAACGGCTTTCCCAGGATGAGCCGATTCTGGTCGAACCGCTCGTTCCAGATCACGTAGCACTCTTCCTCCATGAACGTATCCCAATTATTGTGAAAATTGAGGAAGAGTGTCACCGTTTCCGTGCTTTGCGGAATTCGTACTTTCCCGTATGAAAGGTGGCCTATGAATTTCTCGGCTTCCTTGATAGGCAGGTCACCGGCGATCTTTGGACTAATAATCGACTGGTCCAACGACCAGTCGACGTGTACCAGGGTCTCCGTTTGCGCCAGTGCGCCGTTGAGGAACCCCATCCTAATGATGAAGGTGTGCGGCAGGATTGCCTTCAACTCGCCCTTGGTCATTCGTCTCGGGAGAGGGATGGGTGCGGGCGTCTCCGGTGTTTCAATTTGGTGTTGTTGTTGTTGTTGTGGGGCTTGTTGGTCAACGTCCATTTCGTCTGCCCATCGAACTCGTTTCGGGTTTTCTGGTGAGGCCGGCGGAGGCAACTGCGGCGTGTCGGACTCGGACGTGGAGTCGGGTTGAGGGTCGACGCGTCGTGTTGTTTCGGCATGCCTCTTTCTCTCCGCTTCTCTTTTCTGTCGTTCGAGTCGATCTCCCAGTTTGCGCAGTTCTCGTTCCTCCATTTGCTGTCGGGCGTATACTTCCTCATTTTCGAACGGGAGGACCTCTCGGACTGGGTTGCACTTTTCTAGGACGTGCCGGCATGACGACTCGACGTCCTTGACAGTCGCTCGGACGTGTTTCAGGTCCAATTGGATGTCGGCCAGCGTTTCCATGACGCCTATGAGTCCTGGTGCTGGATCCGGCGTGTTCACGATCTCACTATGCAGGATCAATTTGCATAGATCGAGTTCGTGATTCATTACGTCGAGATCCCTGGCCGTGTTTCCGATCGCGGTCCAACGCACTCCCGCTCTTTCCTGTAAGCTCAGCTCGATCATTTTATCGTCACGTGCGGCCATTTTAATACACGAAAGAGAATTCACTCACGATCGTGACAGCGTTAGGTGTTATGCGAACCGACACAAATCGCGATTCACTTCCCGGTCACTTTTGTTTTAACTTCGCGTTCACAGGGACGAATACCCACTTTATTTTATTATTTTTTACGGACACTATTACTCGCAGCAATGTCGCGTGTCGAACTTAATCACGAATGACGTTGTTGATTTATTTTTCTTGTCTGGCTGCGGGTCTGTGCTCCTGTGCCTGTGCTTATCGGTTCACCGATGTTTCGTTTCATCGTTGCCTACTTTTTGATTATCTTGTCCGATCTTATCGGAGCGCTAGTTGTCATGGTCGGAGCTGGTTCGGTTGACTGTTGGAACTCTGGCCTAGCTTGTTGGGATCGCATCAATTTTATGTGGCGGATGTTTCTTTTAATGACTTGGCCATTTTCATCCTCCATCTTGTAGGCGCCATTTCCGGTTTCCCCAATGATGGTGTACGGACCGATCCATTTGAAGTTCAATTTCGCGACTATCCCTTGTTGTTTATTGGATAGGGTGAAGTTCTTGACAAAGACTCTCTGTCCGGGTTCCAGCGACGTTATGCGAGCGTCCTTAAGGTGGTTTGCTCGGCGTCTTTCGATGACCTTTTTTGAGTTAGCTCGAGCTTGTTTGAGGACCTGAAGATATTCTTCGTTTTGCATGGGAACCGGATCGCCTTCTACGTCGAGTTTCACTCCTTTCATGAGTGTGATGGGGATGAATTTTGTTGTTGCGTGCTCAACGAAGTTTAGCCTATGTTCAATCTGTGGGATGAACATGGACCACCTCGAATGCTGCGTCGGACAGAATATCCGGAGGCAATCTGCTATCGTTTTCATCCTCGTTTCCACAGGGTTGGACGATGGGGTGTAGATCGAGGTGAATCTCGGCGATACGTCTTTTTTCGTCCAGTGGTCTGTCCAAAATTTTGAACTAAATTGTGGACCGTTGTCCGACAATATGCTTCGTATTGGGCCGTATTCAGCAATGAATTTCTCCATTGCCCCAATGCATGCATTTGTTGAAGCAATCTTCACTGGGTAGAGGCGGGTAAGTTTCGTGAACACGTCCATTATCACAATGATCTTGGACACATTACCCCTCCCTCGCGGCAAAGGGCCAAATATGTCGATGGCAACCAAATCTCCGGCATTTTCCGCGACAACGGAGTTGAAACCGCTCGTTAGCGTGGTATTTGAGTTTTTCGCTTGTTGGCAATCGATGCATCTGGCGCAGTACTTTTCGACATCTTCTTTGCAGTATGGCCAGTCGAAATGTCGGCGAACGATATCTAGCATTTTCCGGGCGCCAGGATGTTGATGATCCTCATGGTAGAATTGTACGAGGGCAGGGCGAATTTCTTTCGGAACGAGCATGTGGTAGATGCTATCCCTATTTTTCCAGTAGACTTTGTCCTTTCCTACACTTGGCCATGCAGGAGTTCCCATACTCTACCTGCCTTTCTGTGGTTCTCTTTTTTTTTTGTTTGTTGTTTGTGTTGTTTCTGTGATTTTTTCGGACGTCACATTAACTTATATGGCGACCGTGACAGGACACTGTGAGGCATGTCTCATGGTGTTCAGAGACCGGAAGCTGCACCCCAGTCCGTAGGCTCTCACGCCCCATTTTTTTTTATGAATTTTTCAACCCAAAATTTCTAAATTTTTCTGTTTATTTTTCCGTTTACTTCTATTTCTATTACAATCCATTGCCACTGCCATCAGGTCGGAACAGTGTCTTCCTGCATGGCTAAAGTGATTTGGCAACTAGTAGTTGTAGGTGTTCATATGCCCCCCTGGCAGGTATCTAGCCCAGGTTCGGGGCCCAAAATTAGTGCACTGTGTTAGGAACCAAGTGTAACGTATATTTTCGTCTATTTTGAGAAATGACGAACATATTCGTTCACTCATTTCCAAATACCAAAAACATTGATATTTGTCAACAATTACCTTCCTATTACTCTTCATAAACAACCACCAAATTATTTGTATTTAATTTTACATATACAGATATACCTCCTGTATATTTATGACCTGGTTGTACCTGTCCCTCGAGTACTCGACGAGTCAGCACAGCCCTATAATAACAACACCCTACTTCACTTTACCTATCCGACACGTACGTTTTCATACCCTGAACGAGTATATAATCTCTCGATTCAGTTGTATAGTTGTTCAGTTTAGTGCAGTCTTCCAACAGCTACTTCTAAGTACCTGGAACCTCTCTCGTAGAAGTCTCTGGTGAACAGATAGTCTTGCTTGTTGAATTGTAATTGAATATGTATTAATATTACCGTAACTGTGATGTACAGAATATTATTGTATTAAAAGTGTAAACTCACTCTTGTGTTTAAAATATTATTGAGTCTCTAACTAATGTTAAGGTCCACTATAGTTTGTGGATGTCTAAACTGAATCTATCATAGAAGTATTACTGCTTTTAAAGTACGTGGTATTTCGTGTATGGTGTACTCCCAAAAGAGGTTGTTACCAGGTACAACACAACCTCTTTTGGCCGTTACATTATTGGCGCCCAACTGGTCTGCTATTGCGAATCGAACTCTCGCTCTAGTACCTGCTCAACGGAATTGCTGAATTCAAGCTGCTGTTCTGATTCCTCTGGCTCGAAGTACTTTGCTCTAACCTTGAAAACTCTAGTCAAGTACTCAAAGAGAAACGCGTAAGGCGTGCTCTTGAGGAAAGGAAGTAGAGGTTAGCTGCGAGTGGAAAAAAGCTAGTTGTGAAAAAGAAACTCGAACTTCAAAAAACAAAGAACATTTATTATACAGAAAAGAAAAGGAATACAGAAAGGAAGTATATACAACGGTTCGACGAAGTTCAGCAACGGATTCTTCAAGCTCCTGTGCAAACAAAAGAAGAAAAACAAAGTAACAATTAATATTAATTATAATTCGCGTCCCTCCCTTAAATATAAGAAGTGTTAAATAATTATAAGTCGCGAAAAAATTTATTTTTATGAGTGAAACTTGGGAAAACATATCCGAACCCAACACTACTAAAATTAACTTAAATTGGCTAATCGATGCTAAAAATTTTGAATTAATTAATGTATGTTAAAATTTAAACATCGAAGTCGATAAAAAACTTTTTTCTCGAATAAAAACCCAAGAGGATATCTTAGAAAAAATTAAATCCAGTAAGGAAATACAAAAATTATTAACCCCTGAAAATATAAAAATAATCCTACAAACAACACGAAAAACTCGTGAACAAATTCCCGAATTAGAAAATCCCATAATAAGAAAATATTTTAATCCTCCTTCTACTTCAACTCCACTTTTGGAAAACTGGGACAATCCCACACCATTTCCAAGAGTTAAAACTGCTATTAATCTAGTAGATATTACTGAGTGTTTAGAAAAATCTGACGAAGATTTTCTCAGCCCAGAAATTGAAACTAGACTTTTAGAAAATTTAATTCCCCCTGTAGAAAATGAAATGTCAGGAAAGGCTGCTGTAAATATCAGACCTTCCTTATATGCACACACTCCAACTGAGGATATCGTGTCATTCTTAAACGGATTTGAAAATGAAGCGGAATCTTTCAATTGGGATGCAAATATGAAATTCAAAAAAATTAAAATTGCATTCTCAGGTCTTGCCAAGCAAATATTTGAGGATAGAATTCAAAATAATCCCGAATGTAATAATTGGCAAAACACTAAAAAAAAAATTTTGGAAGTCTTTACGAGGACTAAACCCCAATTACGCGAAATATTATACGAAAGAAACTACAATGGTGAAGCTGATTTCTCTGCGTATATTATGTTCGTGAAAAGGATTCTAAAACAAATTGAACCCGATATTACGGAAGAAAAAATTATCGAAAAAATTATGCCTAATCTCCCCGAAAAGGAAAGAGTGTTCTTAATAAAAAAAGAACCTAAAACAATTCAGGAACTTGATAAAGCTTTCTCTAAATATCTCGAATTTAAAGATAAAGCATTCGGACATATAGATCCCCTGTTACGTAAAAAAATTGACCAATTAGAAAAAACGATAGAAGAATTGAAATCCGGGAAAACAGAAAAGAAAACCGAAAAAAATGTTAATACAATATCGTCCGACCCGATCTGGAAAGCTGAAATGGAGAAAATGAGCGCTGCAATAGCGAACATTTCAAAATTTCAGGAATCCAGGAAAAATAATAAAAATCCCCAAAATAAAAATAATAACAATGAACAAAACAATAATAACCAAAATGGTAATAATAATAAAAATAATAACTTTAATAATAATAATAATATGAATAATAATAATAACCAAAATCAGAATCAAAATCAAAACCAAAATCAAAATAGGAATAATAATAATAATTATAATTATAATAATAATAATAATGGTAATGGTAATTGGAACCAGAATCAAAACTGGAACCAAAATAATAGAAATTGGAATAATAATCAAAATTTCAATCCTAATTATAAAGGTAGAAATTTTAATCCAAATTTCCGGAGAAACAATTTTCCGAGAAATAACAATGGATACTACCCCAATAGGACTCCAAATTGGAACCAAATGGCTCTCCCAAATTGGAACAATGCTCCAGCTTGGTCTGGAATATCATTTAATACTCCCCAAAATCTCCCCTATGTGGCTGCTAATACTCAAATGATTGCCCCTCTGGCACCATCAATGGCAGCTCCACAACAAAATTATCTCCCAACATCAAACCCCCAGGCTTGCCAGAATAGTTGCTCAAAAAACTAAGTGTCCCCCTTACAGGTGATCTGTCAGCTGTAAGGGATGTTGAGAACAAGGAATCGAAACTAGTTAACAATGTGAGTAAGGAGAAGTTTCAAAGCAAAGGGTACTGCAGAACCCAATGTAAATTTCACCTTCCATTTGCCATTTGTGGTAAACAAATACTTAGCTTAGTCGACCCAGGTTCAGAACAGACACTTATCGATGAAAAAGTTTTAAAGAAAGTCAATTTTACGGAACCAATTCTACCAACTAAAGTAAGATTTCGTGGTGCGGATAGTCAACCTCTTGAGGTCATAGGAGTAACCAATGTGATTTTTTCCATTGATCATTGTATTTACCCACATCCCACTTACGTTGTTCGAAATTTAGTAGAACCGGTCATACTGGGTTACGACTTCTTATCAACCCATAAAGCCAAAATGGACTTTTCGAAAAACAAATTCACTCTACCGTGTGGTGATGAAGAGCGATGTTTTGACATGCCTGAATGTCACAATTTCCCTATTGAGAAGGAAAATAAGTTAGGTTATATTAAGCCCTTTAAATATTATGCTCCCCAATCTTTTAAAGTAGAGGCAAACTCGGTGCTAATCTTAGCAACGTTGCCTGAACACCTGGAGTTTCTGTGTGAAACATCCATGGAAGAAAAAAATAATTTCTTTGTAATCGTATCAGAAGACACGATAGCGGCTGTTAATCATAATAACAAACCTCACGTGATCTATAAAGGCGAATACTTAGGAAAATTTGAATTAAGTAGTGCAGTAGAAATTAATACCTGCCAAATTGAAAGAATAAAAGAAAATACTATTTTTAAGGATAATCGAGGAAATCCCATCCCGATTAATCCAAAATTGTCGCTTGAACAAAAAATAAAAATGTACGAAATAATTAATGAATATAATAATATTTTCACGGGAAAAACAGATGAAGTTTCCATTTGTAAAGTTCCCGAACAAGTTGTCCGAGTTGACGACGAAACCCCACTGCGGTGTAGAAATTTTAAATTTTCACACGCAGAACATGAGGCCCTACACAAACTAGTAGATGATCTAGTAAAAGTAGGTGTCCTAAAAAAACAAAAATCGAAATTTGAATCGCCAATATTTGTAAAAAAGAAACCAGACGGAGTCTATCGAGTATTAGTAGACTACCGAAGAATGAATCAAAGAATAATTATGGATAATAATCGTGTGCCAACAATTGATATTATTTGGCCATATTTAAGAAATAAAAAATGGTTTACAACAATTGATTTAAACAGTGGATATTTACAGATTCCTCTCACGGAAGAATCTAAACAATACACTGGAATAAATGTGGATGGAATTGGCTATGTATTTCAATTCCACTCCAATAGGTTTAAGTATATCCCCGTCCATCTTCCAAACTATCATGGATGACATATTCCATGATATATTCTGGAAAAAAATGGTATGTTATTTGGACGACATTTGTATTTTCGGAGAAACTTTCGAAGAGTGTCTTGAAAATACAAGGGAAGTATTAAAAAGATTAAATAAAGTAATTTAAAAATAAAAACAAAAAAATGCCAATTTGCAATGAACGAAATCGAAATATTAGGACATACGGTCCGATATAACGAATTACGTCCATTAAATAAAAATATAGAGGCAATAAAAAATTTAAATCCCCCTAATACGTTAAAACAATTACGATCATTTTTAGGATCAATAAATTATCATAGGAAATTAATTCCTAATTTAGCTAAAATTACTGCTCCTCTTACTGATTTACTAAGAGGTACAGATAGCAAATCAAATGCAAAAATAAAATTAAATCAAGAACATCTTGAAATATTTGAAAAATTAAAAGAAATTATGATTTCCAAACCTGTATTAGCAATATATGATCCGAAATTGGAAACCTGTGTAGAAGTTGATGCTTCGAAAATCGCATTAGGTGCAGTGCTGCTGCAAACTAATCCCGTTACGAAGCATAAACATCCAGTTGGATATTTCTCTGAGAGAGTCCAACCTGCCCAGTCAAAATTATGTTCATTTGACTTGGAAATGTTAGCTATTACGAATGCATTAGCTCATTTCCGTGGATACTTACTTGCATTACGCTTTGTAGTATACACGGACCATAAACCTCTGATTTATCATCAGAAATTTAATACTCCAAGTCCAAGATTAATCCGATTAATATCTAAATTAAACGAATATAGTTTCCAAATTAAACATATCGCCGGAAAAAATAATTGTATGGCTGATATGTTATCTCGTCCGCATGATGAACCGGACGAAATCACATTTGAAAAAGGTGAATTTTTAGTAGATAAAAAATATGCTCTTCAGGACGAAGAGAAAAATGTGAATACTGTGTGTAGAATTCACAATGACAATTCTGTCCCATTAAACCCTGTATTCTTTCAGAATCAAAATGCGTGGTACTACCCAAGTACAACGCCCCAAACATATTATTTTCCCCCTTCCCTTGCATCAACCTTCCCATATTACCCTGTGGCACAAACCACAATCCCACAGAATGAGTTAAATCATTCTGAAAATTGTCCCAACAAAACTACTAACGTAGTTACAAGATCTGCTCTTAAAGAGGCAAACCTCGATAATCAGATCATCCCAACCCCTCCTGTGACCCCAGTTGTCACACAAATGTCAATTCCCGACATCACATTACCCCCCCAATCAGAAGGTCAAACTTCTGAATCCCCCCAAAAAATTGAATTGCCCGAAAATTTAAAAACAATGCAGGAAAATGACCCGCATTGGAAAAATGTCATTTCATTATTAAATTACAACGAAATAAAAAAAGATAAAAATAAAATACGAAAATTAAATCGTACTATACAATTATATTTTCTGGACGAAAATAATGTTTTAAAGAAATTACCTAACCCAACCTCATCGTATGATGAAGCGGTTACAGTAATTCCTGAAAAATTAATTCCGGTAGTTCTAAAAAACTACATGACGATCCGTTGTATGGAGGTCATTTCGGAATTAAGAAAACAAAAAATAAAATAAAAAATCAGTTTTTCTTTAAAAACATGGTACAAAAAATTACCGAATATGTATTATCGTGTCATGAGTGTCAAATGGCACAAAATTCCCCGAAGGAGGCTGGCTACCTCAAACATATTGAAATCGAAAACCCTAAACCGTTTTCACATTTAGAGATCGATTTCATCGGAAAATTTAATACTGAGTACGAACACTCGTACGTGCTTGTCGGTGTAGACAAAAGCACAAATTTCTGCACCATACGTCCAACAAAAAATCCAAATGCTCAATGCGTAATTGAGTATTTGAAATTTATTTGTTATACGTATGGCACCCCAGGTAAAATTTCTTGCGATAACGGAGGTCATTTTGCGAATGAAACCGTCCGTAAATTTTGCGAAGAGAATAATATCAAAATTATTTACTCCTCGTTTTATTCCCCCCAATCGCAAGGACTCGTTGAAAAAATCAACGGAGTAATTAAAAAATCATTATCAAAATACGACCATTCAAATGAAAAAGAATGGATCGAAACAATTAATAAAATTATTTTCGCATACAATATTAGCCCAATCGAACACTTAAATAATAAATCTCCATTCTATCTACTTCATGGATTCAACCCAGAAGTACATATACCAGAAATACCGGAAAATAATAATAATAAAACAACTCGTGAAGAAGAAATTGAAAATCTCCTTCAAACGAGAGAAAAAACGCCGAGCTTAGCAAAGAAAGCATCGGAAAAAAACGCGAAACATTATAACGCACACCATAAGATCATTGACTTCAAGCCTAATGACCTTGTTTTGTTGCGGCAATCAAAAAACGTCGCGAAAAATAAAATGAAATATACCGGACCATATAAAATTGTTAGAAAGGTCACGGATTTAAATTACGTAATTCGAATTAAAACAGACGATAAAACTGCGTACGACGAAACAGTTCACGTACGACGATTAATTCCGTATAAATCACGTAATAACGACGAATTAGGAAACGAAATAAAAACTGATGAAATAAACGAAAACATCGAAAATCCCATCCCAACCCAAATCATACCTAAACCAAGGGGTCGCCCTCGGAAAAAACCAAAATAACTATGTGTAAAGTATATTACCTGTAGTTAGATTGGTTTCTTCAATCACGATACCTCCCTTCCCCCCCACCTTATGTGATGTTATCTTAGAAATTTATTTCTTTCTTCAGCTTTGCATTAAGATAACGTTGAAAAAATTTTTTTTTTTGGAAAAACTTAAATTAGAAAAAAATGCTGAAAAACTTACCAATGGCCCAAGTGTCGGCATAACCCTCGAGGAATTCCGCGAGATGCTCACCGCTGGTGGTGCTACTGCTCGATGAAGAGGTGGAATCGTCAGGTTGGCCTCCTTCTCCACTGGAATTGGAGTCAACCGTTGAGACACTGTCTTCTATTGACGGTGTATCCCATGTGAACGAATGTACTATGGGATCCGAGAGCAACCATCCGCCATGGAGCGACATTGCGCGATTTCCCTCGACGGCGTCATAGTGTCGAACCATGTGGAAACCAGAGACAGAGACCGAGATGTCCAGGCGGGGCTTGTAGTGTTGGTTTAAAAACCGAGCAGTACTAACTCCGCCCGGACCTATTAAGAAATCGGTGAGGTAAATACGCTCGAGATGAATATACTCAACCGTAACCTCCGTGTTTGTCTGCTGCGAAATGCAGAGCAGACCGACCAGAAGGCCGGAGAGTATCCCCAGCCCGACTACCCCGGGAGTATCGAGGTTTCCGCGGAACTCTAATTTGACCCCAGAGTATCCTATCTCAACCGTCATGGAATGAGGGTAGAACACTCGAAGGGAAAAAAGAAGTCGTTGCGCGAAAACCTCACATTTGGGACAGCATATGAACCTTACCGAATGACTCCAGTAGCTCAGCTCTTCCTCGATGGTCTCCTCAGGTACACGGTGCGGTTCAAACTCTGTCAGGAACATCTCTCTGTTCGACTCCCCGGAGACTCGATAGAACAGAGAAAACAGGCGATGTAATGTATAATAGAGACGTGCCTCGCACGGACATCCTTGGAAAGGGTGAATTTTACTGAGGACCTGATTACCTATAAACCAGGTCTCATTTACATCCACCTTTCCGTGCGACGTGAACATCCTATCATTCAGATACACGATCGACATGTTTTCGAGAAGATTTCCGCACAGAATAAAAATTATGTTTTGTTTGAACCCGAACTGCACCAACACGTCACTGACACTTAGGAAAAGCCGATGGAAATTAAGTTCGAAAATTTTTTTTATTAGTACACGAAAAAATTGGAAAAATATAATTAACACTCGAAAAAAATTGGAAAAAATCGACAACACGTAAAAAAGCGCAAATAGCGAAGGCAAAGACGGTATACTGACGAAAGAAATAAAATTAGTAATTTTATATTAACAATTTGACCGAGATTCATAATTCGGATATCGGAAAAATTTGTCTTCCCCTTCACCCCAATCTACGAAAATCAAAACAAATCAGTAATATGCATAAGCCATTTTCTCGTAAATAACTTAGACGTTGCATTCTTTCTGTTTCAGAAAATGTATACGAATCTACTTTTCTATTTCGCAATAATTATTTCTTCGACTAGTATTGCGCAAAGAACATCGTCTGACCCATATAGGATTACGACGGCGTCAACTGGCGCTTATTTTCAAGAAATAAGCAATATTTTCGTATATTCGAAATCTGCCCCAATAATTTACTCCATTAAGCTAGACTTGCATGAATCAGCAGATAAATTATTAGAAACGAATTTCAAACACCGGTTGTGTAATGAAACAACCTGGAAAAATTGCAAATATGCAGAAATGGCGAAACGATTAAAAAATACCATAAAAAATCTGAAAGAACAAAACATTGCGATGATACAAGATTTCTATTCGACACCATCGTCTATTCGAAGCAAACGAAGCGTATTCACCCCGATCAGATCTTTCTTCGGAGATGCGCTACGATTTTGCTGTCGAGTATTAAACTTTAGAGATGGACGAAACTTCTTGGCGAATGAAATCTCGTTGAAAGAAGAATACGATATTATTAAAAATCAACTACTAATCGAGCATGCAGCCTTAGTAAATACGTCTACTAATCTGCATAGCTTCATTGACCATACAAACAATTTTATGACAAGATTTATCTCGCATACAAATTCTTTTATGGAAAATTCGCTAGAAGAACACGAACTTCTAATCTCGCTAAACTATATACAAGGATTCTATGATAATTACCTAATAAACACGTTAAGACTATCAAATATCCTAACGTCATGTAAATCTCATATGATCCCATCTTCAATTATCTCAAAAGAAATATTAGAAAAAGACTTAGTAAAACTTTCGAAAATTACGAAAAATCTAGGACTCGACCTAGCAATCCCCATTAAGGACATTCAAAATTATTATCATGCTGAACTTGTAAACTGCAATTTCTTTAAAAATACGTTAGAATTAGAAATTAAAATTCCCCTAAAACAGTTAGACTCAAAATATGAAATCTACGACTTTATTCCGCTCACATTCAAAAGTCATTCTAATGAATTGTGTAGCTGGGATCAAGAACCATCCCTGATTATTCATGAAATCAGAACAAATTCTGTACGTTATATTAGTGGAACCAACCTCCATTATTGTAACTCGGATAAACCATTATGCTTCCTTCCTTCTAATAGAGGAAGTGAAAAATTATCGTCTTGTGCAAAGAATTTATTCTTCCAAGACCTAAACCATAATCTACTACAATCTTGCTCATTTAAATGCAATCCTAATAATAATCAAACATTGGTGCACCCTATTGGTCACACCAAGTTTGCTATTGTAAATTTTAACTCCCTCGTAGCAACTAATTCTGTTACGAAAAAATCTGAAAAATTAAAAATAAACAATGATTCCCCTGGAACCTTCATTCTGGACGTACCTTGTCACATCCAAATTGAAAATATTGATGAAAATAATAAAAATACAGTAATCATTCCTATAGAAATCCCTTGTCTCTCTGAATCATTAGAAGAGACTATTAAAATCGAAAATCATTTACCACTCTTGTGGACATATTTTTCTGATTCTATAGAACCTTTTGATCTTGCCATTGATCTGGCAACGACAAAGGTCTATAACCCAAATTGGAAAAATTTTGTTCCTCACACTGTTCCTATGAACAACCTAGAGAACAAAATTAAATCCATTAAACTTCAAATACCCGACCAGAATTTCAATGACTACATAACTTTCATTAATGAAATGTTCCTAATATGGTTAAGTGCAATCTCACTTATCTTAATAATTATTATTGTATATTTAAAATTAACCTGCCACCAAAACTGTGTGAACCTAACGAAAAGCACAGCATTGTAAAAAATTACGCAAAATAATACGATATACTAATTATTCATATATACGTAAGAAAAATTTGTTACTCATAATTAATATTCGTAAAAATGTTATTCTAAGTATATATTCATACTCGCATTATATGACGTAATTTTAATTATGCAGAATTACCTGGACATATGTATGTGTTGGATAGACTTTGGAAATTTTTTTTTCCTTATTTTTTTTGTTCCCCCCGGAGAATTGTGTAACGTATATTTTCGTCTATTTTGAGAAATGACGAACATATTCGTTCACTCATTTCCAAATACCAAAAACATTGATATTTGTCAACAATTACCTTCCTATTACTCTTCATAAACAACCACCAAATTATTTGTATTTAATTTTACATATACAGATATACCTCCTGTATATTTATGACCTGGTTGTACCTGTCCCTCGAGTACTCGACGAGTCAGCACAGCCCTATAATAACAACACCCTACTTCACTTTACCTATCCGACACGTACGTTTTCATACCCTGAACGAGTATATAATCTCTCGATTCAGTTGTATAGTTGTTCAGTTTAGTGCAGTCTTCCAACAGCTACTTCTAAGTACCTGGAACCTCTCTCGTAGAAGTCTCTGGTGAACAGATAGTCTTGCTTGTTGAATTGTAATTGAATATGTATTAATATTACCGTAACTGTGATGTACAGAATATTATTGTATTAAAAGTGTAAACTCACTCTTGTGTTTAAAATATTATTGAGTCTCTAACTAATGTTAAGGTCCACTATAGTTTGTGGATGTCTAAACTGAATCTATCATAGAAGTATTACTGCTTTTAAAGTACGTGGTATTTCGTGTATGGTGTACTCCCAAAAGAGATCGTTACCAGGTACAACACAACCTCTTTTGGCCGTTACACCAAGGGTGTAGTTTGGTCGACATGATGCTGGTTCGCCAGAAAATGTCTTGTACCCCTCCCCTTGCCTCTCACATGCAGGGTGGATGTCTCCCAAATGCATCCGGTTGTGTGTTTTCCTAAAACACTCTGGCGACCGTTGTAGACCGACCTTGGCATGGTCCTTTTCCTAAATTTCCCAAATTGTCTCACCATGATAGGCTGGCACCTTAACCCAGTCTACCGCCACCTCCTAACCACCACGCCATTTTGAAATTCATAAATTGAATAATCAAAATCATAGTGCAGTTCGTCACTAGCTTTTTTGGCACAACTTTTGTGTAAAAAATATTTTTATCTGCCTCTGTTCACCAAAGTGGCTTTGGCCCATAAAAATAAACAAGCCTCAGTGTTCGGCACATAAATCGAAATCGTAAATCCTTTGGGATATCCTTTTTTTTTTCATATTTTTTTGCATTTATTTTATTTATTGTGTATCTTGCATTTATTTATTTATTGTGTATTTTTCTTGCATTCTTTCATTTATTTATTTATTGTGTATGTATGTACCCCAGCCCTTGAGCAAGGCTGAAGGTCCAAGATAATTAAAATTTGGTGCCTTTTTTAATTTTTGGCGAATTTTTCGGCGGCACTTCCTTTCTAAAGGTTGTCGCGCCAAAATACCCCAATCCCCCACAACCACAGGTCTTCCCAGACTAAAAAATTAATTATTTAGTTTAACTTGTCTGTCTGCCCAGCTCTTAATTAAACATCACCTGTGGTCCCTCTCGGCATCTACATTTTTTTTGGTTACCCTTATTATTTTTTTTCTAGTCATTTTTTCTTTTATTCATTTTTCTTTTATACCATATTTACGTATGTAAGCTCTTCAGAAAATAATGAAGAATCATGTAGACACATCTTTCATCTTTCCATACTTAAAATCCATCAATAGATGAATATAATACAAATCTAATATATATATGAGAGATCTCTGCAACTCACTATATCAGCGAGTGCGAAACACAGACAGAAACTGTGGTTATTTTAAGAATGTGAATACATATTCTTACATCCCCATTCTTTGAGGGGGAGCCGCACTAGGGAAAGAACTGAGCTGATCGTTTACTAATTAGCATTCCGTCTTCCTCAAGATCATCCCACCAGCTTGGCATGTATTGACGGATTTGTAAGCTCTTCAGAAAATAATGAAGAATCATGTAGACACATCTTTCATCTTTCCATACTTAAAATCCATCAATAGATGAATATAATACAAATCTAATATATATATGAGAGATCTCTGCAACTCACTATATCAGCGAGTGCGAAACACAGACAGAAACTGTGGTTATTTTAAGAATGTGAATACATATTCTTACACGTATTTTAAAAATAAACTAATACTCTCGAAAGGAAAAGGAAAAAGAAACAAAATAATCGGACGCAGCAAAAAATTTGGCAATTTTACAGTATTTTAAAGCCCCCAAAACAAAAGCCGCTATCCGACATCAAAAATATCTACGATTTTCTCGTCCCGAATTAAAAAGTGTTCGAGAGTATTTTCGTAAATTAAATAGGACGTTGAACCTTGAAAAAAAAAAATATAAAAATAAAATATTTCCGCATTCCTTACGATAGACGCTGGCCCGTTTATCGTGAATTACGAACAAACGAATATTGTCGATAAATGCGAACTAAACGGCTATCCTTCCGATCGTATTATTCCCACATTTTAATCGCATAAATACGCGTAACTCAGTTGTATTTCAGCACGAAAAAAAAAAAACACGTCATTCATAAATACGTTGAGCGCTATCAGCAACAGTAGCCGTCCATACTTCGAAAAGCCCCGCTGACGAGCGACTTGACCTACTGCACCAGTGACCCGAAACATCGCCGATAAGCCGATAGCACCGAATACCAGGCGTTCAAAAAACGCGCCGTGGTGCACAGGGTGTTCCAAAACGCGCGCGACCGGAAAACTGCTAAAGAAGAAAAGTTCGTCTTGAAAAAAAAATAGCCGAATTCGCCCCGACCTTCCCACATCGAAGGATGGAGGAGCGGCAAGGACCTCGCCTGACCATACCCCAGAGGTCTGACCCTGCACCAAGGGAGGAGGAGCAACAACAAAAGGATGACGACTCTGTCAACCCCACTGTTGCTCTCCAGACTCCCAAACATGTACAAGAACTGCTCAACGAAAATCGGGAATATCGTGCCCGATACCAACAAGAGAGGGAAAGCAGAGCCAGGTACCAGGACGGTATGGAATACTACCAAAACCAGTACCGAGAATCCTGCGCCCAGCTCAAGCAGATGCAAGCCGATATGGAAAAGTTCCGAAAGGAGATTGACGAGATAAAGAAAAACGCCGTTCACCACGTCATCTCCGAGTCGATTTCAACTGCCCCAGAAAATACGGACCAGTTCGAGAGTAACGTGAATGTTCGCTCATCAGCCATTGTGGACGTCTTAAACAATGACATTCCGTTGGAAGAACAAGCGGAACAAAACGACGAGCCCCTCAACCTGAGCTGAACGGAACTGCTTCGTGTACCACGCAGACTGTCCATCCAGCAGGGTGGAGCTGATCTGCAACCACCAACAACAACAGCGCCATTCTGGGTCAACCATCCGCCACCAGTGATGAGCAATCCGTTCATCCCTATGGGGGTTGATCCCAGACTAACCAATGGCGCCTACCAAGGAATACCACCAGTGACACCATTCACAAACGCCGCCATGTCAAACAGCCTAGTACCTGTAGCACCACAAACGGTACCACCCCTGCTGTCATCTTTTCACAGTTTGGGAGGGGCAGAATCTGCCGCGTTTGTGGGGAACGGGTATGATCCAATGGCATACTTGCGCGGTTATCCCCAAACGTACCATTCAGGAGTATCTCGTACTCCCTCGTGCGGACCAGGTATCGAAACGTCGAATACTGGGACAGCTAACGATCCGATCACCTCTCAACGGAATCCTCATGGCGATAATCAACCAACGCTGAACCAAGGTCCTCAAATGACGGGACTACGCAGACCGCAACAAAATCAAAATACGAATCTACGAGTATTCGACCCATACCACCTGCCAAAATACCAAGGCGCGTGGGACTCGAGAAACCCCTGGGTATTTATCCAGGAGTTTGAGAACTGCACGAGCAGCATGTCGGACGATCTCCAGCGGGCTCAAGTCTTCAAAAACCGACTTGACTGCGAGAAGTTTCCAACAGCATCAGGGTACCCGTATCACCTAGGCTACCTCGCGTGTAGACAGAAGTTCCTCGCTACGGAATGGAACCACACCACGCGAAGCCGACAGGCTCGAACGGTCTTAGCAGCCAAATACGACGCCACACGCTACAAAACGGAAGTCGACTTTATCATAGACTGCTACACCAAGCTGCACGAAACTCAAACCGTACAGATCATCGACATAATCCAAGCAATCCATGAGAAGATGCCAATGTGGCTCCGCCCTCATGTACCACTAACAGCGTACCACACGCTGGAAGGATTTATCGACATGGTTAAGTTCGTCGAATCGGTGTATGGTCCAACGTCTGGGCCTACAGCAACGGTGCCAGTGCCCAAAAGAATCTGGACCACTCCTGAAAACAACGCCAGGTATCCAGCCAAACCAAGGACGGACGGATCGACAACAAAACCGAAGTCAGATCCTGTCAATGTGGTCCAGGACAACGAGGAAGACGAGTACAACGTCACGTACCCTGAATCGGACACGGAGTCGGGAAACGACTCGCGGCGGCCGTAACTGCCCATATGGACCGCCCTCCACAAAACAAAATTGGGCAGAAATCAGCCAAATCTTCTTCCAACGGGGAGAAGAAACCTGACTTGAACAAAACAAAAGTTCTTCACGACACTGGGCAACTTCCCGACTGGAAGGAATACCGCGTTCTCGGAGACGCATCAGCTCTCAGCTGGCTAATGCAATCTAAATTGTCGAATGCAGCCACGCTGGGTAATAAAATAGCGGATATGAGAAACAACAATCGTATTGCCAAACTCTACGCGAGCGCCTTGTCTAGAATCAAGGAGAACGACATGATCATCGTCTGTTTCGACGAGCACTTTGTGCTCCATCCGGACCATGAAGATCAAGCGTTTGAAGACAAACTACGGGAGTTGGCTCGCCTAATCGTTATAGAGAAGAAGGCGAAACAGCTGATCTTATGCACGATCGCGCCTAACCTGTCGAAGGCAGCAGAACCTGTGTATAGAGCAAGAATCCGCAATGCCAACAGCCGGATGTGGAGAGTTCGAGGGGAATGCCCCAGGATGTACCTGCTCGACCTGGAACGGCATTTGATGGTCGATCCAGTCCCAAAAGTGAGTCCGAGCAAGGTAAATGACCCCCTGGAGGTGACGCTCCCCACTCCTCGAACTTATACGAAAAACGAAGTCGCGAGAATCGACAACAAGCTGACGGAACTCATCCGTAACACTATCGACAGGAAAATCAACACCAGTTCCTCGATGCTTGTCAGGAAGCTGTTTGCGGAAGAGTTCACTCCAGTCGAGATACCACCCGAGGAGTTGAGTATTGAAGAAACAACTGGTGGCCAAGACGAAAACGCCACGAACATGATCCAAGAAATAGGGGTCGAATGCCAAGCGGATTCTGGGGCTGCGACTGTGTGCATCAGTGTACTGGCTGACCAGTCACGCCTTCTTTGTGGCAACGTCATGGAGGAAACACTACAGGACCTAGAGGACGAAACAACCGTGGAAATCCCAAACAAATACAGGGTTGAGGACTTGCCTCCTGCATTCTACGTCCCTGTGGAGATAAGGGGTGAAAACCCAAAGAGAGATGTTCTTCAAGTCCTAACATTATGAGGACTTTTGTAATGGTTTTTGGGAATTTAATCATGTGATCGATGATTAAATCGGTGGTATTTCCTTCTCTGCAAAATATATCAGACAAAAAGGAACACTTTGTGACATCAGAGCTGGAAGGGTTTTTCTTTAGGATTTCTACAACAATTTTGTCTCCTAAAACAAGGTGATCTTTGTAAGAAAAATAAATCAGGATTAAATTATTACCTAGGAATTTAATTGGTTTAAAGAAAGGTGTTTTCGAGTCTGTTGAAGTATTTAGTGTTAGTCCTGCTACTGGTGTAGATTTTTTTTGTAGCAACTTATTCAGTTGCTCCATCTCTTTGTCGCTGCTGGGAGATGGAGATTTTAGTTTTCCTGTAGGTCTTCGTTATTTTTGTTTTCAAATGTGATTTTCTCTACATCATCTTACTCTTTGATCAAGGCTGAAGTTAATGAATTTTTGTTAAATCTATTACAAAGTGTAGAATTAGCTGGTTTATTAGATTCTGATATGTCTTTTTTAAGTTCTAGTTTAGTAACTCCTAATTTTTTACAGTCTAAATATATCGTAACAGCTTTTTCTCTTTCTTCTACACTTCCCATAGTTGTTTAATTTACCCATTTGAGATCGTCAATATGTATGCCATCCAAAATTTTAGCAAACTTAGGTAAAAGTTTTTACTTTTTTGGTGTTTATTTTTGATCTGAGTTCTCATGGCATATTTTTACAAAAATATTCTGTGGAAGGTTTGTAATGTTTGGTCTTGAATTCCTGTAAATTATAATAAGTGTGTTCCAATTTTTGGTAGTTTGAGTGTCTGTATTGCTATCTCTTCTAGTATGTCAGTTTTTGTGCTGCCTGAATTGAAGAATGCGTTTATTGGGTATGTTTGAAGGGTGTTTGGATTACAAATGTTGGTACAAAATGTTAAAAACTTGTCATGATTTGTTGACAAAATTGTAAATAAGTTTAACGTACTCGGAATAGGTGGTTGGAGTATGGTCTCTTCTATCTCAGTCGTTGTTGATATGGTCTGTTTCTGGTTGTTCAATTTATTCTCTGTAATATGATTGGGTCTGTCATTTTGGTTCTGGATGTGCCGGAAACAAATTGGATTATTATTATTTTGTTTTGTAGTTGTGTTTGTATAAAGGGTTTTTTGTTTATGTAATGGGAATTTGTTTTGTAGGTTGATGACCCTTTTGAGGTATCTGTTGGCTTCTTGTTTGGTCATTGGGTAAGTTGCTCTGAAACATAATGCAATAGGTAATGAAAATTGCACAATAATGCCTGCTATCTCTCTTTTCTGTGTTTTTCATTTTTCTCCCTTTCTTATACATGTTTAATAACTTTTTTTTTTACAAAAATATGGAGGCTCTCTAAATGTGGAGACCTGGGTCCATGGCCCCCTTGGCCTCCCCTAAATTCTGGCCCTGCTCTTACTAGAGAGTCAAATCTCAGTAATCAGATCAACCCAACCCCTCCTGTGATTCCCAACTCCCCTAAAACCCCAGAACAAAACATCACTTTACCCAACCAAACAGAAGTCCCAACTTCTGAACCCCTTCCCAAAATTGATTTGCCCAAAGATTTAAAAACAATGCAGGAAAATGATCCGCATTGGGAAAATGTTATTTCATTATTAAATTATAATGAAATAAAAAAAGATAAAAACATGTGGCGTAAATTAAATCGTTCGATTCAATTATATTTTCTAAATGAAAACAATGTATTAAAGAAATTACCTAACCCTACCTCATCCTACGATGAAGCAGTTACAATAATTTCCAAAAAATTAATTCCGACAGTCTTAAAAAAACTGCACGACGATCCGTTGCATGGAGGTCATTTTAAAATAAAAAAGACAAAAAATAAAGTAAAAAATTATTTCTTTTTCAAAAACATGGCACAAAAAATAACAGAATATGTTTCATCCTGTCACAAATGCCAAATTACTAAAAATTCTCGGAAAGAGATTGGTCATCTCAAACATATCAAAATAGAAAATCCAAAACCTTTTTCACATTTGGAAATCGACTTTATCGGAAAATTCAACACCAAATACGAACATTCTTACATACTCCTTGGTGTTGATCAAAGTATAAATTTTTGAGCAATATGTCCAACAAAAAATCCAAATGCTCAATGCGTAATTGAGTATTTGAAATTTATTTGTTATATGTATAAGGTCTACGTCTACCCGAAGTCGACCGGGCATCATGCTAAAACATGGATCAGCTATCACGATTAAGATAAGCCTGCCTACGTACCTATGAGAATTAATCGACACATCGACAGTATGATGTTATAACCCTTAACACTATAACGTGCGGCATTATACTCTAATAATTTTTGTAATTTTCGTATCGCTATCAACCGTGTGTCGAACGATCTTATTTTTCGATTCAGGTACGTAATATTATATTGTACATCTTGGTTTTTCTAGAAATATGTAATAATGTAATGATATTCCTTTAAATACAGTTGTTACATAGCTGCATCGATTGGATTATTTGGCACAAGATATCCACCATCTTATAAATCGAAAAATTTTTGTTCCATCATGCCACTGAAATGTAGAATTTTCATCGTATACGACAAAGTTGACTCCCAGACATCCAAGCACCGTGTCAAATCAATAACGCCGCTTCTCGACGGCGAACGACCAATAACGTATTTTTTCCCACCAGATCTACAGGCGATCACGTCTCATCCTGAACTAAGAGAATTAGCACCGATCCAAGCAGCAATACGGGTATTGAAATCACGCAATTCGTATCGTAATGTCCTCGTCGCTCTGCCAGATGATATCAGTGAATTATACTTCGACGATGTTGGAAACGCAATCTATAAAGATCATATGCTTGAAGAATTGGTCGAGGATGATTCGTCGTTTTCACATACCCCCTCTACTGTAGAATCATCGCCGGTAAACACGAAAACACTTCATACAATTACGAAAGATATTGTAATCGATAAATTCTCAGGTAAGGGTAAAAATACTAATATTAATGCTTGGCTGGCCATTTTCGAACGCGAATGCCTAAGGGTAGGAGTCAATAAAAATAAATTTGCAGAAGCGCTTAGGTTATTTATAGAAGGGAGTGCACTCGATTGGTTCTCGTTACAGTTAAAATTAATAGATCTGTCCGATCCCTGGCAAACATGGAGAGACTCTATGATTGAAACATTTGGAGACAAAGGGTGGATAGACATAAAATATGCCATAAACTATAAATATTTAGATGGATCACTGAGCGAATATGCGCTAAAAAAATTGAATTTATTATTAGACGTAGAACCGAGTATGACAGTGCAGTCCCGAATCTTTTTGGTAGTGACGGGGTTACCCGATTTTATCACTGATAGGCTTCCACGAAGCAACATTAAAACACAAGCTGATCTTGTGAAAGAACTAAACCAACTAGAATCTCTGGTACAAAAAAATAATAAGATCAATGCTCCGGTCACTACCACACCGAACCAAGTACCCGCGAGCAATACAATTCCCAGAGGGAACAATGCTCGAACCCAAGTAGTGTGTTCAGGATGCTTAAAAGCAACTGGGGTTCGACGAGCGCACTCGTACGATTCTTGCTGGTGGAACCCGGCAAATAAAGACAAACCCGATAACCCCCTTAAAAATAGGTCTCGACCCCCCGCGCCTGTCAAAAATGTTAAAGTAGCAAACAATGCAGAACTCGAAAACGAATTAAATAAAAACGCAGACACAAAAAACTAGAACTGCCCCCCTTGATAACCTTGAATGTGCAGATAGAACAAAAGGATGCCGTTGGATTGTACGATCCCGGAGCCAACATAACGATGATTAAAAAGAGTTATCTAACATCTTTAAACAGAGAAATAAATCAAAAAGAAAAATGCACATTTAAGATCATCAAGGGTAGGGGCGAATCTGAAGGTTCAGTCCTTCTAAATCTAACCTGCCTCGGCGCCACACAAAATATACGGTTCTTCGTACTCGATGACAAACGCTTCAACTACAATGTGCTCATTGGTCTTGACACAATCAAAGCTTTCAAACTTTGGCAAGATCACGAGCTCAAAATACATCGCTATGAAGAGCCCAAAAACGAAAATCATAAAAAAATTTATGATGAAACAAAATGTCACAAAACTATAAATACTGATCTTTCAAAATCCGTAGAAGCTCAAGTGAACTTCAACGAACATGTACCGATTGAACAATTTGAGGCAAAAATTGGACATTTAAACGAAGATCAACAGAAAAAAATAACTAAACTTATTGACGATTACGATTGCATTTTTGCTAAAAATAGATACGATATAGGTGAAGTCAAATATTTTGAGGCGCAAATAAAATTAAATGAAAACAAATACGTTTCAAAGAAACCTTATAAATGCTCATATAAAGATCAAATCGAAATCGAGAAACAAATTAAAGCGCTCCTTGAACACGATATGATTGAAGAGTCTACGTCTCCTTTTGCCACACCAGTCACGTTAGCATTTAAAAAAGAAGGTGAAGATGGTAAAAAAGAAAAAACTCGTCTATGTTGCGACTTTAGAGATCTAAACAAGCTAGTAGTACCTGAACCTTTTCCGTTTCCACATATCGACGATCTTATCGCTAAGACTAGAGATAGCTCATGGTTTTCGGTATTTGATATTAACATGGCCTTTTGGTCTATCCCACTCAGAGTAAAAGATAGACAAAAAGTAGCATTCATAACACAAACAGGTCACTACCAATGGAAAAATATGCCTTTTGGCCTTAAAACATGTCCTTCAATTTTTCAGCGTATACTATCAGGAATAATACGAAAGTATGGTCTCAATGACTTCTGTTTTAACTATCTAGATGACATACTAGTCTTTTCTAAAAGTTTTGAGGATCACTTAAACCATATACGGCTACTTCTGGATGCGATCAAAGCATCAGGGTTCCGTCTAAAATTACTTAAATGTTCATTCGCTCAAGACTCAGTAAGATATTTAGGCCATGAGATTACAAAAAACACGGTCAAACCTATGACAGATAATCTAAAAGCGATCCAGGAATTTCCAACTCCCAAAACCCAGAAAAATGTACGACAGTTTCTAGGAAAAATTAATTTTTACCATAAATACATTGAAGGTTCTGCAAAACTATTAGATCCTCTACATAACTTATTACGAAAAAACCAACCCTTCTTGTGGTCAGAACAGTGTGAAACAGCTTTTCAAAAAGCCAAAAAAATCTTAACAGAACAACCAATACTGGCTATATTTAACCGTAAAGCGACCACAAATATATACACCGATGCTTCTATTGAAGGCATGGGCGCCGTCCTAAAACAGATCCAAGATGATGGCACTGAAAAACCAGTAGCTTTCTTCTCAAAAAAATTTAGTGATGCGCAAAGAAAAAAAAAAGCAATTTATTTGGAATGCATTGCAGTAAGAGAAGCCATTAAATTCTGGCAGTATTGGTTGTTAGGTATACCCTTCACAATCTACACTGACCACAAGCCACTAGAAAACCTAAACCTCAGGGCTCGCACAGACGAGGAACTAGGCAACCTCACACATTATCTCTCTCAGTTCGATTTTAAGATTAAATATAACCCTGGGAAAACGAACATAGAGGCGGATTGCCTCTCGAGAAACCCTGTGGACAATAAAATTGAGCTGGAGGATATCCTGAGTGTCGTGAATACTTTGACTCTGGAGGAAATAAAAAACGACCAACAGAATATAAACTCCGAACACGTAACGACACGAAACAACATAAAATACAAAAAGAATACAGATCGAATCATGATCACAGAAAAATTAGGAAAAAAACTCATTCAAGAGACTCACACCTCATTTGGCCATATAGGATCACAACACTTAACAAACTTAATAAACAAATATTACTATTTTAGGAATGCTAAACAAAAAATCATAAGTCAATGCAGATCGTGTGCAATTTGCATAAAAAACAAGACTCGCCCACCGATAAATATCGGCGCACTCGGCCATCTTGGCCCCGCAACCAAGGCATTCGAGATAATGTCATTAGACACTATCGGTGGATTTGGGGGCAGACGATCAACAAAGAAATATATTCATCTATTAATAGATCATTTCACCCGTCATGCTTTCATTTCCACATCAAAAACCCAAAAAAGCATCTGACCTTATCAAACTCTTACAAAAAACTATGAATGACAATGACGAACATATACAGATCCTTCTGGCTGACCAACACCCTAGTATAACATCTAACGAGTTCCAAGAGTTTATGAAAAATAACAATATCGAGTCGATCTTCACATCGGTAGACTGTGCTTTCTCCAATGGATTGAATGAGAGGCTCAATCAAACATTGGTGAATAAAATAAGATGCCGAATTAATGAGAAACGAAACAAAGTAGCGTGGACAACCACTGCCCACGAATGCGTAAAAGACTATAACGATACACCACACTCCTCCACTGGCTTCGCGCCAAGATACTTACTAACTGGCGAGTCCTGCAACATAACTCCAATGGAACTAACTAAACAAGGGGATTGGTATGGGGACAAGCAAAAAGCTTTTGAAAACAGTTTACGATCCCACAAACATAACGAAGAGCGATATAACCGAACACATGTAGATTGGAAATTCAATACTGGAGATCTGGTCTACGTGGAGATGGGAAACAAGCTCAACAGATCGAAACTAGATGAAATTAGAACAGGACCTTTTGAAATAAAAAAAATAATTTCAAAACATATTGTCGAAATAAAAGTCAACAACAGTCTAAGAAAATATCACATCAATAAGCTTGTCCCCTACATCGACGATTCCGCGGGGTAGTGCAGTTTAGAGTCGTACAACGGATGAATACGACCTCATTACCATGTCAAGCGGAAGCGCTGGGGTACGTACGTGTGGGGGTTTTCTCTGCGTACACCGGCAAAGGTTACAATGGCCTAAATGAATCATGGGATTCTTGGCGGCATCGAATGGAGCTGCCCCCCCTAGGGGTACGGCCGTAACCATCTTATAATCCCCGGTCTTTGTTCTCGGGGTGGGCATATAAGGTCTACGTCTACCCGAAGTCGACCGGGCATCATGCTAAAACATGGATCAGCTATCACGATTAAGATAAGCCTGCCTACGTACCTATGAGAATTAATCGACACATCGACAGTATGATGTTATAACCCTTAACACTATAACGTGCGGCATTATACTCTAATAATTTTTGTAATTTTCGTATCGCTATCAACCGTGTGTCGAACGATCTTATTTTTCGATTCAGGTACGTAATATTATATTGTACATCTTGGTTTTTCTAGAAATATGTAATAATGTAATGATATTCCTTTAAATACAGTTGTTACATAGCTGCATCGATTGGATTATTTGGCACAAGATATCCACCATCTTATATATGTATGGCCCCCCACAAAAATTTCATGCAACAATGGAAGTCATTTTTCTAATGAATCCGTTCACAAATTTTGTAAAGAAAATAGTATTACTTTGGTATATTGTTCTTTCTATTCACCACAATCGCCAGTATTAGCAGAAAAAATAAATGGAGCGATAAAAAAATCACTATCCAAATATAAACATTCCAATTAAACAGAATGGCTAGATACCGTTAACAAAATTATTTTTGCTTATAATACTAGTCCATTAGACCATTTGAATAAAAAATCACCATTCTACTTACTCCATGGTTTTAATCCAAAAATAAATTTACAGGAAATCCCACAAAAATCGAATAATATTACAACTTGTGAAGAAGAGATTGAAACCCTTCTTCAAACAAGAGAACAAACGCCAACCATAGCAAAAAAAGCATCAGAAAAGAATGCAAAACATTATAACGCGCACCATAAGATCATTGACCTTAAACCCAATGACCTTGTATTGCTGCGTCAATCAAAAAACCTTGCAAAAAATGAAATAAAATATACTGAACCAAATAAGAATAAAATCTGAAAATATGAATTTATAGTATGAAACTAAAATGGAGAATTTCTCAAAATGATAATGTGGTTTAATGGTACAATGGATTTTTTTGGCTTTTTGTTTCTTCTTTCAATTTTGCCACAGTGTGGTAATTTCATGAGTATGTTTGTCTCAGTGTGACAATTATATTTTTGTGACAATTTTATTTCTCCTAGACTCGTTTTTGTCACATCTTGACAATTTCATGAGTATTTTTGTCTCAACTGTGACAAAAATAGCTTCATCTTTTTTGTTTCAGCTGTGACAATTATTTTTGTGACAATTTTATTTCTCCCAGACTCGTTTTTGCTTCAATGTGTCAAAAATATGCGGATTTGACATATTGTGACAAAAAATTTTTGTCACAGGCTTGAATTTTGCACAATGGGACTGCGGGTTAAGTTACATGTTTCTATGTGAGTGCAGTAGAGCTGGCTAAGTATCACTTCACACGTTTTGCATTTATAAAAACATACTTTTGAAAATTCATTTTTAACATATTATTTACATTTTTACTTCAATTTTTTGATTAAAATTCTTTCATATTTATTGATTGATTTCGTCTTCTTTGCTTCTGGGTATTTAAAGAAAATTTGATCATGTACGAATATTAGGATTTTCGTTTAATTGGGTCCTCATTCCGAATTGTCTGATGTAGTGAATAATTCTAAAACAATACCTTATAAAATTTAGGCATTTTAAAAAGCGCATATGCATGAATAACTTCTCTATAATGATTACCTTTCGAACATGGTAAGAATTTTTTATTATCGCTTCTGTCGATCTAAATTTTTCCACCTCGCTTCAAGAGCTTCTATGTTCATTGAATCATTGAAAAAATTTTCCAACTATGCCGAAGAGAGATGGAAAAAAAATTATATATTTATGATTGTAGTGTATAGGTACCAAGTTGACAACTACCAACCATACCATTAAATATATACTAGTAGCAGGGTGTACTTTTTTCTTCTGTGATTACCGTATTCAATTTTTATTTCCATCCATGGTATTCGAAGTTTTCCTTTTTGAAAAATAACGAGAAAATAAAAATTCAAAATATCTATAAAAAGAAAACTAATAAAGAAAAAATTCTCTTTCTTTCATCCATTCCAGATATCCGTGTACGACTTCCCGGCAGGAACTAATTTTATTTCGATATCGATAGAGAATCATAATCAACGAAAAGTTTTCAATGTAAAAAATTTATTTTCCTTCACTCACCCTTTCCTCCACCCCTCCCCGAATCAGTTACATCGACAACTTCCGCAGTCAAGAGAAAACGCGAAAATTTTTCTTTCGTTTAAAAGTTTTTGATTTATTTTTGGAAGAAAAAGGTTGCGTTTTTTTTTTTCGCTTATGCTCTTCTCTTTCTTTATTCAGCTCTTTCTCCTTCTTCCTAGTGCGCTTTGAAAGAACATCCGACAAGTTAATTTAAAAAAATAAGTTTTTCTTTTTTTCCCTCTCGTTTAACTGTTCCCACCATGTCAAGCTGCATTGGATAACGTATCTTTTTTCTCTACTTTTTTTTTGCTTTTTTCTATTTTATCTGATAACAACTCGGACGAACGTATTTAAACAGATATCGATCAGAATTCAATTTATTAAATGGTTCGAGCGTACCGAGTTATTCTTTATTTTTCCGGGCTAGAGTTTACGATTTTGGAGAGAGGGGAGAGAGGAAAATAAAAGTAAACGGAGAAAATGTTCTAAGGGAAGAAAGAGAGAGATGAAAAGGAGGAGCTGGAGAGAAGTTTGAAATAATAACAACGTTGCGTATGGGTATGAGGAAATTTTAAGAAGAAGTTTCCTAGAAAAGTTTCATCTTGGTATTTGGTTCTCTATAACGATATGTAGGGAGGCATATTTTTCTGAAACGAAGTTGCCAGCGGATGAAACTTCATTAGGAATGCATGCACTCGTTTTAAAACGTTTTGCAGGGATGTTCTTACACTAATGATTGAGGATTTGTATCCCCACCCAAATTTTCCTTGTTCAAATCCGCCTACTACATTTTTGACTTAAAAAACTCTACTGTAGCAGTGCTCCGCTGGAAAACCCAGTTTGCAGAAATAAATAAAGATGGTGATAGGGATGGAGATAGAGATACAAATAGAGATAGAGATGGTGATGAGGTGGAGATGTAGGTGCAGATGAAAATAAAGATGAAGAGAGAAAGAAAGCTTACTTGAAAAAATTGATAAATAATATCGATAGTAATCTATATTTGTTGAGACCACCAATCCTTCTCCCCTCTCACTCCTATGAACACACGATCACATATCGAATACATTTATTTATATCTATTCGCGGCTACACTGATATACCACTTCCGCCGCTCACTCGTTCATTTCCGTTACCGTTCGTTCGTTACTCTGAAAATGTACTTTACTTAAATTATGTAACTTATGAAATAAACATTCACTTCTTGGACGTAACTTCACTCAAATCTTTCTTTTCTGTTACACCTCTAGTCCTCAACCTCTATATGGTAGCATCGCTCGGTAACAATCTTCGTACCTGTAACAGATTTAAAAAAAAAAAATACTAATTTAAAATTTTTATACTTTTGTGAATTTTCTTTGTGTTTTAAGTCAAATTTTTGAAAAAATCTGTCGTGAATAATTGTGTTTTTTTTTTAATATTTTCGTAATTTTATTTTGTGTTGGGTAACTTAGTTCCAACCTTTTCCGAGTCATAAATTTTTTTTTGTTCTCGAAAAATTTAATTCCACCTTGAATGCTGTAAACGTTCAATGAGTTTCGTCGTTTGCTGAAAAGGATTTGCCCCGTTTGTGTATAATCCAGCCAAGTGTATCGAAAAATTCCAGGACTCGACGATTGCTAAGTTGTTCAGGAACCCTGCTTGTGTTGCCTGAAAACTAGTAAATTCATTAGTGTCTGCCCTGCTTGTGTATGAACTAATTCGTCGGAGTCATCAATTGGAAGTAAATCGCCTTGAGCAGTCACAAATTGATCTGAAACCAACGTAAAAGCTTCAATTCAACAACGTCAAAATTGGTATTCACCGTCTCAATTCAACTTCACTTTTGGTATCATCTTTAAAACTCAAAAAACTTAACTCAAACTCTCATCGAAGTACGTTCAAAACAACCGAAGCGCAATTCAAACAGCAGTTCCAGAGCACCAACTTCATCAATTCCAGAAAACGAACCTGATAACAAAAAAAAAAAATCAACGGTTAAAAAGGGTACAACTTAAAAATTTTCTGCTGAAAAAAGGTAATAAAAAACATATTTTTCATAATTTTTCGTATTTTTCGTATACTTTTCGTGTTCAATTTCGTGTTTTTCGTGAAACTTAACAACTCTTTCGATTCAAAATTTAACCTGTATATTTGAAAATAACGGTAATTTCAAATAATTTTGGCCTTTTCAAAATTTTTCTAAGCGCAAATTTTGGCAAGTTGTGTGCAAACTTTTGCAGCCACTTTTGTCTTGGAGTGTACAACTCGTGACGTATGCACGGCTCGTTTCGTTCATTCGTTCGAACTTGTACATTAACCTTTTGTTAAGTGCAACGAACCTACGAACGCTTATCTTCGCCCATTCAATAAATACGTTGGCGCGGTTTTTCAGTTTCAAACCACCATTTTGTTGCAACTTGAAAATTTTTGCCGTTGCACAATTTTGTCGAAAATACGTAACGATTTTTTTTTGAATTTTTTTTATTCTTATACGAACACCTAAATTAAATTAAATTTTTTTTAATTTGCTCTTTTCCTCTCGTGCAACTTTAATTATTTATTCGAAAATATTAAACAAATTTCAAATTTTTTTTCTCTCTCGTAATTCATTTTTTTTTTTTTTCTACTGAAAATTTTTACTTCTTCGTGATATCAGTAGAATTAATTTTACGTAATACTTGGTAAAATTTAAATTTTATTTTACCACAAATCATCTGATATTTTTTTTTCTTCACTTTTCAATTTTACTTCGAATTTTTTTTTTGGTTATACTATTTCAAACAAAATTTCCCCTGTTTTCTTTTTATTTCCTTCCGAATTCCCTTGATCTGAAGGTAGCTAATTTCATTTTCACCCTCACACTTTCATCCTTTTATTGATTTTAATTAATCACCTTATTGAATATTGAATTCTTATACGAATCATTTTGGGTTAAAAAGTCTTGTTATTTTATTTTTTATTTTTTTTATTGGGAAGCGTCCAATCTCATCTCTAACGTGTGTGATCTCTTGCCCGCAGTGGACCTACTCGAGACACACACAAGGACAACTTAAATACTATCGTTATATTTTCAAATTGTTTGGTTAACACAGGTACGGCAATCCTAGTCTTGCGGCATTTGCTGGGGATTGACATCCGTTTGTTTTATTTTTTTTTATTTTTTTTTTTATTTTTTTTTAAATTCAGTCAATTCATTAATTATGAATACTGAAAACAATGATAGGATCTCAAATGTCTTCCGTGGAAATGGCTATGAGGGATGGCGGGCAACTGTCATCAGCACCCTTATAGGTAAAGGCTGCCATTCCACAATTTTTCCTACTGCTCGTGAAACAAGTTACATTTATACGTCATCTGAAGAACGCCTAACATCCAAATGGCTTAAATTCTTCCAAACTCAAGAACGAGCGAAAGCTCATATATTCGAAAGACTTGATAAAAGAATACTTCATCATGTCAAAACATGCGATGTAGTTTCTCAAATTTTTGAAATCTTAGATGCTCGATACAGGAATCAAACTGCTACTAACATCATGGTATTAAAGTCAAAATTTCAGTCCCTTCGCTTCGATCCAAGGAGAGGTACCATCCGTAGATTCTTGGAATATTTTTCATCCATTGTGGAAGAACTACGTGATGCTAATTACCCCCTATCGGAAGCTGATGAAATTGATCAATTAATGATGTCATTACCCGAAAAATTTGATACTGTTTTCTCAGAATTCCGCCAATTAGAAATAGAAAAACGAACTACTGTCAGACTTACAAAAATGATACTGGAAAAATGTGATCGAATCGAATATTCTAATAAAACTTTTCCCGGGTTTGATCAGCCCAAATCATCTTATCAACCGATGAATAATAATAATAGAAGAAACTTTAGAAATTTTCGTAATAATAACAATAACTCAAATTCTTCTAAACCAAATTATAATACAACGAGTTATTTAAACGATCACAGAAATAATCAATCCAAACAGAATAGTTATCCTTCTAAAGATAACGTGTCCCAAATGGATATTACGTGCTTTAGATGTAATAAAAAAGGACACATGTCAAGGACATGCCCTAATGAGACAACTACTGCCAGTAATACTCCACAAACCCAGAATCAGAACAATAGTTCGAAACCCCAAACTTCAAACAACACGAACTCCCAGAAAAAGTCTGATGATAAATCCAATTTTCGTGTCAAATATTCTATGATGTTGCATTCAAATCTTAATCATTTAAGTTTTGATGACATCGAAGATGAATTTCAATGGCCCAAACCCCCTACAGTATCAAAATCCGCCCCCCCAAAAAACCAACTTCACACGATGTTACTAGACAATGGAGCAGATGACCATATGGTCAATGACATTTCAAAATTAAGAAACATACGCAAAGTTGACAATTCTCGTAGAGCACTTTGTGCTAAAAAAGGTGTATTCGTAAACCCTACCCATGTTGGATCAATGTACGTTAATGTCTGCAATTCTAACGCAGAATTTTCCACTATTCACCTAAAAGAGGTATATTATGATCCTGATTTAAGCCTTGATATTTGGTCAGGAGCTAAAATCATGGAGTCTGGCATATTCAAAATCATAACAGACACGGATCACGCAGACATCATAAATAAAAATACTGGTGAAATTACGATAACCGCTCCAAAGAGAGGTTCTATGTACTACATTGATTATGAAATAGTTGATGAAGATCAGGAAAATAAGGTCTATCAGGAGCTTGTGTGTATGCCTGTACCTAGTACGTCTACAGAACAGGAAGATCATTTAGATGATCCTCAACAAAATTTCGAAGAACTGAATGAGGCTGAAACAAGCAATCCACAAAGAGAGCAGGAAAACATTGACCATCCTCAAAATTTTCAAGATACCGAAGTGGATACGGTCACTCAGGAGATTTATTCTGAATCTGAGGATGAATTAAACGGAGAGAGTGTCGGAATAAATAGAAAGTATAAGAAAAACATAAACAAAACTAAAACTCTTTGGCATAGAAGATTAGGTCATCTAAGTGGCAAAAGCCTAAAAGCACTATCGAAAGTAGTCGTAGGTATGCCCCAAAATTTAGTATTTAAGGACGATGACTTTGCCACTTGTGAAATCTGTGTAAAAGCAAAATCCACCCGACTTGGTCATCACGGTGTGAGAACTCGACCAACGAGAAGAATGGAAGTAGTCTCATCAGACATCATGGGACCCTTTCAGGAAGCATATAACGGAGAAAAATTCATAATAACCTTTATTGATCATTACTCGAAATATACTCTTGCCTTCCCAATATTAAGAAAATCCCAGGCTTTTGATAAATTTAAAGAGTATTATTTATCTTTCAACACAAAATTCCCCAATGATCCTATCTCAGTATTAAGAACTGATCAAGCCAAAGAATACTCCGACTCCAAAATGACACAATTTTGCTCCAAAAAAGGAATCACTTTAGATGATGGCGTGGCATACACCCCCGAATTAAATGCAATAGCCGAAAGGCAAAATAGAACCCTGCTCGAAAGAGTTAGAGCTATATTATATGACGCAAAAATTGATTTTAAATTATGGTCAACAATAGTATTAGCCGCCGCCCATATAATTAATAGAAGTCCGACCCGCGTCAATCTAGGAAACATGACCCCTTATGAAAAACTATACGGAACAAAACCCGATATTTCCCACCTTCGAGTCTTTGGTGCTATTGCATATAAACACGTTCCTATCGAACAAAGACAGCAATCAGCAGTAAAAGCCAAGAAGAACGAAGAGGAGCATCTCGACCCAAAATTCTTACCCCGAGCCCTCAAAACAATTCTGATCGGCTTTTCGAACGTAGGTTATCAGATACTAGACCCAATCAAAATGAAATCCTACAAATCCTGCGATGTCAAATTCGATGAGACGAAAACATTAGCCGACTTCACAAGTAAACCAGAGGAACTTCAAGTAAAACCCTTAGAAGAGGAAATTGAGGCAATCTATAGGGTCAATGTACTTAAACAAGCCTCATCAGAAAACTTACTATTTATAGAAGATTGTATGCCAGTAAACTTCAGTGACATTTTCCAGAATCCTTTTAAGAAAGAGTGGCTTAAGGCAATCAATGATGAACTGCAATCCATGTCAGATCTTAATGTGTGGAAAATAGTAGATCGTCCACATAATATCAAACCTATAGACACACGATGGATATTCACGGCCAAAGCCAATGAAAGAGGAATAATGTGCCCAAAAGCTAGACTTGTTGCTAAAGGCTTTATGGACAGATCCGAGTACACTATGACAGAGACCTATGCACCTGTTGTGCAACTCTGGCTAATTAGGTGGATCTTGTCCGTAACTAACCCATTGAATCTACAACTTGTTCAATATGATGTCAAAACAGCCTATTTAAACTCAAAAATTAAAAATGACATCTTTCTTAATATCCCCCAAGGTTGCAATGTCGAAAAAACAAAATTACTTAAACTCGAAAAATCTATTAAACTCACCCAAAAACAGCAAATTCAAAAGATTCTCCAGAAATTCAAAATGTGTGATTCAAATCCTTCCAAAACGCCTATGGAGACAGGCCTCAAATTAAGTAAATCTGAAGGCACAGATAATAAAGAATACAGATCTATGATTGGTGCACTGTTATATGTATCTAGAGGCACAAGGCCAGACATATCCTTTTCAGTCAATTACCTGTCAAGATTTCAAAATTGTTCCGATGACACAAAAAAGAACTATGTACGGCGAATCATCCGGTACTTGAAATCATCAATTGATCTTGCAGTTGTCTATAGATCTAACTCCGAAGGCATATCTGCCTATGTCGATGCATCTTATGCCCCCGACATTGACGATCAGCCTATAAACATGTCTGAACTAGAAAAAGGAAAATCAATAACTGGATACCTAATTACCATGTATGGTGACCTAATAAATTGGGGCGTTCATCGCCAAAATATCCATGCTTCTTCATCTACAGCAGCGGAATTAATTGCTCTTCACGACTCTTTTGAGGACATTGAACTTGCTTGGCTTCTCAATCGTGAATTCTTCTCAATTGACACTCCAGTAACTGTCTATGAAGACAATATCTCTGTTATTCACGTCATCTCTGGAGGTGGTCAAAAACGTCTACGAGCTCTTATGATCAAATGTTATGGACTTGCTCAAGCCTATAATGACAAAATTTTCATATTTAAACAAATAGCTACTGAAGATCAACTGGCTGACTTACTCACAAAAGCCTTATCCAGTAAGCAGCACATTTCACTTACACATAAAATCCTAGAATCCCCAAACTGTGATCCATAAAAAATCAACTCCATTACCAAAATTTTGTCTGAAACCATAACCAAAACATATTTTGATTATAATTATCTATTTTTGCATGTTACTTATTTCGTTACCTCATATAAATTACTATTGCATGTTACCATATTTATTGTATTTTATTCATATTTATTAATCAACATACTTACCATAAGCGTCCAAATCAGTTACCATTTTATATATACACATTTTCAATTTTTAAAAATTTATATTTTTGTATTTTTTTTTTACTTAATTAAATGTAACAAACACATATTTTTTTAAACACTTTTGTAACACCCGCAGTCGTGATCGGTTCAAAAGATTGTAGGGGGGTGTTGAGACCACCAATCCTTCTCCCCTCTCACTCCTACGAACACACGATCACATATCGAATACATTTATTTATATCTATTCGCGGCTACACTGATATACCACTTCCGCCGCTCACTCGTTCATTTCCGTTACCGTTCGTTCGTTACTCTGAAAATGTACTTTACTTAAATTATGTAACTTATGAAATAAACATTCGCTTCTTGGACGTAACTTCACTCAAATCTTTCTTTTCTGTTACACCTCTAGTCCTCAACCTCTATAATATTCATATCGATAGTGATCGATATATTGATAATTCAATGCTAGTTTCTGTAGAGTTTGTAAATCGAATGTTCACGATTATTGTTCAAAATAATAAAAATATTCACAAAGTTACATCTAAGAAGTGAGTAAATGAAGAAGATCATACATGTAAAGTACAGAGTATGAATGCATGAAGAGTACAAAGTTGTGTGAAGATGAATGAATGAGCAGCAAAACAGGTAACAGTGTAACTGTGAGTATAAATGTGAAAAAGATATAACATATGTAATATCGAGTGTTTGCAGGAGTGTGAGGAGAAGAGGATTGGTGGTCCCAACACCCCCTACAATTTTTTGAACCAAACACAATTGCGAGAGATAAAAAGTTATTGGCATTACATATTAATTAATTTTTTTTGAGTGCTCACTATTTATTCCAACATTCTCACCAACTAACTGGTCCTCACTTTTGGAATAAATCTTCTGTGTGGCTGTGTCCACTTCTGCATCTTGAAAATTTTTATTTGTGTTAATTTCTTCCTATTCACCTTGTGAATCATCTTCACTCTCTTCTTCTTCAGTATTAAAATTTATACTTTGATCAACTTGACGTGTTTTTCTGAGAAACAGACATGCATACTAAGTTTTGATAAATCTTATTACCCTCAACTATTTTGTAGTTTTGTTTTTCAAAAAAAAATTATTTTAAAAATCCAGTTGAAATAAAAATGTAAAAAAAATTTGAGTACATGTGGTATGCCAAATCGGTTTTCACCTATTTACAAAAAACTTAGTTTTTATCATCTCCAGCAAGTTTTCAATCAATCAATTACCTTAATTGATTCACAAAGTACGTAATGAGATACCATACACATGATATCTGAAGATGAAAACATTCAAGACATAGATGTTTTACCGATGATAGAATGATGGTGAAATTGAAGTGTTGTCGAAATAAAATGATTAAAATAGAAAACAAACGAAAATTTTGAGTACCAAATTAATAGTAACCCACAGTGAGAAATTCCAAAATTCACTGTTGAGGAGAAAAACTGGAAGGGAAAGACCCAGGGTTTGTTCTCACCGAACTCATGTAATATTACATTTTAAAAAAGGTTTACTGAAGACCGAAAGATTTACCCAAAGTCATTTTAAATTTTACCCCTTTTTCTCTAATTTCCCCCTAGAAAATTCACCCATTGTGTTTTAAACCATCTCTCCACGTCACTTGACCTCGTTAACCGGACATTATTAAGAAAAAAATCAACAAGTCGAAAACAAAATACCAGTTATATTAGGAAAGAAACACATACCGTATCTTCAGTACATAACTATGTTCGCTGTAAAAATATTATTTGAATAAAAACAAGACATTTTATGAAAAACACAAGGTAAAATTGTTGACGAGTTTATACATTGATCAAAATAATTATTAAGTTCAAAATAAGAATGAAATATTGCATTAAGACATTACAAAATATATTAGACTTGTACAGGCAAGAGTTCCAAACGGAGTGATTTCTTCTAATCTCAGAAGGCTAGAGCTAACCAGCAAATTGACTCCCTAGAACTTAGACCCAGGCTAGTTTGGTTTTGATTTTAGCATTGATTTTGTTCATCCCTACCCTTAAGGTGGATCGACCCGAGTAGGCTGTAGAACAAATGCGACATTTTTTGGTATGCGAGTGTTTTGGCCTTTGAGCCCTTCAATCAAGTGGCAGGCATTAGGTCTCAGGTCTATGCTGCCGCAAAAAATTCTAAGAATCTCTTTGTCTTCACACCGGAAACCGAAAATGAATGATTTGGGGCACCAGGAATGGAAAGGATCACCAAAACATTGATTCGGATCACGGATCTTTTCCAATTTTTAGGAAAGTGATTTGAGTCCAGATCACGAATCTCTTTCCAGAGAATGATCCGAATTCGGATCAAAAAGGATTTGTCCAGATCATCTTCACGGATTCTGTGTATAATCTGAAAATAGATGTTTCTCCACAAATTTTGAAAGAACAGATAAATAATTTTCAAGTACATTCTTCATTTTCCCTGTTTTTTCATTTTTTTTTTTTTTGGAAAATTTGAAAAAAAAAACTAATCTTGATAAAAAGACCCGAACAGATACTTCGGATCCTTCCCAAAAAAAATGATTCTAATCCCGCCCATTCCTGGTGGTACGGCAATTCAACATTCGAGCCATCCGCAGCCCGCAGCGCATGCTCGAGGTTATATGCAGGCAAGCGCGCCAAGTGTCGAATTATTTTCGATCCATGTTGTATTACTGCCGCAGCGTGCCCGTGTGTGCTCACCTTTATGGTGGGGATGAGAAAAATCAAGTATTGAGAATGTCCCAATGACGAATCATCGCAAAGAAAAATGTGCTGGTAGCATCTTCATTGTGTCAATCCATATCTGAGCAGATCCCTACTACTACTACCTGCTATAAAAACACACCCTCATTTTTTAATCCTTCCGTAACACTGTGGGCTACTAAACGCAAAATCAATATTTTAGTCACAACCAGTATTTACAAAATGTTGAACAGATTTTTCTTCATTTTTAATTCGACTGCATCATTTACAAATTTGATGTATTTTTTTCTACTGATTGAATGTGAGCAAAGAACAACGGAGGATAAAGGTAATGAAATGCAAGTTTTTTAAATCAAAGTTATGAAATGTTGAAAAATTTTGTAATGCTGAGAGCATTTCTCTTCATTTTAAACTGGGCAGCATCATTCACAAGCTCAGTATATTTCATTCCTACTAATTAAATGTGAAGTGATAACACCCTGAAGGATGAGAGAGAAAGAAATGCAAGTTTTTTCGACTACGTACTAGTTTTCAAGAAAAGTTCATGTAAAATTAATGAACAAACAAAAAAATGGTGGTCTGATTTTTTGTGCAATTACAATTTTTGACAACAAACTGAGCGAGATAAAGTACTCAAAGAATTTTTATTTTGTACAGTATCGGAGCTTAAAATATTCTCTTGCAAGTGATCGGTCCCTTGTTTTGCACGCCTTTTTATTAAAAACTGATACTTCTGTCGAATGCAAGAAGCGATACGCAAAAACTTTTTTCATACTTTGAGAATGTAACTCTAGTATGATTCTTACTCTTAGGTAAAAAAATGTGAATCTTCGCAGCCAAGGAGTGACAGTGTTCGTCAAAAATTGCCATTTCAAGGTTATAGTTCTTGAATCATTTCTGGAGGTGGTTTTTAATGATTTAATTGAAAAAATAAGTGAAATTGATATCCTATAAGTAATAACCCCGTTGATTTTAATTTTGTGTTACTTTTATTACCAATGAATGAAGCAGTTGTCAATGCACCAGCATAATTTGCCATTATCTTCATTCCTCAAAATATATCCTGGCTTACCCTCTTACCCCGAGGAAATGTTACCCAAAGAAATTCATTTTTTCATTACTTAAGAATTAATCTAATCAGTAATTAAGTATGTGGAATACCTTGTTGTGAAAAGATATTCTCACCAGAAGGTAATAGCAGATATTGCGTGTTCTGCCACTTCATATGTAAACATCCAAAACCTAGGCAAACACTAGCAAATTTAGAGCTAGTCCGGATGGTTTATATACAGGCTTATTCACATGCACACACACACACATACGTAATAATTATGTACGATTGTGTTAGCAGATTAGTGTGTCATTTCTTGTATTGATAAGAAATGGTGGACTGGTTTGTGTATGGAATTGTGACATCATCATTTTTGTTGAGATTGGTCGTGGTTTGATACTTGTACATTACTTGCATGTATGTGCAAGGTAATTGTGATCGAACGTAATTCATGCATTTGGTTTTACATCATAAAGACAAATATTTGCCAGCCTTTTGGCGGTGACTGTCATTGAGGGGTCCAAGCCCTGTCACCTTATACGAGTAAAGTCTCCACAAAGTCTTAAATTTTTACAGTAGACAATGTTTTTGAGCAGAAAATTTTGCGGTAGTAATTTCTTAAGCTGTAATAAAGCTGTGTTGTTAATACTCATGTATCGTTTTGACGTGCAACCTTAAAGTAAATGTTAGATGACAAATAATGCGCTGGTGTGTCAATAGGGTCCCTTTTTCCCTTTGTGCACATCCACATTTGTCTGCAAAATTTGGTTATCTTATTGCCCCCTACCCCAGCTTTACAAAATTTCCACTTCAATTTTTCCTCTTCCGTGGCTCAGAAAGCTTATATCTCAGCTGCGTATTGTTATTTTTGTTCGTCTAGATAACTGCAGGGCCTTCTTTTCCCTTTTCTAGTCATGGATTTTCTCTCACAATGCGAATGTTATAATTCACGAAGAAGAAAAAACACTTTCCGACCCAGTTTTAGCATTTCGACCGATAATTATTGTCTCCGTCTTGAAATGTTATCAAACGAACACCTTGAAAAGTGTTAATTTTTTTCCCCTAACCTCTCTTCTCCATCTGGTTTTGTCATGAACGTGAAAGCCAAGTCGAAGTTTACACCCTCGACAACGTTTTTATTTCCTTCACCTCTTCCACTTCTTCGTCTTCAGCGTTCCTATTTGACCCCATCTCACCTGCCTGTGAATGGGTGGAGAACCTCCATTTTCTGGAGAAAATGTTGATTACTATAATTTGTCCTTTACGTCGGTTTCATTTGCTGCCGTTTAAAAGCATGGCCAAGAGGAAATAGGGGTTTTTCCGTTGGGTTTGATTCTCGCTGTTTTGATTTATGGACATTTTCCAACCCCCCGTGGGCCTTCTACCCCGCTTGCCTCGTTCCTGCAAACGGTGAAATACGAAAACTCTCTAAACGTTTACAAAAGATACTTTACACTATGTATGAGCGTAAAGAGGGTTAGTTTTTCTTTCTATATTCGTCATTCTGAACTCTTTAATGGTTAATGGATTATTAATTTTTTTTCTTGGGCTTGCTGCGTAGTCATTGTCAGGGGAGATTTTTAATTATTTTCATTTCGCTGTCTGTAGAGGATATTCTAGAGAAAAAAGTCGCAACAAAACTTGTCAAAAGATGAGGGTATTTGAATTGTAAAAAAAAAATATTGGAATGGCGAATGGCTTTCTGTGGTTTAGAGAAGACGAGGAATTATGTTTGTAATTTTATAAATTCTTATACGAAGGGAAGAAATTCATTTTTTTTTCTTCAAATATTTGTAAAGAAAACAATGTTGAAAATGAAATTATGAATTTATCCGTTAGATCGTATAGTAGGTACTTTTTTCCGGCCCACAATCTCACATTATTACTAAGCGTGGAAAATCTTGTAAAATATGTTTTTTTTTTCTATTTTTGATCTATATTGGAATGAAATAAATTGAATGCAAATATTTCTTTTCTCCATGTGGCAATAAATAATTTATGTAAAAATTTTGATCATAATTCGTCTTAATTGAACTGAAATAATTTTTTACCAAAAGCAAGTCTCAAGATTGTAAGAAAATCAAACGGATTTTTTGCCACTTTATTCTCTAGTTGCCATGGTTGATCATGATTAGTGATTAGCATTACGAAGGTCATGTTAGTCTTAGGCCGGTATTTATTGTGGTCATTACGAAACTCGTCCCCAAACAACCATTAATTTCGTCCCCCTCGCAATATCAGTGATTTACTATATATTAACTCGCCCTCGAACTTTTGAAAGACGATATTCTTATATAATAAACTCATCCTAGGTTGATAATTTTAATTAATCTTCTAGTTTAACTCGTCCCCGACTGTTATCTCTTTCCTAAGTCAACTGAAAAAACTCATCGCTGAAGAACTCACTTATAGTCTATTTAGTCTTATCAAACTATACAAAAAAGAAAAAAAAATAGTATACAAAATGTAATTGTATGAGGTTGTTGGGTGGGTCACCTAGATTAACATTCTGAAAGTTGCACCCTACCCACTTCTTTCACTTTTGGGACGAAGATGTTCATTCCCCAAAATTTGGTTTTTTGCGTTTTTCTCTGCATATTTCGATTTTATGATAAAAATAGTTCAGTAAAAAATTGTTATGAATAAAATTTTCTCCCAAACAAGTTTCAAGAATTTTATGTTTCTATGACTCCTTCCCCTCCAGGAAGTAATGAAAAGAACTATTCTTCAGCGAATATGTTCAGTAGGATTATATGGGAGATATAGGTAACTGATGATTCGTAAACCCAATACATATTTTCTACCCATCCGCCCCTTCCATAACTCATCACCATCCCCTCCACCTTCACAGTTTTTTTCCTGACGCCCCCTTCCTCAGTAGAGAGTCTTAACTGCAACCATGTTCACTGAATATTGCATGGTTGTCGGTACCAGTTAATTGAACAGAAATATATTATTTCAGAAGTTCGAGGATGAGTTGATGTATAAAAAATCCAATGATTTTTGAGGGGAATGAGTTGAATGATTCTTTGGGGGCAAGTAGTATTTCCATTAGGGACGAGGGTTGGACCTGTTGTTTGTTTGGTTGTCTGATTACTCTTATATCAGTTTCATTTCTAACTTGTTGCTTGATTTGATTTATTTTCAGTATCAGGGTATCAGATGTTGATTTTATTCAGTCATCAGAGATTATTTTTTTTTTTTCTTAGCTACTTTTAAACTTATTAACAACTTCATGCGATGGCTGAAAGTTTGATGGAAAATCAACAATAAAAATTCACCTAAAATAATTACAGTTTGTGAAAGTGATTATAATCCTACTGTAACTTTTACATTTTTGGTAAGAATCTACCAGAAATGATAAATAAGTATATAATTGAAGGTAAAATTACAGATTTTTGTTCGACCATTATATTTACAGTGAGCTTGTAACTGAAAAATACAGAATCGGAAATCTGTAACTTGTAAAAAAACAGATTCGCTGAAACACACTAATAAGTTTATTTAGGTTTGTTTCATAACGCCTATTTTTCATTAGTAAATTTTTTTTTTTTATGAATTTCTGCTAATGTAAATTTTCGAAAATTTCAGAGTTCAAATGTAATAAATCGCCCCCATTGTATGACATTATCTGTGCAATCCAAAGTGAATTCATACTCTCAAATGTTTCAACACCACCAATGTGGCAGTTAAAAATTGATGTGTCAGTAAGTGCATTATGTGTGACACACCCTTCCACTCCAGCTTATCAAATTGAATTGTACATGTGAAAAATTCAGTCGTTATTTTTTGTGATATAGGTAGTCATAATATCGTGCCTCCACATTGTTCCTGCTTAAAAAGAATAAAAACTAAACTGTAAAAGATTGTAACAATCAAGGGGAACAGACCCTTTATTTTTTGTAGTCCCAATTCCCTGTTGTAATTACTTTTATGAAACGATATCTAGCTTACTTCATGGATATTCTTTTAAGCGTAAAACTACATCAATAATCGTTTGTTGTATTTTGTGTTTTTTCTTTCACTTTTCATCCCCTTCGTTAATTCGTAAATATCAAGAAACGGAGGAAAAATTGACGTACCATTTGAACAAATTTTCTTTCTGTGTATTGGATTTTTTCGAGATAGGCCGGTTTTTATCCAATTTGAAATTTTCTGATTTGGTCTTTTGCATTAGTGAACTGCAGTCACGAGAAATAATTCTCTACGGAATAGCGAAAAATATTTGGACATGACTAAAGGAGTGGATAAAATTATATTCTCAAGTTTCTATTAATCCCAGTTCCTCGTATCTAAAATTTCAGCCAACATTACGAAACTTATCCATGTTCTTCTAGTTCTCAAAATTAAATTAAGCGGGTATGATTCCGCTGGTAGTGTAATTAAATTGTAAGAGAAAGACGAAGACAAAACCAAAATGGCTTTTTTTTAAATGAGCAGACTAAAATGTTCGCATTATTTCTGCAAAAACAATTATTGGTAATATATTGTGTTTGATTTTTTTTTTTTTTTCATATTATTTTAGGAAGGAGATGATTGGTAAGTTTGATTTATCCTTCAATAAGTTAATATTATAATAGAAGTACCTGGTAGATATGTCGATCAATCTGAAAAATATGATCGGTCGTTTTTATGCATTTTGCACCAGCTAGCAGCCTTAAAATTTGAAAGAACACAAAAGATCGTCATTTTTCGTTGCTCAGACGTATGTAATATACTTAAAATTTGGTAAAAATGTAACTCATTTTGTCCTACAAAATCCTCAATGATAAATTTCATCTGCACATCACTGATTACTGCACTCTGCACTTCTACAGTCTGCACTGAATACCTATGGTACTTCATACTTCATAATAATTCAAGAAAAATGAATAAATTAAAGAATTAAATATGCAGTGACTGCATTCAGTAAATATATAGGTGAAATATTATTTTTGTTCCTAAATGTTTCAACAAAATTGGTGTTGTGTAGTTTTTCAGATCTGAGATACATACAGTCATTGCTCTTATTAAAGAGCTGTTTAAATCTGACCTCATAAGAGTTACATGGAAATGTATCCACTATCCACTGCTGCTGAATTTCTGGAGGCCAACATAGAAAGCTAAAATTGAATAATAGTTAACAATTTTGAGATTGAAATTACTGTTTTACTCAATTACAGCCTTAAAATTTTTTCTATCACATATTTTTTATTCTCAAAAATAAATTGATCTCCAACTTTTCAGGCAAAAATATATGCAGTTCTTGTATTTTTGAAAATCTTGATTTGTTTTATAATATATAACTTCTATTTTTTAACAGCAACAGCAAGCTAATTTAGCATCAGCAAATTTAATTATGGAAATTATGAAATAAACATAAATTGATAGATATGAAAAGTGAATAAAATATTGTTATGTGAAGGCGGGCTTAGTTTATTGTAGAAGAAATATTTCCGTTCCAATAAGCAAAGCAAATAATCAATTTTTGATATTCTAGCCTACTGAAGGTCATTATAAAAGCATGTATTTGATATATAACCTTCCCCACCTCATTGTAAAATATGAAGCAGGTTAATTATGATTATTATAGTCATGGATATGAAAAGTTATGTACTCATCATGATCAAGGATGTGATGCTTTAAAAAAAGGAATAAAAAGGTATACAAGTGGAGAAAATATTGATATTTAAAAAAAAAAATATACACGAAAAAGAAAAAAAGAAAAACAAGAGAGCAGAGAAGTCAAAAATACGTTAATCCGTATACCATTCTTCATTTGGTAAACTTTTTAAAAATAGGACTTTGCTGAGCCTGTCTGGCAATATGCGGCTACGAGCATTCATAATGTAGCCAGCAATGGAAAACAGCTGCTCTGAGGGTGTGGATGTTCCCTGTATGCAAAGGAACTGTTGTGACAACTATTGGAAAAGTAGAAAATGAAAAAAATGAATATATTTTACAAAATATTTTTTTTTTCTATAAATCATTGGTTGAAAGAGGGGGAGGGGATGTTCAATTTTTTCAAGATTGAATATTTAATTTAAAAATATTTCTGATATATGTCTTTTCATCACTTTTTAAACTTTTTTCTCTTTTTTCTGTAAATTTAAAATTATGAAAATACACATCCACTTTCTTAATTTTCAAACCTCATCTTTCCAGTGCAATTTTTTTTTGTAAAACAGCTTTCTTTAATTTTTGAAAATTTTAATAGGCTACGAGTCCTTCCCCTACTCCTTTTTGGCTTCACCAAAAAAAATTGTATAGTAATTGTAGGTGTTCCGCAGGTCTTGTGAATAGAACCGTCGACTGACGGGAATACCTACCTCAATTGTCATCATCACCACAATATTGCTACCGTATACACACGACCACGTCACCGAGTGATGGTGACGAGAGTTGACTCCACCTATGTGGTCGCCACAGTAATAATAATAATAATAATAATAATAATAATAATAATAATAATAATAATAATAATAATAATAATAATAATAATAATAATAATAATAATAACAATAACAGACACGTTTTTGAACCAACTTTATACAATCAAGGATAAACTTTCTTGTTTGTTTCCCAATATGCTAGTGGATCTGTATTTACATCCACCATTGATGATTTCAAATAAACGCTCAATTCCATTGTATTGTCCTGTAACTGCATTGCTGAACTGAATGAACTTGCTTTCATTGCTGTGAAATTGCTGATACTATTCGTTATTGGAACTGTAACACATTGATCTTCAGAAGAATGAGAAGCTTCAGTATCAGTATTGAACAAACCCATGAGTCTTTGTAATCAATCAACAGCTATAAGTAAATATAGAAAGTAGCTTATTTCATCATGAATACCTACATACATATTTATTAATTAAAACACAATTGACTTATCTCACCTTTTGCACAATTCACAAGATCCCTAAAATATAATTGTTTTAACAGTGGATCTAGTAAAGCACTAGTTCCACAAATATAATTTGTGTCCATTTTATGAAATCTTCGAATCAGTTCATTTTTAATTGTTTTTAAAAAGTGACCACCTATCTCTGTTTTTACTGATATTGTATTTAGAGTTCTGCTGATACTTACAGTTTTATCAGCAGAACTGTCCACTGCTGATAGATAGACTAAGATACACGAATTTCTGTTCAACGAATTTTCTCAAACTTAGGAGATCGTTTTCTTGCACCCAAAAAGCTCAATCCTGTAAATTTCAGCCTCATTGTTGATCTAATTACCCAGAATGCGTTTACATACAAATATACCTACATACATACCATTAACTGAATATATACATACATAAATACTTATATACAAACAAAAATATATACAATTATTACTCGTATTATAGTATTGGATGAAGATCTCATAAGCAAGACTAAGACTTAGCCGTGCAAAATCAAGACCTAAACTAGACTGCAAACCAAAACTAAAACCAAGACTTGACTGTAGTACCAGGTCTAAAACTACTGATGTAAAACAGAAACCAAAATTTTTAACGACATTCTCATATCCTTACTTTATATCGTCGAATATATTTTTCCAGTTCATCTTAAAAATGCTCCCTAATAAATTACAGGTCTTGACTCTTGACTTGCCTTTCATGACATAATTCTTTTCCTCAGAACAACCTTTTGTTTGTGCTTTCTTGGTGATCTCACCTTTTTCATGAACCTTTTCAACATTCTTGCATTCTATCATTTCCATTAAATATGTTGTCATTTGGCCTTGTGTCATCAATCCTTTGGTCTATTGGCTTTTCTGTTATTACGAACATTATATTTAAGTAATTAGATGTACAATTCCAGGACACCTTCTATACTCTATTCCAAATAAAAACGACGTGACCTCATAAGAGCTATTGAGCTAATAGACTAGGGGGGAAGAAAATGGTGAAGACTCGCACTATTCGATTATGAGTTAAATTCAAAACTGTTTTTTACAGAAATGTTTTTTGGCTTTATGTAGCTGTGAAATGTGAACGACTCTGTGACGTCAAGTCGTTCATATTTGGAACAAAGTATGTATAATATGATCATTAGTATCTTTAGTTTTAGCTCAATATGACTCTCACATTTTCTCACAAAAGTTACACTACTGCAAAATATCCTACCTGTATATACACTGTTGTTTTATGCACCTATAGGTTTTCTATGAAATTCTTCATATTAATCTTTCTCTCATGAAACGACTTAAAGAATTAGTACTCAACCAAAGACCAGACCTACTGATTTTGTTGTGAATCGACGAAATGATACTTCCGATTTTTCCGATTTCATTTCAGTTTTGGGTTCTAAAATAATTAGGTTTCAATCAGTCGGTACGAAATGTCATACAATTATTGTTTATGATCTGTGCTCACTTTTTTCAAATTTTGGTTGTAGGTAATCAGCTCATTTTTGCAAACCTGAATTTTCTAGAGGAGTGGCTGCTGCTCTACAGTTTTTGTAGTTAGTACCTACTCAATTCACTTTTATTAATTATTCGTAAAGTGAGCTGACTGTAACACTTTCACAAAAATATAAAATATTTTTTTTCAACACATGTGCAAAAGAATGAGTTTTACACGCATGTACAGCGAATGTAAACAAACAAATTTTTGACCTAAAAAGTAGATGATAATTTTATAATCTCTCGCACATCCAAATCCTGCGCAAGAGTTTGTAAAATACTTTACAGACTCTTGCGCATACCTTTCCTGCGCAACAGGGTGTAAAATATTCGAACATATAATCATTTTATATTATCATTTAGTTATTTCGTGAAAAACTATTCGTCAAGTATCCAATCTAATCAAAAACAACATTTCAATTTTCAAGAAAAACGTCTCAAATGATTCCTCAGCCTCTAATAGGGGTTTGTAATGATCGAAAGCGGATAAAATCTAAAAAATTTCCATATAATTTTGTAATTATCTTTAGCTATTTGACTACAAATAAACGAAAAAAAAATGCAAATTAATGAGAGATTTGCCATATTTTGGAATCTGGAAACTCTTCCTCTTTCCCTCAATGATTCCTCAATCGCTATTTAAGCTAGAGAGCTGAAAATAATATCTCTGTAAAAAGGATAAAATTTACCTGAATTTAGTTTTAGTTTAATTTTTTAATCATCTTTAACAATTTGAAAATAAACAAATGAAAAAAATGTAAATTTATGGAAAAATTTTTTTTGTAATCTACAAACCTTTCTTCTTTTACTCAGTGATTCCTCAGCCCCTGTTTAACCTAGAAATCTGGGATTAGTATTGCCTGAAAGAAGAAAAAATTTACTTAAAATTACTTTCCTTATAATTTGTTAATTGTTCTCAGCTGGTTGAATATAGACAAACAAAAAACCACAAAATAATGGAAAACTTGCAGTTTTTGTGCTTTTTCAACTATAATTTCCAAAATTTATTTATTTTATGATTTTTTTTTTATTGGGAGTGGGACTTGTTGCTATACTTTTTTTTTTGTGCATTAGTTACAAAAAGTATGGTGTGCGACAAGTGCTTGTGGGGCTATTTTAATTTGTGTTAAGTTTGCAGCACTCGCCTTTGGCTCGTCTGCAAATTCTTCACACTCGGTTAAAAAACAGTCCAATTTACGGAATTATCACACAATATACTATTACAAAATCCTAACACAATATGGACTTTTGGTTTCATTTTTGCCTCATCATTAAATTGTTATAGGTAAGTATTATCAACCATTTAGAGAACAATACACTATAAATTTTTCGTCCGAATCACTGACAATCCTCTCAACTTTGTTAAAGCATATAATGTTTGAATGCAGAGAGGTGAAATGAGAGAAAGAAATCTTGTACCTACTAAGAGTTTTCTCTCTGAAGAATGTATATCTTGTCCACTCGCGATAGTGAAATTTTCCCATTTTATCAAAATTCTTCTTCACAATTTGGTCCAAATTTCCAGGTTCGTCTATCTGAACTTTTATTTATAACGAAATCATCTCTTGCTCCAAACATATGGTCAGTTTTGAATGCTATTAATATGCAGTCAATTCACTCCCCTAAAATGAAAGAAAATAGGCCTGAAAGTGAACATTTTAGGAAAGAAATCGATCATTAATATCAGATTTTTCATAGGTTTTAAAGCAGATTTTAATTTTGTTTTCGTTTACCATAGAGTATTCACTCGTGACATCATTTTTCAAAAACCACACAGTTGTAAGAGGGAAACTATGCAAACGTGTATTTTCGCATTGTCTTGAATAGACACCCGCGCGGAATTCAGACGGGTAACTATTCAAAAATGTATTCGGAGAGAAAAAGTTAATACTCTATGTATACTCTGCTAGTCTGCTGCATCTTATCTGCGTAATCCCTGGGCAGGGGCTGTGCGAAGCGACGTTGTTAAAGGGGTATACTGGTCAATTTTTACAACACGCACCCACAGAAATTGAAATTTTTACCAAAAAAGTTTAGAAAAAAGCCAATTGGTCAGCGGAAGAGCCACAGCCGTTTAAGTTTTACAACAGCTTGGCCCAAGGTAAGGTGTCAAACCTTCCCATTTCCCTCCCGCGCGCCCCTTGTCCTTAGGCTAATCCGACTAAAATTTTGTGTATTTTTAAATTTTTTCCACGCTTCAAAATATATTTTCTTCCGAAACATTTTCGTCTTTAATGCGTTATTTGCGAAGAAAAGAAGATTTTAATAATAATAAAATAAAAAAACCTGTTAAAAAATGCCTTTCAATCCATTCGATTATTCTATTCCACATTTATTTAACGCTAAATCCGTCTCATTTGAATATGATGAAGAAAAAAATCTTTGAACTGCGCGAATAAACTTTTTTCCCCTCTTTAAGCACCCTTTACTGTTACAATGCAAAAATGTATTGACACAACAACCCCTTGCTTTTTAAAGAACCGTACCTCTGTGCGAAGTTTCTGCATTATTTATTATCCACGTATATACACTCGAAACTGCGGTCGAATATCCATCGAAAGGGAGATACAGGAAGGAGGAAAAGGGATGCGTTAAATTGTTAGGAAATAATTTACGAATTGGAGGGTCGAAATTTAAAGTCTAGATACCGATTTTAATATTTCGACAATAAACAGTTGGAAACATGAACGCGATTTTTCATGATTATTTTCTTTTTTTTTTAAACTTGCAACATACCGACGTAGAATGAAAAAGAATACAGAAAAAAAAATTATTCAATCTGGAGAAGGATCTTGTCAGCAATCATGAGAATGGTGGGTTTTGAAGATTATGATTTATGAAATAATGGTGACGATGGTGTTGTTTTTTTTCTCAAACCGACTGAAACGTCTTAAATTGTTTCATCATGACTCCACGAGAAAGTTGTTGGTTGTGAGCACTGAATTAAAATACAACATACTGGAATGATGGCTAATGGAGAAAAGCCGAGCGAGCACATTAGAAAGAGACAGAGATAATATGTAGTGTATGCTATTTCTTTTTAAGTAGGTTTTCTTTAGAAAATCAATTTATTACGCTTGAGGGTATTAGCCCGCAGGGTTGTGAGTGGATACGTTTTTCGTTTCATGATCTTAGGAAAATTTTGGCACCAATAACTCAATTTTAAATTATATGATGATGTACCATACTCTATCATCTTAATTTATTTTTCATTTAAAAAAAAAAAACGGTTTTAAATTTTACATTGTCTAATATTTTGTCAGGAGCTAATACGTTTCATGCAATCATAACATACTATTAACGCATATAAACTTACAGAAAATTTATGTGACCATCAGAATTCTTAATTCTTTCTCTCAAAAACCTACTTTTTCTAACAAGGCTTGGTGCGCTAGAGTTTTTTTTCCCTAATTTGCTTGAGCTTTTCTTTTTTTTTAATTATCCACATTTTCATGTTTACTTTAATTTAATTTTATAACTTTGTTGTATTTCTTATAACATCAAGTAAAATTAAAGAAATATAAAAAAAGTTATAAAATAAAATGAAAATAAACATGAATATTGTAGTGATAGAGACACTACTGTTAGGGCACTAATATATTAATATTATGTCTTTAACGTCCATAGGCCTCAAAAATATATGTCGTCACACACCTTCTTGCTCACTAGGTCTGACAGTGACTGATGGCAACATCCTGAGCTCAGTTGCTTGTCTACCTACATTGCTTCATTAGACAAGTGCCCTTTGCGCCTGCCAGGTGCATGGGAGATTGTGGTCATGCACTCGATAAACGTATGATTAATTTTTCTAAAAAGAAAAGTCCATGCAAATTAAAAAAAAAAAGAGGAAAAAAGTTGCCAGGTCAGTACTAAGGCTTGTTTGTATATAATTATGTATATTTATCTATAATATATGTATGAATTTGAGTTATTAATGCCGAAATTTTCTTGAGGTTATGAAGCAAAAAACATACCCACCCCAAACCCTGAGGGCTAATACAGCACCGAGTGTAATAAGTAGATTTTCAAAAGAAAACCTACTTAAAAAGAGATAGTATATACTACATAATTATTATATCTGTCTCTTTCTGATGCGCTGACTCGCATTTTACTGCATGCAGTTAACAGCCAGCGATCCCAGCAATTGTTCCAGTTGTTGTATTTAATTCAGTTGTGAGTCACTGCTTAATGTAGTCTTGGTCTTTGGCAATTCCACGATCTTCCACAGTCAATTTTTATTCTTAATCTGTCTTACAAAATTTTTACTGTTATATTGGTGGCTAAATTAACCCTACCGACTAACATTTCTGTCCTTCAAAAATATTATATGTAGGCATAAGAATCTTAACTTAAATCTACCACGAACACACCAGCAAATTATCAGAAATAATAAAAAATAAGAACTGACACAGTTTTTAAGACCTAGACAAGACTACTAAACCAAGATAAGATTTTCTCCTCACTGTACTTTGCTCATGCGAAGAAGTGTGTGATGTCAGAATCACCTACAGACGTGGCTTTTGGTTGAGAAGAGAGGAAAAGGTTTCAGTGCACATCGTTATCTTTGAGTATATATGTGTGATGAGGAATTTGGATCTTTAAGGTAACTTTCAAAATAAGAGGCACAAAAGTACTGTTCATTAATAAAGTTTATTCACGATTGAAGTAACAGTAGAACAAAGTAGGACACAACAGTGTGTGATAAATGATGACGCAGTGTAACTTGATATAAAGGAATGAAAATGTACTATACAACTACAGATAAATATTATGGTGCTATCAATGTGACCACGAAAGGTTCGAGGGAAGATGGATTTCACCTCAACAATATGTAATGGAGGGCTGATTGTAGTAGTTTCATTCCTCAACCATGGAGTGTTTCCAGAAACGAAATTACTTTAAGGTGTATATCTATATATTCGTATGTATAGATATAGTTGCGTGTAAAACAGAGTAATTTCATTCCCTGAAAATGCTAACTATGATTGATAGTAACTACCTATTGAAATGTTATAGGAATGAACCCTCCATTACATATATACTCAAATATTATTTTAAAATGATAATCATTATTTTATGGAGTAAACAAACATCGTTTTTCAAGTAAACATGTGTGGATATGGATTAACTCAGTATCAAAAGCTAATACGCAGTGAAATGCTATTTTCATCCACAGGTAGCATCAGGCCTTACATAAGAGAAGGGGAAAGAAGAATTTTCGAGTCCGGGTTTTTTTAATGGTCTGGAATTGACCAAAGAAAAAAAAAATGAGTGCCGGTGTAAGAAGATTGTTTGATGGGTAAACCTAAAAATACAAATCTAAACAATACTTAAACAGCAAATTTTCCATTAATTTAGGTTTTTTAATTCGTCTATTTTTAAATTGTCGAAGATAATAAAAACAATTGTATGGATAGCAGATTTATGCAAATTTTCTCCTCCTTTCAGTGATACCAATTTCAGCTCGCTAATTCAAGTAGCGGGTGAGGAATTATTGAGTAAAAGAGGAGAAGTTTCTTGATTCCAAAAATGGCAAATTTTTCTTCAATTTTGTTTATTTATTTTGGAACTGCAAAAGATGATAGGAAAATTATATGGATAGTAAATTTATTAAAATTTCTCTTCTTTCCAATGATCACAATCTCAGCGCTCTAGCTTAAACATCGGTTAAGGAATCATTGAATTAAAGATAAGAAGTTTCTAGAATCCAAAAAATGGCAATTTTCCATCATTTACGTTTTTTTTTTTCGTTTATTCATTTCCAAATGGGTAAAAATGATTAGAAACTTGAACGAAAATTTTAAAAATTTTCTCCTCTTTCCAGCAATGCCAACTCCAGCTCTCTGGCTTAAATTGAGACTGAGTAATCATTGAATGAAATATAATAGGTTTATTTCAAAATTGAAATGTTGCGTTCAACTTCAACTGATAAGGGGTTCCCACACAATCACACACGTACCCACACATACACACACAAAGACACATCAACGAAACTTACGATTTGACGCCTGACGCTCGTCCGATGCAGTATTTAATTATTTGAAGGGTTCATAATTTTTAGCCCGGTGCTCGAATTTCTTCACTGCTCCCCTCGGTAGTATTAACCCTAAATTTTTCTTAAATCTGAAATAAAATTATTTCAAGTTTTCGTATAGAATTATCTCTACTTTTACTTTATGTGCTCTAGCTTCCCATTTTTTAGCTAACTCCTGATTAGTTTCCCAGTAGCCATCCTACAGTCCTCAGTGTTATATATGCATATGGTATTGTCTTAGCACCTAACATCTCTTCCAGCCGTCCTAAGGTTTTTACTCTTTTCTCCTTCACTTCTCTTCGGGAATTACTCTCACACATATGCCTATGTTGCAAATTTAGAGTACTGAGAGGCTATTATCCCAGCCATGCAAAGCATTGCTCCGTGCTTCATTTCTGGCATGGTGATAAAATTTGATTCCTTGTAAGTGATTAGGGTTTCTCTGTCTACTGATTCTTGAATTTCTCCATAAATCAGGGTTGGGCAGGTGTCTTGCAGTTTGTAAGTTAAATTTCTGAGTTCGTGAGCTTTCAGTACTTTTAAACATAAAATGAATACGATTCGTTTACACTAGAGCTTCAGAGCTTCCAAATGAGTTTTTGCACGAGGCATTTGAGACATCCGTTATACTGCAACAAGTAACATTAATCCTGTTAATAATACATGTTTTGACTTTTTTGATGTTAATTTTTGTCCATGTTCGTCTACTTTACACCAAATAGGACGTGCCATAACATTTTTTACTCTACTGTCTGGATCACCGTATATTTCGCCAATAATAAATGGAAAATATACGCTATAGGCCTACTTATATTTAGAAGAAGCATGTTTCTTCGTTTGTCTTACTGTTGGGTGAGCTTATTCGCGAATGCAGTGGGTCAATTGATTATAATAAAAGTAAATGAAAAACATATTGTGGAATACCTTGTCGTGAGAGATATTCTCACCAGAAGGAAATTCTACAGAATTTAAGAGTGTTCAGCCACTTCATACACAAGTACAGGTAAGCCAGAACCAGACCAAACACTGGCGATTTTAGAGCCGGTTTTGAGAGTTTATATACTGGTTTTGGCACACGCACACAGACACACTTATGTACATATACATATGTAGGTGTGTTGTAGAATTCACGTCACTTCTTATTCATTGCTGAAGCAACTAATAAGAAATGACATAATGCGTTCGTGTACCAGTCCGAGACATTACCGAAATCTTTATCTATCGTTTTGTCATCGGCCGAACTTTGCATCTTACTTGCCTGTGTGTGCAAGTAAGAGCATACAAACAAACAATATATTTTATTTGCTATTGAATATAATACGCCTGATAAAGAATGGCGTGTGTACGAGATCTATAGTCCTCACAGCTACTCCCCCAGTTTTTGCCCCACAAAAATGATAAGTTGCATGTCTGGGGGACTTATCGAGTCTACTGCTTCCTCATTATCATCTATTTTTATTAGAGGTTAGGGGATGTTGTGTCCATGATCAATTCTTCTTCTATGCAATCTAATTCAGTTTTCTATGCAAGAAGTTGGCGAGCATTTGGGTTCTCTTCAGTCTTTTGCATGTTATTCGAATTGGATGTGTCGAAGAAGTTTTGTTTCGGCAGTGACATTTTGGATAACAGAGAAAAGATAGAAAATAATGTTTAGGAAAACAGGTTTAATTTCAAAGACAGTTTTGTTTTTACTTTTGTGTATCTTCTTATCAACTTGTAGAGGTGATAGATCTTAAAATTCTCAGCCGTATGCAAGTTTTCTGGTTAAGTTCTGATCGGTTTAAGCAAAGTTATGCCTGAAATAAACTCAGAGAATATATTTTTTGAATTTTTATTACAAAGGAATCTCCACTTGTGACGTCACAACGTTGAGATTATCTTTGTGTTTGACAATAAACGCACGTTGCGATGTTTATTTCCATATCGCACGTGGATTTGTTTATTCCTGTCGTTTTCTTTTTGTTCGCATTCCTCATTTGCTTATCTCCGGAGTTTCTTTTGTCTCACGGAGTTCCAATTTTTGTCGCGTATTTTTTAGCTGGTTTAAACTTACGTAGCGGAAATTACTTTTTTGGGAGTCAATTTTATTTTCTTCACATTAACCTCTCAGACATGCGAGAAGGGTGGGAATTTTTGCATTTTTTACTGCCTAGGGGCCTGCCTCTTTTTCGTGGGCCCTATGGGGCCTCCGGATTGAATGTTTTAGTGGTAACATCATCCGAAAATCTTACAGACTTTTTTGATGTTTTCTGTTGTGAATTATTTATTTCACATTTTTCGACAGGTTCTTCCATACTTGTTTGGGAATCTGTCTGAGTATTTTCTACATTCTCCTTTTGCAACCTTTTTATTCTCTTATCGTCGCTTACCATGTATGTAGGTGTGGTATGCCAAATTAGTTTTTACCAGTTACACAAGTTTTGGTTTTTTATTGGCACCCCCAATTTTTAAATCAATTACTTACCTGGATTGATTCCTAAAGTACGTAACAAGATACCATACACATGGTATCTGAAGACGAAAACATTGATAAAATACATGTTTTACCCGTGAGTGAATGATGATGAAATTTGAAAGAATTGTCAAAATAAAAATGTTAAAGCAAAAACAAATCAGAAATTTTAAATATAAAATTAATATTTTCCTACAGTGAGATATTTCAAAATTCACTGTGGGGGAGAAAAACCGGAAGGGATAAGCCCAAGGTTTGTTCTCGCCAAACTCGTGTGCTATTTCAATATAAAAATCTAAAAGGATCGAAAATTACGCCATTTTCTTTCCTCATTTTTCCCTTATTTTTTTGGAACTTTTTTCCCCAGTTTGAAAACCTACATCCTCAATCACCGAATTCTCCTACCATACGTGACCACGTTAGCCGAACATATTGTTAAACAAAATAATTACGAGTAAACAAAAAATACCAGTTTATTCGGAAATAGAAAAAACATACCTTTGTTTTTCAAGACATAGTAATATTCATATTGCAGAATCGGATGAAGTATTTCGAAGAGGACAAAAAATTAACAAAATAAGAAAAACAAAATGAAATAACGATGAGGTTTCATCGAAGTAAATTTTTTTTTTTACAATGCTAAAAGCAAAATTACAACAAGAAAATTTGTAGGTATTACTAAAATGAAGGTACCAAAGGGAGTGATTTCTTCTTATCTTGTAAACTAAGAGCTAGCCCAAAAGTTCGCAAGAGAAGGAGAAATCACTATATCAACTTCCATTTCCGATAGCAAGTTAACAAAAGAAATAAGTCACAAGCAGAAATGGAAGATGATATTGGGAAAAACGTCAGATAATGAAACTCCATTCTTTAGAGAGGAATGTAATAAATTATCTGGTTTCAAAATTTTACGGATACTTCAACTCCCCCCTCCCCATCCTCCAGAAACTTAGAACATCAAGATTTTGGAGGAATGAAGAAAACGCAAAGAGTAACCATAAACTTTTGAAATAATTTTGGAATCCAAATAGATTCCCCCAATTTTGAGATCTAGATAGATAAGATATTCGAGTTCATTATCCTACCCTTTTTCCAGAAGAACCCCCCCCAGACAATTTAGAACCCAAGGGAGAAAACCAAAACAACATTTATCTCATTTTTCATATTTTGTTTTATCGAACACATGTTAAATAAAAATAATAATAAATCTTGTTATTTACCAATTTTGTTTATAGTAGAGTGAAGCTTCGAGAAAAAAAGTCAAAAAGAAGAGAAAAATCGGTACAGGAAAAAATAAAAATGAAAAACAAAATTAGGACATAAAAACTTAAGAGTCCTTTAATTCAAAATCAAAGATAATAATAAAAAAAACGTCAAGAACAAAACAAACGAAAGTCTTTAAGAGAAAGCAAACAAACAAAGACGTAAGAAAGAAACACGACTAATGTGAAAAACAAAACAAACAACAACAAAAAAATTAGTACGAAAGAAAAAACTAGAACAAGACTAGTAGAAATGAAGAAACGAATGTTTGATTATTAATGAAACGAAAGTAAAAAGTAAGATAATAGATTTCTTCAATCAAAATAAAATAATACGATAAGGAAAAAATATACGAGAAAGTACAACGAAAGATAAATAAGGGACTCCATTTGGTTTACATAAAAAGTCAAAAATTAGGAAAATCTTATAAAATAATAATCAAAAATTCAACGAGAATTAAGAACAAAGTTTTGAAATAAGACAAGAATAGTAAACGAATGTAACAGACAAGAGCAATCAAGAAAGAACAAGAAAAATATGAAGACAAGAAAATAAGAAAAATAATAAAAATAATAAAGATAACCATAAAAACCTCGTCAGAGCCTGTAGCTCGGATAACCGCCCGTAGCACCTTTATGAAACGCAGACCAGTCATACTCAGGATCAAAACTCGATGGAGGCCGAGGTGGTTTTTCCGTATATGCCTTTTTTGCCCAAGAGCAAGCAAAGGTCTTGTTCTGGATGTGGAGCTTACCGGAGTAAGCAAGATCTTTTATTGGGGGGGTCCCCACAAAAACTCGATTCATCTCGCAAAAGTCCCACCCTAAGATAAGTGACTTGTAGAGGGCCGAGACCAAACCGCATTCCACCGTAAAAATAGTGACTTGCACAATCTCGGAGAAGTAATACGGTTCGCCTCGTCTATACCAAGGAATTAAAATAGTTTGGGTACGAGGTAATCGAATAATCGTCGTGTCTGCGTCAATTACGTTTGGACCGCATATCGATTGCCAACAGTGACGATTGATATGGACCATATCGGACACCATCGAGTTTTTACCTGGACAGAAAACTACCGGCCACTCGACAGCTTCCTCGTTCCTGATAGACTTGTACGCGGATGGGAGGACGTATTCTTTGTTCGCCATCTCCTCAATCCTCTCCAAGTCTAACAGAGTTGGGTCGACATCGAAGCGGATCGGTAAACCTTTCTGCTTGGCCTCATAATTTGTCAACGGAGGGAAAAAGTAGCACACCCCTTGTCTCTTGGTACCATAACCGTACCGGTGTAGGTGACTACTCGCCCTTTGAAAACAACTTATTCAAACGGTTCAGTACCAGACTCGGAGTCAGAACTCGCAGGCCCAGCCCTATCGCCCAACAATTTTGCCAAGTCACCCAGGTTAATCTTACAAATTTGGGAAGAAGACACGGAAGGAGTAGACATAGTAGAGGAAGTAGACAGAAGGTACTTACTACACGTGGGTTCCGAGCTTACAGGCCAAGTAAAGATTTTTGGAATTCTGCCCATCGTAGTCTGCGTCGATGATCCTGTACTTGTTGATGAAATTGTTGTCGTACCTACTTTAGGTGGTGCTGTCGTCGGAAGTGTTGGGGCATCGCATCTGTGGAGAACGACCTTTGGGTGCATCAGTTCTGGCTTATTGGTTTTTGAAGTCGACAAGTCTTCTGAAGAAGAACGAGAGTGAGGTTTTACTTGTTTTTAACCTGACCCTTCAGGTTTTAGCGATGGGTCCCCAGCCAAAAAATGATAGGAAAGAGCGACCCAAAAGTAGCGCGTATATAAGACCACACATTATAATAAGCGTGTATATAAGACCACACATTATAATAAAGACACTGATTGTTGAAGGGTCAGGTATTTTACATTTTAGCCGTCAGGCTCAAAGTAATAACATCCCGGGGGTGGAGGGGGCAGAGCCCCCTCCCAAGGCGCCAAGCACCAAGTTTTTTTGACGTAGCGATACGATGTCAAACAGTTTTTCTTTGAGTTTTTTGAAGCTCCGGAACATTAGGAACTTCTTCGGCTGAACAGGTTTCAAAATTTTGTTCAGCCTCAGAAACCACGGGAGAGATTTCAGATGTTGCCGGTAACGACGCGACGTCCCACTCTACAATTTTAAATTTTTTTGATTTATTTTTTTCATTTTTATTGAGGGTTTTCGAGTCATCCACTAGTACTTTGACTCATTTTTTAAGTTTTAATTTTATCGATTTGTCTTTTGTTTTTGGAGCCGGAACCGGTGAAACTTTAAAATTTTGATCGTCGTCCAAACGATTTATGACGTTGTCTTTTACAGGGAGTGTAGGGCTTGTTTTATCTGGCGTTGTTCTGGCAAGTAATTTTTTGAGTGCTCCGAGGTGAGACGAGAACGCCACTTCGAGGTTTGTCGTAATCGTCTTCCACGTTTCCCTCTGTTCTTTAACAAATTGAATCCCAGGAGCAATTTCACTGTGAGGCAGGTCTAGTAATTTTTTGCCATGAGCAGTTTCGGATAAGATACATACAAGTTTGTTTGATTGTGAGAGTGCAAAGCGAGTGTTACTCGCAAAGACATTTTGATCACTTTGGTTCATGTTTTAAAAGGAATAAATTTAATTAACAATAGGGATCACTATCCGATTTTCCTATGATTTTTAGAGCGTGATCCAGAATAATTTTTTACGAGACAAAATTTATATAAGAACATACAAGATTTTAGAAAAAATATAGTAATACGAGTATAATCAGAATTCTTACTTACATTTTTACCGTAGAAAGTATTCTTGTACAATTAAGTACAGAACAAGGAACACAAGAATTACAAATAAAAAATACGAAACTAAAAATAATGACTAGTTACCGGCGTAGAATAAAATACAAAATTACGTTCATCAACTCCACGAGATGTTAACAACTAGAGATGTGTCGGTTGACCGAGAACTAATTCATTTGAACTAATCTTTTAAAAGACCTAAATGAACGAGACCGAAAGATGAGGATGAACTAGTTCATTTTGAACTAAAAGATATTATCAAATCAACGTTATATTGTATAGACCTACAAGCTAGTTCACTCTTATACGTCACAGCATTGTTGTTAATCACTGGATGAGTGAAATTTCTTATGAATCAACAAAAAACAAAACGAAATAGTAAGCGTTTTTGGGGAATGAAAGCGCTTTCTATGTCTGAAAGTAACTACCTACAGAAAATGTATACAAATTGCTCTCCATATGAAATAATACATACTCAAAGGTTTGATTCATGCAGCTCATTTCGTTCATTTTGAACTAGTTCACTGAACTAGTTCATTCAAAAGACCGAGACCTGTTGAACTAAATTCCCCAAATGAACTAAAACGCACATCTCTATTAACAACAAGATGACAATGTACGGACTAAAATCAGATAGTGATCTATTTCGTCTTCCGAGTCTATCGAGTTCAGATCCTTGCAACAAAATAATTTCAAGGACAGAAGAACGGAAGGGTAAAAAAAAATTGGCAATGGTTAAACAGTCGAAATTATGTATCGAGCAAAAAACTGTTTAAGTGTTTGTGAGTAGGCAGTTTTGTTGTAGTCAGTCAAAATCGGCGTCTAAGGTTTCTTTATCTATTGGTCGACTATTGAAATGGATAAAACGATGGACAGTTACAGGTTTAAGAATTTATTCGTTATTTTAGGAAATACCCAAGTTACGATTTCTTTAATTCTTCTTCATTTTTTATCATTTCTTTTATATTATCCGGTCCTGAATGAGGCTTTATTAATTTTTATCAAGGTTGATTAGGTCTTAATCTTTTGCCGGGCCCGTCTTTCTGTATTTTAGTCTTTTGATTATTTTTTCTTGTTTCTTTTTTGTAACTGGGTTTACAATCTTAAAACTATTATACAATTGATTTTTCAAAGAAAAGACCGAACATATATAGGATGATTTACCTTTAGCTTACTCAGTTTGGCCAAAGGTTAATCGTAAATTTAGACTAGTCGAAACTAGTATTTTAAATTATTAATATGTTGGGTTTCTTGTTCGTTTGTAGCTAGGTTTTCTGAGAGATAACTATTATAACCTTGATGAACTACAATGACATAGGGACCTTTAAATAATTTAGCAAATTTTTTTGTGAACTTCCTTTCTTTGTTGCTAAGAGGATGTGTTCTCACATATACAATTTCACCAATTTTGAGTTCAACTGGTTTGGGATGTGTTTTTTCGAATTGTTTACGACGCTCTTCCAACTTTTTCTTTACTCGATTTTTTACTTGTTTTACTATGTCCTTGAACTTATCTTCGGGTATATTTTCGAATTTTTGGTCACCTTCAATAGTTGGACGACGTTGTAATTGAAGGACGATCGGAGGGACTCCTGTTACAATGTGTTCAGTCCAATTTATCTTTTTCTCTATTTCGGGTAGGATCATTGCCCATTTTCCGTGAGTTTTATCATCGACATTCATCCTAATTGCTTCAGATATAGATTGCATAATGCATTCTGTAGGATTCGAAGCTGGCCGATAGACACTAGTAAAACGAGTTTCAATATTACTTTTCTTCCAATGATTTATCCATTGATCATTTTGGAATTGTGTTCCATTATCGCTTAAAATTTACTTTAGGTTTCCCATAATTTGCAAAATGTTTAGTTAGGCAAGCGATCGAGGATTTCAAGTTGGATTTTTTTACAGGGTACAGTTTAACGTATTTTGTAAATACATCTAGGATAACTAACAATTTTTCAGTATTTCCTCGGCTTCTCGGTAATGGACCATAATAGTCGATAGAAATTATGTCATTTTTTGTTTCGGCAATAATATTTTTCATGTTGCCATAGGGTACCATTTTCCGTCGTTTACAAGTTTTACAGGTTTCACAATTATTTACGTATTCTATAACGTCTGACTTGCATCCAGGCCAATCTACAAAATGGTGAATAATTAAGACAGTCTTATTAATACCTGGATGTACGGCATCTCGGTGGTAGAATTCAATGCAGGTTTTACGCATTTTAAGTGGTAAATAAGTTCGAAAGATACCTTCTCTACCTTTTATTTTATAAATTCCATTTTCCAAGATTATACGAGTATTTTTAGGTGATAGAAAGGCCAGTTGAATTTCAGGGTCATTTTGCTGAAGTTCTGTAATTTTTTTAAGTTGACTTTGGCAAATTTTCTTAGCAATGGTAGTCTGATTTTGTACAATTGCTGTGATGTTAGAACATAAAATTTCAGGAGCTTTAACTGATGACAGAGGAACTGTGAAGTCAGGATCTTGTACAATAGCTGAGCGATGGTATCTCAACAGTATATCGGCTAGTTGATTTTCTGAACCTCTGATGTAGTTGATCGCGACGATGTTATATTCTTCGAATGTTATTAACCATCTAATTATACAGTCTGATGCGTTCATTTTGTCATTATGGAGCATTGTCAAAGCTTGATGATCAGTATATATGATTGTTTCAAAACCGCTTAAAAAGTATTTACATTTTTTAAGGGTATAGATTATTGCTAGAAGTTCTTTCTCGTAGGTGAAATAGTGCATCTCTGCTGAGTTAAATAGGTGACTGACCATTGCGATTAGATGGGGTTGGTCATTTTTGTCTATTTGATACACATATCCCCCCATCCCATATCCAGACGCATCAGTCATCAAATAGAATGGACGGTTAAAATCAGGGTGAGCAACCAGTAGCAAATGAGACATTTCTTCTTTGAGTCTGAGGAATGAGGTTTCTTGTTGATTTTTCCATTTAAATGGAATGTTTCCACATAACCTATAAAGAGGTTCACCAATGTCCGCACAATTAGGTATATGTGAACGGTAATAATTTACCAGACCTAAAAATGATTGTACGTCTTTTTTACATCGAGGTGTTGGAAAGTCGTTAATAGGTTTGGTTTTAGATGGTGTAGGTCTTACTCCATTTTCACTCAGTTCGTATCCCAAGAAATTCACTCGTGGTTGGAAAAATCGGCATTTATCTGGATTTAGCGTTATCCCAGCTTTACGAAGTTTTTCAAGGAAAATTTCTATGTGTTCGTAGTGGTCTTCTTCATTTTTGTTGTAGATTAGTAGATCATCTACATATGCTGCTACAAAATTTTCAGTGCCTTCTAATGCTATTTGACTTGCTGCGAGAAAGGCTTGCATCGAGTCTTTAGTTCCATATGGAACTCGGGTGAACTTGTAGGGAACTCCGTCAAATGTAAAGGCTGTGTACTGCATAGAGTCTTCTTTGAGTGGGATTTGCGTGAATGATTCGTTTACATCAACCACAGTGAAAATTTTAGCTTTTCCAAACATTTTGTTCATATTTTCAATATTTGGAACCAAATCTCGTACTTCCATGTATTTATTTAGTAGACGGAAGTCTCCACATGCTCTTAATGTTCCATCACCTTTTGGAGCTGCTACTAACGGTACTCTATAACGTGAATTGGATTTTCTGATTACTCCAGTTTCTAACCAATACCTTATTTTTGGACGAATCGCTTCACGTTTTTTTAATGGTAAAGGATAATTTTTACACATGTGAGGTTCATACGAGGGTTTAATTCATATTTGATGTTTATACAAGTTACAACATCCTAAGGTTTTAGTAAGGACGTCTTTAAATCGATTTTTCAGTTCTTGAAGACGTAAAGACGGGCCAGTTGATTTTTCTTCTATCTTATTCTCTTCAATTTTATTTATTGAAACACGTAAATCGAGTGGGGTTTCAATAAATGTCTCTAGTTTCAAAATCCATTTGTTCATTTTCCATATCGATATCGTTATTAATCAGAGGTAAAGGTGTTTTGAGTTCAGTATTTACTAGTCCAACAATTTCTATGAAGGATACTTTACAACCTTTTAAGACATTGAGTGGATCTGGGAGTTTTCCGCTATCTACGAGTGCATGGATTTCTTTGTAGCTAAATATCTTTAGCTTTCTTTTTTCTCCCTCTAATAAAAGTGACATACCTCGACGAATTCCTAGGCCTATTTTCACGCTATAGATTTCGAGAAATTCACAGCCTATAATTCAAGGTGTATTGAAATCGTCTATTACTTGAAAGGTTGTCCAAAAAGGGACCTTGTCCAGACTTTTATCAAGGAGACTGATAGTGGCGTTGATATTATGTTTTACTTTAGCAGCTCTTTTTCCTAACACACCATTTATGAGGATGCTGCGTGCTGTGATTTCTTTAATTTCTGTTGGATCAGCAATTCCTATAATGCGTTGGTATAATTCATTGCTAACAAAATTATAAGGACTACCAGTATCCACGAGTGCTGCGAATACAAAGTTGTTAAAAACTAGAAGGACGTAGGGAGCTAAGTGATAATTCGGAATTTGAATAGTAATTATTTCTTTATCACCATCTAAATCTTCATAGTCATCAACTTCTCAAAAACCGTCTACGGTAGCAGTATAAGTTTTAATTGGTTTCGTTCGTAAATCCTTAGGTATTTCGACTTCAAATGAAATTACTTTTTCATTTTTATCTAAGGTTTTCAAGTCCTTTTTCTTGGGAAGTTTTCCTGTTAATTGAAACATTTTTTGATCGATTACCCAGGCTATTTTCTTCTCCATAAGTTCATAGGCCATATCGGTAAATTCAGTTTCACTTTTATAGAGTTTGACTTTCTGACGAAATCTCGGTTTCTTATCTTTTGTGTAATAATACTCATTTGTATTATACAGTTTTTCATTGTCAAGGTCAAGAACTACTTGGTCAAGATTTACGTACTGTATTTCTCTTTCTTGACAAATTTTATGAACATTAGCGTTTAGACGATTATGGTCTAACCAGTATCTTCGATGTTCATTGTGTTCTTTTTTTGGAAGAACTTTACAAATTACGATGTTTATGATTCGGTGTTCTTTTAATTTTTGGACAATTTTGTCATAATTATCAAGGAATTTTTCAAGGTGAAAACCGGATGAGAGATGTTCTTCAAATCCTAATACTATAAGGACTTTCGTTACAGTTTTCGGAAATTTAACGATGTGATCAATGATTAAATCGGTGGTGATTCCTTCTCTACAAAAGATGTCTGATAATAAAGAACATTTATTGAAATTAGAGTTGGAAGGATTTCTCTTTAAGATTTCAACAGCGATTTTATCTCCCATAACTAGATGATCCTTGTAAGAGAAATAAATCGGAATTAGGTCATTGCCAAGGAATTTTATTGGTTTGAACACATGTGTTTTCGAGTCTGTAGGAGTATTTAACGTTACTCCCGCTACTGGTATAGGTTCTTCTTGTAGCAACTCATTAATTTGCCCCATCTCTTTGTCGCTGCTGAGAGATGGAGGTTCTAGTTTTCCTGCAAATCTTCGTTCTTATTTTCAAAGGTAGTATTTTCTACATCTTCTTTTTCTTTAATCGAGGCCGAGGTTAGAGGGTTTTTTACGAATCTATTACGAGATGTGAAATTAATTGGTTTATTAAGCTCGGGTGTTTCTTTTTTAGGTTCTGGTTTAGAAATTCCCAATTTTTTACAACCTAAATATCTCATGACAGTTCTTTCTCTTTCCTTTACACTTTCCATGGTCATTTGATTTACCCATTCGAGATCATCAATAGGTATGCCATCTAACATTTTCGCAAACTCAGGTAGGGTTTTTACTTTTTCAATATTGATTTTTGATCTAAGTTCCCGTGGCATGTTTTTACGAAAGTGTTCTACTAAGTCTTCCTTGCCAATGATCGAAGTAAGCTCTAAAATTAGTGAATTTGGAATTTTTTAGAGATGAAGACTTAAATTGAAAATAGAACATATCACGAACTCCAGTATTCCATTCTCTTTCTAGGAAACGGGTTTCCATAACTTCGAATCCCATAGTTTTCTTTAGTTCATGTCGCCAGGTACAACACCAGTGTGATTCTTGAATTAGTTGTAAAATAATTCACCAGCCTCTTTATCATCGGGAACCAATTTGGCAACTCTTTCACAGAATTCTTTTAAAAATTGGAGTGGAGAACGATCATCATTTTTTGGACCTTTATATGGGTTAACTTTACAAGCTTTCTCTTGCATTCTCTGGAGAGCTTTATTTGTACCTGAATTATAAGGGGTACTTTTCGCATAATTTGGAGGTGGTCGAGTGTGAGAACGAGTATTCGGGTTCTGTTTTTTATAACGATTTTTCCTCGAGATTCTACTACAATCGGTTTCTTCTGTGGTGTCTTCTTCAGAAGAATTTTTACAAGATGTGGAACCACTTCCGGGGATGTAAATTTCGTTAGTGGGTGTTTTCACTTCTCTAATATATGTCCTGTCTTTAGGTTTTTGTTCTGGTTCATTCAGGGTACTAGAATTTTTTCCTCTATGACTAAGGAGTAGCAGTTCTCTTTCTCTTTCTTCTCTTTCTTTAGCCAAGAGATAACAACGATAGTTGATTTTGTTTTCATTTGGTAACTTTTCTACAATTAATGGGGGTGCATTGGGAAAAGCAGGAGGTGCAACCGGTTGTTGCATGTTTTGTAAAATTAGTTGAAGGGCATCCTCAATACGCCATAGTTGTTTGTCAAAACCTTGGACGTCTTATTTAACTTTACTTATGTTCGAGTCATTATTTTCAATCATGGCTTTGAGAGATTGGTTATGGATTTGGAGAGAATCCATATTTTCTTTTACCTCGAGAACCGTTTTTTGCATTGCACTAATATCGTCTCCCATAGCTTGGACATCATCCCCTAAATCTTTGATGTGTTTAGGGATACTTTCTAAATTTTTTAATCGAGCATTTAAATCTCTAATTTGGTTTTAGTGATTGGTAAGTTGTTTTTCCACAGTTTCTGGTTTGGGAGGATTAGGGTCTTCGTAGAACGCGTGAGCAACTTTGTACCAAACACCTTCAGAATTGATTAGGTAAATATATATTTGGGTAGAAATAGGGTCGTCATCTAATTCTTCTTCATCGCCTCTCATTACTTGGGATTGTTCAAGATCATACCACTTTCCTTGATACTCAAAGACACTTTCTTTTTCAGAGGCTCTAACATTAGTTTCGGCTGAGGTAGCCATTGTTGGGGTAGTGATTGAACCTGGCGATAGTAAACCAAAAAGGATGGTTCTGACTTTGATAGCCCAGGAAGAATACAAAGGGTTTTTTAAATATCGGTAAAGAACAAAACCTGCTAAAATACGTAAAGCAGGGAGTAACTTATGAATATTTAAAACTGGTATTTTTGAGAGTAACAAAGTATATCCTGCTCTTATAGAGCCTATGTTACTACACTATAAAATGTTCAAAGATGAACAAGTAATTTGGGTGTTCCAAGGAACAGGTTTACGTTAATTCCCTATCAGTGGAAATTTACGTTATTTGTTGAGTAAAGCTCAACGGACAAAATCGTACAGGACGACAAGGCAACAATTTGACGTTTTGACAACAAGACAAAACAAAACAATCTGTAGATACAAAGTATCTATTACATCACAAAAAGTAACAGCCAAAAGTCCAAACAAAAAGTTCGACAACATATGGTCAATGGTAGGTAGTTCAGTGGAGATTCATAGGGTTTCTAAGGAAGTTAAGTTCCTAGGGAAATATTTGGAATTGAAAAATGGCGATTAGGGAATGAATTTTGTTGTTTCATAATCAAATTCGACAACAAAATTACAAATGTAAATTAGGAGGGAAGCTAATCCTAAAAATTTACTCAAAATGTGAGAAATGAAAGGGGAAAATCTTTCATAAAACACTAGACAAAAACAAAACAATTTTTCAGGCGCCATCCAGTTTTGGACCTACACAAAAAGGTTCCAAAATAGGAAATCAAAACAAAGTTCCAAAAGAAAAACAAAACTAGTTTGATGTATTATAGACGATTGTAAAAATATACTACTAGTCGATAACACATGGTCAAGACCAGCGGGTACACTTGTGAACGAGAATTCTATCAGATTGACAAATATTAAAAGACTGGTTACAAAGAATTACCAGTTTTGATACAACTGAATAGAACTCGTAACACTAAGTATATAGGACAAAACTTTAACTTTTAACATAGGTAACTTATTATTAGAAATTTTACGTTAAAAGGGAAAGCAACAAAGGGGACTGACCATTTTAAAAGTCAGTAGATTTAAATATATCTACCACATGGGGTTTTTAACAAGCTAACGTGGATAGATTAAATTTTGATAGTTTAAAAAACTAGATCTTAAAAATTATAGACACACGAGTCCCTGTTTGGGCGCCAAATTTGGATTGTGAGAAAACCAAAGCAGAGTCAGGTGAGGTGGAAGAGGCGAAGTGTGAAAGAAAGATTGTGAACGAGTGTGAAAAGTAAGACAAAAATAAAAATAAAATAAAACATAATGAAAAAGAAGAAAAGTGAATGATAGACAGAAAAGTGATTTTTAGAACAATAGAGACAGACTATGGTAGAAGTGAATATGAAGTCAAAATTACGTTACAAAAGATATAGTTTAACCAAATACTAAAAAAAAATTAATTTAGTGATCAAAAGAGTGAAACTCGTAAAATCAAGCCTTAAATTCCAGTAACTTAATATTTCACCAAAATATGGGAAACAAGCAAGAAATTAAAAGAGTTTAAAATTTACATTATTGTAAAAAGAAGAAACAGAGAAGAGAGAAATGTGTGAAGTTTGAGACAAATAATAAGAAGGGTGTAGGTATTCGTATCATTGCGACTATGATCATTATCAACAGTTCAAGTAAAAGATTGGAAAAAATGTGGTATGCCAAATTGGTTTTTACCAGTTACACAAGTTTTGGTTTTTTATTGGCACCCTCAATTTTTAAATCAATTACTTACCTGGATTGATTCCTAAAGTACGTAACGAGATACCATACACATGGTATCTGAAGATGAAAACATCGATAAAATACATGTTTTACCCGTGAGTGAATGAAGATGAAATTTGAAAGAATTGTCAAAATAAAAATGTTAAAGCAAAAACAAATCAGAAATTTTAAATATAAAATTAATATTTCCCCACAGTGAGATATTCCGAAATTCACTGTGGGGGAGAAAAACCGGAAGGGATAAGCCCAAGGTTTGTTCTCGCCGAACTCGTGTGCTATTTCATTATAAAAATCTAAAAAGATTGAAAATTACGCCATTTTCTTTCCTCATTTTTCCCTTATTTTCTTGGAACTTTTTACCCCATTTTGAAAACCTACATCCTAAACCACCGAATTCTCCTACCATACGTGACCACGTTAGCCAGACATATTGTTAAACAAAATAATTACGAGTAAACAAAAAATACCAGTTTATTCGGAAATAGAAAAAACATACCTTTGTTTTTCAAGATATAGTAATATTCATATTGCAGAATCGGATGAAGTATTTCGAAGTGGACGAAAAATTAACAAAATAAGAAAAACAAGATGAAGTAACGACAAGGTTTCATCAAAGTGAATTTTTTTTTACAATGTTAAAAGCAAAATTACAACAAGAAAATTCGTAGGTCTTACTAAAGTGAAGGTACCAAACAGAGTGATTTCTTCTTATCTTGTAAACTAAGAGCTAGCCCAAAAGTTCGCAAGAGAAGGAGAAATCACTATATCAAATTCCATTTCCGATAGCAAGTTAACAAAAGAAACAAGCCACGAGCAGAAATGGAAGATGATATTGGGAAAAACGTCAGATAATGAAACTCCATTCTTTAGAGAAGAATGTAATAAATTATCTGGTTTCAAAATTTTACGGATACTTCACAGGCTTCAATCTATCGATTGAAATTGTTTGAGGTTTGCCTGCAATGAGTATCACAAAGTTTTTCTCATCTCTTGATACTACTTTGTAAGGACCGGCATATGGTTTCTCCAGCGTAGATCTCATTTTTTCGTCTCTAACAAATACGTGTGAGGTATTGGCCAAGTGTTTCGAGACGTAAATCTTGGGCTGGCCATGGTGAGCTGCCTGTTCTAGAAAATTGTTGGCATCATTTCTTATATTTTGTACCATAATTTTGGGGCTAACTTCCTTCAATTTTGTAAATAAGTCCCCTGGGAGGCGTAGCTCTTCTCCAAACGCTAATTGCGCTGCAGAATGATCTGTATCCGTTTGTAGGGCAGATCGAAGGCCTAAGAGGATGGTAGGGAGTACATCTACCCATCTCTTTGTATCATGTGACTTGATAGAGGCTTTGAGAGCTCTATGCCATCTCTCGATTTTGCCATTGGCTTGAGGATGGTAAGCTGTGGTATGACTATGTTGAACACCAAGCTTATTTGCTAACTCTTTAAAGAGCAAGCTCTCAAATTGGCGACCTTGGTCCGTAATTATGACTTCTGGTACGCCATACCTCGCAATCCAGGTATCATATAACCTGGCAGCTACAGTTGGAGCTGTCATCTTGTATTGAGGAATTGCTTCTGGCCATCGTGTTGCCCTGTCTTTTATCGTTTACAGGTATCTGTGTCCTTGAGATGGTGGCAGTGGACCTACCAAGTCCATATGTACTGTTTTAAACCGCTCTGTTTGTTTGAAGGATTTGAGGGGCGAGCGAGTGTGTCTTCCTACTTTGGATTCTTGACAGTTCAGGCAACTGAGATCCCATTTGTTGCAGTCAGACTTCATTCGTGGCCATACAAACCTTGCCGAAATTAGATTAGCACTACATTTTGGCCCAGCATGTGACAGATTGTGTACACTGATGAAAGTCAACCTGCGATATTTTACCAGTAGAAATGGCCTATTCTTACCTGTACTGACGTCACATGTTAATGAAACATCAGTACCAGGAATTTTTCACTGTCTCAATTTGAGAGTAGTATCATCGTTCGATAACAACTATTGCAATTCTGCATCCTTAAGCTGTGCTTTAGCTATTTCAGCATAAGGCAATTGGACAGGAGCCGAGATAGCTTCGATTCTACTTAAGGCATCAGCTGGAGTGTTAAGTTTTCCACTTATATACTGAATGTCGGTAGTCAATTGACCGATATAGTCTAATTGTCGTGCTCTTCTCGGCGATGCCGGTTCTGCTTTTTGTGTGAAGGCATATGTTAGGGGTTTATGGTCAGTATACACAGAAAAACATCTACCCTCTAATTGGTGCCTGAAATGCTTCAACGCAGCAAAAATTCCGAGCAATTCCCTATTGTATGTGCTATAGTTCTTTTCTGTTTTTGAAAGCTTCCTCGAGAAGAAAGCTAGCAGTAACTTCTTGTTGTCTTTGTCAAGTTGGTACAATGTTGCACCAATAGCAAAATCAGAGGCATCGGTACTCACGCATAATGGCAGACTTTCGTCTAGGTGAGCCAATAGAGTTGCATTTGCCAGTGTATCTTTGATTTTCTCAAAGGCCTGTTTGGCTTCTTCATTCCATTCGAGTGGAGTCTTATCTTTCTTTTTGCTTGTCTTAATTAGTGCAAACAGCTTACTTTGTTCGGCTGCTGCATTCTTCATGCAACGTCTATAGAAGTTCACCATCCCCAAGAAACGCCTGAGTTCAGCAACATTTGAGGGTTTCGGGAAGTTCAATATTGGCTCTACTTTGGTCTTCAATGGGGAAATGCCTTTGTTCGAGACATTGTAGCCGAGGAAGTCAATTTCAGTCTGTGCATATAAGCTTTTACCTACATTGATAGTAAGCCCGGCAGCGTGTATACGCTGTATGATGGCTCTTACATTCTCCTCGTGCTGTTGCTCACCACCTTCAGAGCAAATGCAAATATCATCCAAGTATGCCTATGCAAATGGCAATCCCCTAAACAGTCCATTGATAAATCTCTGGAAAGTTTGTGCTAAGTTACGAAGTCCAAACGGCATTCGAAGGTATTTGAATAGTCTAGAGGGGGTTATAACCGCTGTCTTTGGTACGTCCTGGTCAGCCATAGGAATTTGGTGGAGTGCCCAGTTGATGTCTATTTTGTTGAACATTGTTTTACCCTTCATATTTGCATTGAAGTCCATTATATTGGTGACTGGGTAGCAATCAGGAACTGTTTTGGCATTTAAGGCCCTGTAGTCTCCAACAATTCGCCACTCTCCAGTTGCTTTTTTGGTCATGTGGATAGGGGAGCTCCATGAGCTTTTTGAGGGGCAACATACACCCTCCTCGATGATGAGATGGAAGTACTCCCGTGCTGCTTTGAGTTTGTCAGGCAGTAACCTTCGGGCTCTAGTTTGGCAAGGTGGTCCTTTGGTTTCAATGTAATGAATCATATCGTGTTTATAGGTAGGATGCCTGTGAATTGATGGTTGAGTGACTCCAGGATAGTCAGACAGGATCCGTAAGAGTTGTCCGTCAACTTTTGTACAGCTGGATATGTTTGTGTCCAGTCTGTAAGCATGCGTTTTGCCATCCACACAATTTTTAGTTTCGCTATCTATCAATTTGCCCTCTTTGAGGTCAATGATTAGGCTATAATGTGCAAGGAAATCTGCACTCAGGATCGGGTTTGGAACATCAGCAACCGTGAAGGACCACGTCATATTTTCCTTAAGTCCGATGTCGACTTTGCTGGTCTCAAGTCCGTAAGCTGGAAGGTTTTCACCAGTCACAGTATGGAGATAGTATTTCGGAGGAAGTACTTTTTGGTTTTTACTTACTGGCAATATACTCAAGTCTGCACCTGGGTCTATCAAGTACCATCTCTTATTAGTCCTGTCCTTTATGACCAGGCGGCATGAGTGTTTTTCTGAGGGGTCTTTGGCCACATAGATGGCCCCTTGTTCTAGTTTGATGCCTCCTTGGTATAGGATTTGCCCCACCATTTGCACCTGTTGTTGCATTTGGTAGCCTCTGCGCCAAACCTATTATGAAAGAAACAACTCTTTTCATCCCAATTTTGAGACTGGTTTTTGGGTGATGATGTTCTCGGGGGAATTGAACTTTGACCCCTGTTGTTGGAACTTGATCTGCGGTCTCTGGACCGGGACTGTCATCCTCTGCTATTGCCGTTGTTGTTGTTGTTGTTGTTGTTTCTTGATTTCGATCTTTGTCGCCATCTGTTATTGGACTTTGTTGAGCTTTGGCTTTTGTTCCTTTTTACTTCCTCGGTCAACTGAGCTATTTGGGCTCTAAGTTGAGCGAGTTCACCAGTCTCTGCAGATACTGCACTTACCACAGGCTTTTATCTGGTATATTCTAGTGCATTATCTGCTGATTTTGCAAGGAAGTACAAGTCTGCGGATGTATTTATCACGGTCGAACCTACTGCGGCTAGGCATTGCACAACACTTTGTGGTAGTTGTTTGCAAAATTGATTGCCTATGACAGAAAGGGGCTACGATATTATCCGCCTTCTGCCTCAATTTTGCCATGAAGATTGAGGGTTTGTCATCCCCCATCTTCATACCACCCATCACATCATCAATAATTTCGTTCTTTGTTTTTCCTAATACATTCTCAATCTTCTTGACAAACCAGGCATATTTGTCATCTTCTGTCGAAGGGCATTCCATAATATCCGGAATGTGGCGGATTCTCTGTGGGGGCATGCCTCCACAGATGTGGAGATACCGCTGGTCCAGAGTTATGTTCTCGGTCTTGAACCTGCCTTCCAATAGAGTCAACCACAAGTCTACCTCATTGGGCAGAAATTCCGGAATCTCTATCCTCCGTCTGTAGAAGTTGGGGTTTTGCCCTGGCTGCAATTGCAAAAGTTGCATAATCTGTGCCAAGACTTCGGGTGTCAACTGTGGCTGACTACTACCTCCTTGCGATGGTTGTGGGTTTTCAGTTGGTGGTGGCACCATTGCTGTGTCTTTCTGATGACAAGCGTATTCCACAGAACTACTTCTTTCCTTGCTGGTCGAAAACACTGGCTCCTGTGTTTGTAGGACAGGTGTTTTTGGGTCAGAACTTTGGCTTAAAGTTTGACCACTTCTCAACATTTTAACTGCTAACTGTTCTTTATTTATTACAGTTCCCAGTCGTGCTAATTCTGGGTGTTGAGGGCCTTCCTCCAGATTTGTTAAATTTGTGGAGTGTCGAGTGAAAGTCAGGGGGGTTGGGGGATGAGTCCAACCTTCTTCCTCCAGGTCTGCTGTCTGGTTTCTCTTCGTTTATATATTTTGAAGAGAGGGGTGTAAATTCCCACTTCAGCAGACTCTACTTCGACAACCTAAAAGTTTCTTAGTCTGCAAAAAAATATTTTTTATTTGCTGAGCAAGCGAGTATTTTGCCACTGCACCACACCAAATTTTTGTAAAAGAGCAACGCGCTTAAGGACACTTCACAACGTAGCCAAAAATCACGTCGGGGTCACCACTGTGGAATACCTTGTCGTGAGAGATATTCTCACCAGAAGGAAATTCTACAGAATTTAAGCGTGTTCAGCCACTTCGTACACAAGTACGGGTAAGCCAGAACCAGACAAAACACTGGCGATTTTAGAGCCGGTTCTGAGGGTTTATATTCTGGTTTTGGCGCACGCACACAGACACACTTATGTACATATACATATGTAGGTGTGTTGTAGAATTCACGTCATTTCTTATTCATTGCTGAAGCAACTAATAAGAAATGACATAATGCGTTTGTGTACCAGTCCGAGACATTACCGAGATCTTTATCTATCGTTTTGTCATCGGCCAAACTTTGCATCTTACTTGCCTGTGTGTGCAAGTAAGAGCATGCGAACAAACAATATATTTTATTTGCTATTGAATATAATACCCCTGATAAAGAATGGCGTGTGTACGAAATCTCTAGTCCCCACACATATCTCAAGAAGTTTGTAATGGGCATATCTTTTGCACACTAAAAGAAAGAACAAGCTTCCCTACACCAGCAGAGAAGAAGTTGATTTAATGAAGAAAATTAAAAATATTCCGCTGTAGTTAGTAGACTTTTTACATACCTATCAGTGTCGTCCACCCTAACAGTGCTAATTTCTCTAACCTTCACACTTTTTTTTTTATGACTAGGAAATGTTTCATTTTAAATTTTTCATGTGGAAATCTAAATTATGCAGCATCTGTTCTAAATCGTCATTAAGACCTCTCTATCTGTGTTAATTTTGTTTTCTAGACAACATGCAATGTTAAAGGGAGTACCTACAGTTTATTTCGAGGTCACTTGTAGAAACTTTTTTCGCTAATATTCGACTATTTCTTCTAGTCAAAAATAACAAATTCACCCCAATAAATCGACGAAACGAACCCCTGTGATATTTACACATTATGTCAGTATGGTACTGATCTCACTGTTAACGATCTTACACCTCTATTAAGTCACTTCAGTTATCATCAGTCATCCATGATCATAATTTTCGAAATCGCTGAAAAAACACCCCTCACTCCAAGTTTCGGTAACATATTACGCAAATTAAGGGGTGTACACCCACTCACGAGCGCATATAAACGAGAATACAATTAATAAGAGCGAAGCCGGAAGTCGAGACCGCTTTTTTTAACAACCCTGGTCCCCCCTTCCCTTTATATCCTCTACGTGTAAGTGCGTGCATCTACGACCAGAAAAAGGGATGACTACGCTGAAAAATGTTAACGTTTTTTCGCCAAAAAAACGGCCAACTCACGAGATAATAAAACTGTGTTACGAAACACACATTGACAGCATTGCCCCCTCCTGCACCTTTGCCTCGTCTCATCACAGTAGCGAGCCCTAGTTTTTAGTCTTAATTGATACAAGTTCTATGTAACCCTTTTTCCAGCATACTTTCTCTCTCTTTTCAACTTTCCATCTCTTGCTCTCCTGTATAACCTTCGATACTGCCGTGCATTGCTCGCAAATAATAGCCCCGTATGTCAGTGACGTTAACAATACAATTTGTTTCCATACGCCTTTAAGTAGTTACATAATATGGTAAGGTGGTTGGAGGTGGTTGGAGGTGACGGAGGTGATGGTGGTGATGGTGGTGGTGGTGATGGTTTGTGGTAAAAGAGAGAGAACGAAATACAGCCTTTTGTAACGAATATGATGCGAGTGCCGTTGCGATATTGAAAAACTACCTACCTTTTCGACTTTTAAGCCGATGCGAGGATGGTTACACCACCACGAATATAGTCCATTTTCGTCGTTTTTTTTCTGCAGCCCTTTTTTAGGGGAAGAAAGTCTAAGGGAGGGTTTTTCGTGTCAGGTAATTTGCGGACAAGGCTATAAGCCTCGGGTCTAGAAAACCAACCTGCTGCGATGAATTTTAATCACAGAGCTGTTATTCCTTGAATTTTTTTTTTTCTTCGTCTATTATGAATACGCATCCACTGAAATGCCTCAGTAATTATACTAAACGTGTGACCTGCGTTCGATTTTCAATGTTTATATGCCTTCGAGAATTCTCTTTCTCTCTCCTCTGGTAAGTGGATTCTAAACCAGTCTTTACTTTTCAGATTTTTGAGGCTATACAACACGTTCCAAATGACTACCTACTATTTACATTTGAATTATGACGGACGTTTAAAATGGAGGTAACAACTTGATACGGAGTAAAACGAGTTGTCATTTTCTCCAAACAATTTCATTTTTCATAAGCTTTTATTCTACTTACTACTGTGATTTTAAAATATACCGATACTGCAGCCAACTTTCCGAAACGAAATAATGTTCATTTCGCACGAAGCTAAAGCTAAAAAAAGAAATAAAAGATTATCTTTTAAAAACTCGTTTTCAACGAAAACTTATTTTTTTTACTGACATATTGCCAGGTGCATTGAGTAGTGGCATAACTTTGATAAAAATGGACTTCGATGAGTACCTAGGTATATGAAAACAAGCTACATCGATAAACGATCTTGCAACAGGGTTTTTACTTCATATAGTGATGTGTGATTAATTGATAATTTATAGAGATTGAGGATTCAGACTCCAAGAAAAGAAACAGAAATAAATGAGAGTACACGAAGTTGCGTTTCAGAAGCGTATAATTCAGCAAAAGATTTAACCAACATAGAAGAATGTGTTTTAGATGTGTGAAACGAACGAATACAAGCATAGCCGAACGAGTGGTAAATAGTGAAACAGTGTTGCCAGATAAATAAATGATTATATAGAGTATAGAGATAAACAGTGTCGAGTGTTCGTAGGAGTGTGAGGGGAGGAGAATTGGTGGTTTAAACAAAATTGTTGGATCAGTCGATTATTTCAAGTAATCAATTTTACTGTTTTTTACACCAACGTGCAAACTTAATTTTTTCAACATGCAACAATTTTGAACAGAAAATGTTTCTTCTACAATAGCCGTCAAGGATTTGCCTCATATATTTCGTCTATTTATTTCATAAAAATTTTGTGATTCTTTCCCAAGCCTGAATGATATTTGATTAATTGATTAATCGATTGATTTTGTAAAAATAAATCGGTTGACAAAAAAAAAGAATAGTTGATTAAATGAGGAGGAAGAAAAAATGAAGTGAGGTTTTTGGATCAGAAGAAAGTAAACAAATCAATTTGAAATACCATAATGCATTAAACAGACAAAAACTGTACAAGTATGAATAAAGAATAAATATAATTTTGTATCGAAAAGTTTGAATTTGGTAAAAAATTATAATGTGTTTTGAAATTTGTCAAATCATGTATAATTCAATTCTTCTATTTTGTAGATATATATATCATGTGGCTGTAAAATGAAAATTAATGGCATATAGGTATATGGACAGATATTTACAGGACATTATTGAGCTTTATGATTCACATTTGCTTTCCAGGCAGAAATAAACAAATTCTTCCCTTTTGAGTGAACTTGGAGCTAAAGGAGTCGAATTCTGACTTGGACTTTATGTGAAGAAATTGGAAACATTTAATATTTTCTCTACAAGATTATGAAATTTTTGTTTTTCAAAACCTTCAGTTAGTATGTATGCTAATTGAGAATTTGTAAAAACAATTTTAAATTCTATTTCCTTGTCTTTTACAGATTGCATTATTGCGTAGCCCTTTTCTTTGTGCCTCCAGACATAATTCGAAGGGTGGAAATATTATCCTCGAATATTCGAATGGGAGTTTCTTCATTGAAGATTTCCTTTTACAATAGAAAAGTAATTTGAATATCATCCAAGGCATCAAAAACAGCTATTATCTCAGCGGCTGTGGAACTTGAAGCCATAATGGTTTGTTTATCTTTGAATACCCTGGCTACGAGTTTATCCTTGAGTTGATGGTATCCTAGATCATTAGGTTTTGTTATGAAAATCCATATTGTGTCAGTTGATTTTATATTCCTGTTGTAGTCTACTTCCTCCCAAACATCCATTTTGCTTAAAGAAATAGATTCTTCAGCTGTGGCTTCCATCCATTCTTTTTAGAACGGGTTTGTTTTAATTTCTTTATAAAATTTTGTTATGCAATCTTCTATCCATTGATAGTCTAGGGGTTTTGTTATATTGAAAACATTTAAATTTTTAATTAATTCAGCAGGTTTTGAAACTAATTCTTGTTCATAGTTTTTTAAAGCCAAAACATTCTGCTTTTCATCGAATTTTGCATCGCATGTTATGTATGATTTATTTAAAAAGGATCCCAGACACAATATCCTGTAGTTGTGTATCCCATTAATATACATTTTTAGGCTCTAGGAGCTAATTTAGGGTCAATTTTATGAGTTTTTTGATCTTTTGCTTTAGTTGCAGTTTGTTGTCTAACCTCAATTGGAATCTGTCTGTATACCAATGAGCCAAAAGTCTTCAAATTCTCTAAATGTGGTTTCCTATCAAAAAATAGTTTGTATGGGATTTTGTAATCTGTATTAACTCTTGGAGGCAAATGATTTAATAAATATACTGCAGTTGCAATGGCATGCGCCCAATATTTTATATCCTAATGGCCATCGATTAGCAGACTTCATACTCCTTTTATCATAGTTTGATTCTGGTGCTTTGTAATTCTATTCAATTTGGGGGAATAAGGTACCACATTTTCTAATTGAATGCCATTATCTTCACAAATTTTTACCATTTTAGCATTTGTATACTCTTTAGCATTATTGCATCTTATTTGGCTAATGGGTGTTTTGGAAAATTTATTAAAAATGTTTTTGAATTCTGTATAAATCTGACTTTTAGTGTTAATGGGAATGACAAAAGTATATTTACTGTAGGGGTCTATAAATGTTAAAATGTATTTTTGATTGGCTACAGTAGGTGAAAAGGACCAATAATATTGGATAATATTTATTTCCAAAAGTCTTATTGCTTTATGTCTATTATTATTATGTCCCAGACTTGGCTATTTGCAGTTTTACAAATTTTATACTTTATAACATTTTTGTCCTTAAAATTTAGATTTTTTGGAATTCCTAATGCAACTTTTTGCAGATATCTCATATACTTTCTTTAGGTATTCAGGTGGCACATGGATTTGAACACCCGTACAGATTGAATACCTAAAACCTCCCTTGCTACAGCCTCCAAAATACAGCACTGTATTCATTCAGCCACAGTGCCGGGTGACGGTGAATGAGGGAGAAGCAATGTCTAGCCAACAATGTGTGGTAGCCGCCACACTTTCCATTCATGTGTGCCAGTCTAAGATGCCATAGTATTTTTTTATGATCATTAGTATTTGTGGTGGCTACCACACTACCTCGGCTATTACTGCTTCTCCCTCGTTCACCGTCACCCAGAACTGTGGCTAAGTGAATACGGTGCTGACTTTTGGTAGCGGTGACGAGGGAAGTTTTAGATGTTCAGTTGGTACGGGTTTGAATCCCCATGCCATCTGAACACCAAAAGTGGTGACCCCAATGTGATATGGTAGATGGCTATTAACGCCATCTCTTGGACACGTGCAGAAACTGGTAGCCGTGGTGGTACGTTGCACCATTGCTGCCAGAATGTGACAGCGCTGTAGGGTGTGCATCATGGTGCGGTGATGAGGGTGGACATCACCACGCACCAGCATACATCCTTACCAGCAAGGCCCCTCCGTATTGGTAGTTGTATTACACTCCGATATACTGAGGGGAAGTGGTGTGGCAGTTACCACACTATGTCAGCTATTACTGCTTCTCCCTCATTCACCATCACCTGGCACCATGGCCGAGTGAATACAGTTCTGATTTTTGGTGGTGGTGACGAGGAAAGTTTTAGATGTTCAGTCAGTACTGGTTCGAACCCCTGTGCCGCCTGAACACCAAAAGTACTATTTTTCATAATTTGTTGGGAATTATCTAAAGTTTGAGTATTTTTATTTGATTTATTTTCCAATTATTATCTAAAGTATTATTATTGTTTTTAGAAACATTTGGTTGTAAATTTATATTTTCAGGGGTATTATTTTTATTTTTTGGTTCATTATTATTTGGCTGAATTTCATTATTATTATTTTCTCTAGGTGGTTTTGATATTTCCTCTTCCTCTTCTTCAATTGTTAAATCTACTGAAAAAGAATCCCAGTCTTTATCCATATTATGTGGGATGGGCCTAAAAATTTTTGGAGTTTGAAGATATTCATAATCAACCTGAAAAAATTCCATCTAATTTGTTTGAGGTGGAAAGAACTTCTTTAGTTTCAATGAAATAAATTTTAGCCACATCTTTCCCTTGATCCATATGTAATATTCCAAATTCCGTGACATGAATTCCTGACATAATGTCTAAAGTCAAATCTGGTATATAATTTACCTCTAGAAGTTCTACCACTGATTGAATTTCAAATTAATTTTTACAAGAATTCTTATGTTGCCCATAAGTGTTGAATATCAAAAAGTGTTTTTTAAAGCACACTGTAATTTCACTGGAATTTTAAATTTTGTAATATTGGTCAGTTGTGATAAATTTAAAGTTAGATGAACTTCCACCCCCATATCAAGTAGCATTTTTGTTTTTAAAGGAGTGTAATTATTATTAGAATTTTTATTAGTTAGGGTATTTATTAGCCATTTGTCATCATTATTATATTTTTTTACCATGTATGACAATTTAATGGGTCTTTCATCATCCTTTTTATTATCTTTATTATTGTTTGACAAATTACTTTTTGTCTTCTCTTTGTTTTGTTCTTTATTTTCATTTTTATTTTTAGGACATTTTATTTAAAGTGGCTATTTGATTACAATTGAAGCATATAGATGGACCATTTCTATTTTTTTGGGGGGGATCTATTGTAATTATTATTGTGATTTCCATTCCTACCAGAATGCCAGAATTTGATTGGGATTGCTGTCCATCATTATTATTGTTCGATGAATACTTTTTTGTTAATAGGTTTAGCCCACTACTTCCAATGCGAATCAATTCGGGGTGACTTTGAATAACTACACACCAAATTTCACGCAAATCGGAAAATAATTTTGAGAATTATAGATAAAAAAATATGCAAAAAACAGATAAATTTTATTAATTCAAGACATTTTACCACCAATTTTGTTATATACAAGTGTCGCAAACCTCCCCCAGTGCACATAACTCATGCATCCAATCCATGCAAAACTGAGCACTGGATCCAGATTCCCTGGATTTTCTGTTAGCTTCTTCTTCTCCACACACAAGACAATAGTACACTTTATCTTTTGGAACACTTGTCTGCTTTTTTTTGGCCTTAGCTGCTACAACTTTTTGCTTCTTCACACTAACGACTGGTTTTTTATTTTTGGATCCAGGAGGCCTTCCCCTTTTTTTTGGCAGTATAATTTGTTCGGAACTACTGGTTCCTGGAACGGGCTGCGGCATTTCTTCAATAGCTAGTGACTCGGGTGTTTCATGAGATGCTATATCTGGTGATATTTCAGTACCAGTAGCTTCATCTTCAGTTATTACGGGTTCAGGATTTTCTGGTATACTTGTACCTAAGTAAAAATTTCAATTAGTGATGAAACACAAATATGTACCCTAAAAAAAGTGAAATGAGATGTTACATACTTGTTAGAGATTCAGTGACACTCAATCCAGGTGCAACAGTAATTTGTTTTGGTCTTTATTTAGCAGAAGTAGCCGCAGCTGATGGGCATCAACTCTCCTTCAGGTAAGTTGTAATGGCGTTCTCTAATACACCCAAGTTGTTTGTTTCAGTATATCCAGGCAACTTCTTTAACACTTGGCTCTTATCAAACGGCACAATGCCACAGGAACAAAAACCACTTCTAATATTTTCGGCCAAACGATCTTCCTTGATTTTTCCCAAATTGTATTAGTATCCGTATTTTCCAAAGCTTGTTTAGAAGGGCTGGGAATCTCAATTTTGGTATTCCTTTAATCGATGGGTTAGTTTCTTTAAACTGTCTCAGAGTTTTATGCTAGGCCTCCTTCAATGCTCGAAATACTGAAACATCCAACGGCTGTGAGAGGTGAGTAGAATTTGGTACAAAACATATGAAGGAAATATCGTGTTCAATAATTATTTAACCGAATCCAAGCTTACTCATCAAGCCATAAAATAAAGTGAAAATAGGTTTTTCACTACAGTTTCTAGCTTCACTCTTTTAACTATAATTCTATTATAGATGGAGAAAAAATAATGAAAATTATTGTAAATTAATGAGGAATTACATTTTAGTGGTTAAGGTATTTAAAAATCAATCATAAGTCTTATTTAAAGAAGAAGATGGTGTGAGTATGGGCTATACTTATGCAGAACTGATGTGCAAATATAATAATAGTGTGGGTGTGTGTGTGTGTGTTTGTAGAGTATGTAAACAGCGGACCTGCATGTGTCTACACACTGTATAATAGCGGACCTAAAACGAACAGCGGACACACTCAAGTCCACTGTTTGTTTTAGGGCTTTTATTGGACTCCTTGATGCCTCCTTCAACAATAAAAATTATGAAAATCCCCTCTTATGTCGCGTCTGTACTTCGCATGTCTTGATGAGAAAACACAAAGATGAGGAAAATACTTCGAGTGTGTTTTTACTAACTACCTATCCATATAATAGCTTTGTTGCCAAATCACCTAATACAGCATCATGTTAGTTTATCCACAGGTATTAAGACAGTTGCATCACGTTAAAGTGTCGTTGAAGCTAGAACCTTTTTTTCCCTTTTCTTTTGTATCGTATAGGCCTCTTCTGATTCCGTCACATTCTTCTTTTTTTTTTCTTTCTTTGACAATTCTTTTTTCTTTTCTTCAGTCTATGCTGTATATCTGTGTTCACTAATATTTCTTTTTCTATAGTTAATCGACACCGAATAATTTTTTTATATTAATTTTGAGATCATCGTTTTCACTGTTGAAATTCTTAACAATAAAATACAGCCTATATATACACGCACACCTGATTTCTTCATATGTGCCGAAATAATATATATTTATCTGAATATAGTCCGATAGGTGCAGTTAACTTATTGAAACCTTTGGTTGGAGTTTGGTGCCTTGATTAGTAGTTTTTGAGAAAATGAGAACAAAAAATTCTTAGAAAAGTGATTTTTCTGGCAATTTTATGAAACTATAGAAAGAATTTGGCTGAAATTTTCATGATTGATTGTCCTTATGTAAGAAATAGTCTAATAGAAGTTCACTAACAATTTTAATGCAATATAGTTTCTGAGAAAACAGAAAAAAAAAAACAATTTCTAGAGAAATTTGTGTTCACAGTTTTGAAAAAACTACAAAATGATTAGAGCTGATATTTTCTCGAAAGTTAGTCCTTAACCAAATAAATATAGGACCTGGATAGTTTTTGATTTCATGGAAAAGAAGTTCAATAGCATTAAAAATTCAAATGAAACATTTATGATTAACTATCTTAAAGCCAGTAGGTAGCTACTTGTGGGCCTGATTGGACATGACCTCTCCAATACAATATATAGCCCACTATCCTTTCTGAAAATATCATATTTCTCTCCAAAGCCTAATTTTGTGAATTACCAGGGTGATTCGCTAGGAAAAAAATTATTTTTGTCATAATTATTGCAGTTTGTAATTTGGTCTAGATACTGTTGCTTTTGCTATTCAGCTTCTACAAATAAAAACTGAATATATTATTGAGAACATATTTATTAAATTTCATTTGGTAACTAGGTTAAGAATAAATCTGATTAACAATACTAAGAAACTTTTATGAAACCTCTTATTTTTCTATGACATTCAAATTGGAAAATTAATGAAAATTTTTCGATACTTCTCAATGAAAAAAATTTTTCAACACAAAAATAAGAATTTTTGCAATTTATACGGACAATGGACCATTGAATATCAGTGTTGAAAATACTCCATTGAAACCATTTTGCTTTATTTTTTACAGGTCAAACATTCACATTCAAGAAATTTACTCATTTTTACCTCACTCTCTCTAGTTTTATTTGCAATGACAAATTTGTTTTAGTCAATTCCAATTTCACATTTTTTCATGGTTGGGGTTGGGATAGTAAAATGAGGTTTTTTGGGGTCATTTACAGTTGGGATGTTAAGATGAGATTTTTGGGGTTGGAGAGTGAAGTTGTTGGCGGCTAGTTTGTCTCAGTAAGGTCAATAGAGTGGGTTGGAATTCTCCATATTCCAAAAAAAACAATTCTTGGGTTTTTCTCAAAAATATGTAGGTATTTCTGTGTTCACTCCTAGTCACCTCCTTAGAACCACCTCAATGAGGGTGCTTTTAGCGCCTAAAACCAAGCTTCAAAATGTTTTTCATGAAGATTACTTTTACAATAACTTTCATAAACAATGAGTGTCAATTTTTTTAGGTACTTTTGATTTTTGCTCTTTGGAAACTGATGCAATAGCTAAATCATCCACATTAAAAAAAATTAATTCAGGGAGTAAAATGAAACTCGAAACACGCCAAAGTCTATAATAATTGCACTCACTACTAAACTAACTAGCTTTTCTTCTCCTTGAAATGAAAATGGACAAAGATAGATCAAAATCATCATCCTAATATCGGATGCGAAATCTTGGTTTTAGTCTTGTTCTTACATGCAATGTTATTACTACTATCGATAACGAAATTTAACTTTCCATTGATAGTCATACAAAATGCATGAGTATCTTAAGAGTTAAGTGAGGCATAATATCAGGGGCATAGGAACATTTTTTGTTTGGATGGTACAAGTTGAAAAATCAAAAAACCAAGAAATTTGAAATATCTTTGCCGCAGAGAGAAAACCTGGGGTGGGGGCTACTGGTAATTGTAACCCTCTGACTCAATCAATAGAATTATTTTAAAAAACTCGAGTACAGTGATACTTCACTAGAAAACCCAGTTTACCAATTTTCAATAACATTAGAATAAAAAAAATTGAAAAACTCAAATTAATGCAATGCAAAAACAATGCTCATAACCCCTTGCGTCATAAATAAGAAAAGGATACTTAACTTCTACCAAACTTACACTCACATATTTTTTTGGAAACTACTGGACCAATAGACATCAAACTTTTTTCAGAATTAGTCCTATGTAAATACTGCATGTCTTGAAAATTTCAGCCTTATACCTTTCGTAGTTTTCTCAAAATCATGAATAAAAATTGTCTTCATCAATTTATTCTTCCCCAGTTTTCTCAGAAACTACTGAATTAATAAGCACTAAACTGGTAAAAAAAGTTTGTGAAAATTGGTTCTAAGCAGAGCTGTCAAGCTGAATATATAAAACTTGAGCTATGTGTAGACCTTTAGCTTGCTTTTAACAGAAAATATATCTTTAGCTTAAAGCTTTCAGCCTAAATATTTTCTTAAATTTGTAACTAAATAACATTAAATAAATGTTTTAAGTCTCCAAATTTATGAATATACGAGTATTTGATAGTAAAAAGAAAAACTAATAAAATTGTGGTGTGAAAGAGAGGAAAAATATTGAAAGAAGAAGAAAAAATACCGCTTTCAGCTAACTCTCACCTTGAAAAATATGAAGCTTAGGCCTACAGTTCAAAGCTGAAAGTATCAAAAATATAGCTTTTTTGACCTTCAGCTATTGCCCTGGTTTTAAGAATAAGAATTTAGACTCAACAAACATTTAAAAAATGGGCTATATACAGATCAAATTAATAAGAAAAGTATTATTTTTTTGGAAGTTGGTTAAAAATATGATCTTCCTTATTCTTCAGGTCACATATAAAATTTTGGAATTTGTTTTCTGATATCCAAACAGACATTTCGTTTATTAAAAGTTTAGGTGTTCAGGTGGTACGGGGATTTGAACCTGTACCAGCTGAACACCTAAAACCTCCCTCGTTCACCATCACAAAAGGCAGCACCGTACTCACTCGGCCATGGTGCCGGGTGACGGTGTTTGAGGGAATATTGATATTGATATGCGCCGACGTAGTGTGGTGGCCGCCACACCACTCCCCCCCAGTATAGCGGAGCGTAATACGCATTCCCATTCAGAGGCGCCTAGGTAGGGGCGTACACCGGAACGTGGTGATGCCCTCCCTCCATCACCACTCCATGGCATACGCCCACCAGCGCCGTCACGCACAGAAATGGCGGTGTGACGCACCACAATTACCCGTCGGCAGTTTGACAAGTGTCCGAGAGATGGCGTGAATATTCCATCTCCCGGATCACGTCAGGGTCACCACTTTAGGTGTTCAGGCGGCATGGGGATTCAAATCCGTACCGGCTGAACACCTAAAACCTCCCTCATTCACCGTCACAAAAGGCAGCACCATACTCACTCGGCCACGGTGCCGGGTGATGGTGTTCGAGGGAGTATTGATATTGATATGCGCCGACGTAGTGTGGCGGCTGCCACAAAAAGTATAAATGTTTTTTGGGGGGGTTACAAATGATACTTCGCACTTTTCATGTTTTGAGAGGGTACTTTGTACCCATGTACTTCCATGTTCCTACGTCACTGACACTTTTAAATGATTAAATAGGGAGAAAGGTTTATCAACTAATAAATATTACAAATTATTTTTGATGCAAGATGGAGAATATTTTATATCGTTCATTCATATTTTGTAAGTTCTGCGTTTGGTCTCTTGTTTTTCACAGGAGTATTGATTATAAAATAAAATATTAAAAATAAAAATTTGGATATGTTTTGAAGCCCTTCAGGGCTAAAGAATGAACCAAATGAAAAAAAGAATATAAAATCTGAAATCAGCACCCAAAAAAACATACCGTATGATTTATTACTTAATAAGATATGAAAAGTCAAAATTTGACTACTTATAACGCTCCCGGGAACTGACAAATGGGTTGAAAGTAAAAATAAAGATTAAATTCAAAATTGGAACCTTAAAAAACGTATTTGATATTGCATCATACAATAAAATATGAAAAGTTGAAATTTGGTTCCTTTTGAAGCTTTTGGGGACTGAAGAATCGGCAGAATGAAAAAATGAGTGTCAAATTTGAAATCAGCGCCCCAAAAGATGTACCCAAAGAGATATCGCACAATAAAATATAAAAAGTTAAAATTTTGCCCCTTCTGAAACTCCTGAGGGTTGAAAAATGGGTTGAAAGTAAAAATGAAGGTCAAATTCAAAACTGGCACCTTAAAAAACATATTTGATATATATCATACAATGAAATATGAAAAGACAAAATTTGGTTTCTTTTAAAGCCCCTGTGGGGATTGAAGAATGGATATAATAAAAAAATGAGTGTCAAATTTGAAATCAGTGCCCCCAAAAACATATTGAAATAGGTATCATATAATAAAATATATGAATTTTAAAAATTATTCATCATACCAAATTCCAGACTTTGTATGAATGTAATGACTATTTCTATAGCCTACTAAATGCGAAGTTTCACTTCTAAAGAAGAAGAAAAAGAAAAAAGAAAAAAAAGAAAAAAAAGAAATAAAAAAAAAGAAAAAAGAGAAGAAAAAATGATAAAAAATAAATTTGTAATAGGTGGTTCACCCAAACGATAGCGCAGGAAAAATAGTAATAACCAAAATAGAGACAGATTTCTATTAACTGCTACTATTCAGTAAAAACATTCATGAGTTATATTTGGCAACATCTTGAAAATGTCCGCTTTTGTTCTGTATGCTTGTAGTGACGCTAAATTTCTCTGTGTGTAAATGTCTGCTCTTGTTCTGGAAAAAATTCTATAACACACACTTTGGGTCTGCTAATGGCATATATCATGAGAAAACTGGATAAATACACAAGGTCTGCTGTTAGCATGTGTGAACACAAACTTCCTCATTTATGAATTTCCACTAAATTGAGGTCAGCGGCTTTTTTCAGTAGGGAATGAATAGTGGTTTAAAAAAAAAAAAAAGTTTCTTCCTCATTTAGTTTAGGCTGAAATTTAGGTCCGCTGTTAGCACATGTGCATCTCAGGTCTGCTGTTGTGTTATTTTGTCAGTATGTGTGTGTGTGTGAAATATGCACAACCACACACCTACACATCAAGTAACACACAAATTAGAGTTACAATTGTAAGAGTTACAGTTATGCAAATCTGAAAATTTTATTGTAATTATCATTTAGCCCCTACTGTAGATCAAGCCCTAAGATGTTTACATATCAAAAATCATTTCCTGTTATAAGTTTTTACAACGTTGCAATTTTTCACTGCACTACTTGATAAATAAATTTGGCATGTCGCAATAGCTATGTTCAACATGGTGAAAAAATATGGAACTTGTGACTTTGAAGGTGGCTATTCTACAAATGTTTGAGTCATGAACTTTTCATTGGAGAGTAGCCAGTGTGCATCTTAAAAGTTGAAAGTTCCGTATTTTTTTTCATATGAAACACAAGAATATTATCATATCATTTTAATCTGGAAATCAGAAGCGATTGATTTAAATTAAGAATGACATGATTTTTGAAATTAGTATCACTTAAATCACCACATTCATGTCAAAATATATGACTCGCACGAGAAAATAAACGTTCACATTCTGTACTCGACACCACAGGAATATTGTAACATATCAAATTATCTCGAATATTCCGATAAGAATTCAGATTAAAAGTTTTCAATTTGTATTTATAATCTTGTAGCTCTTCGACCTGATCTGGATCTGGTTCATTGATGAAATCCAATATCCCAATTTTTGACCAAGGATTTAAAAATTTACTTTCAACCCAATTTCCATCCTTGTCATTTTATACTGATGTGGTGTCATTTGAGGTTACTGATGGCAAGGAATTATATGCTTTCAGGCAGGACAGTTTACTCAATATTTCATCAACAAGTTTTTCAAAAGCAGGATCTTTTTTTGTCCATCCCTTCCAAAATGGAAGAAGAGCACTAGCTATTATGCTAGTATTATCGTTCCAAAACTGCCACATGTGTTATAAAATATACATAATATCATTAAAATAATGGTTAAATAAAGACATAAAAAAGAAAGTAATATTGTTATGGAGCATGTTCCATCCCGTTTTTGCAGACAATTCAGTTTGTCTACAAAAACGTGTCGAACAAATTATAGACAACTATTATTCCTAATTCTCGGAATAATAGCTGTCTATATTCTACCTAGCTTCTCACGAACGGACACCACCAGATATGCTGACAATGAAGTGTCATCATATTTGGTGGATGTTCCGTATCACGCCACCTTTTTGGTTGGCCATCTTTTGATTGAAACAAAGAAAACGAAAGTAATGTCATATCTTCATTTTGAAGACATGGTCATTCCTAAACCTACAGTCGAGTAGAGACGTTAGGGTCCATACTAGTTGCTATGAACATTAGGTATCACTATATTAAGAAATAGAAATAAGTATGTAAGAATATGTATTCACATTCTTAAAATAACCACAGTGTCTTTCTGTGTTTCGCACTCGCTGATATAGTGAGTTGCAGAGATCTCTCATATATATATTAGATTTGTATTATATTCATCTATTGATGGATTTTAAGTATGGAAAGATGAAAGATGTGTCTACATGATTCTTCATTGTTTTCTAAAGAGCTTACATGTATAATTTAAAGTGTTTGTAATAACTAAAGTGAAATTTCAATAAAAGATAAATGTTCGTATCTTATCTTATTTGTTGAAGTAATTTAAAAATATTGAATTACTCTCGCAAAAAATTGGCGCCCAAACAAAAAAACCTTCGGAAGTAAATTTAAAAATCATAATAAAATATTTCTTTAAAATAAAAAAATTTTTTTTTTCCTATCGCGGATAATTAATTTAATTTTGCTGAAGCAAATACTTTCGCGTAAATATCAAATAAATCGTGGCTAAAATAATTCAAATATTAAAAACAAAATTAAACAAACGTCTACGAAATCAAACCTTTATTGCGGAGGACCGCAAATGTTTAATTAAGACAAATAAAAATAGTTCAATTAAAAATAAATTAATTACAAAAAATAATTCTAAAAATAAACTTAGAAATAAAACGAAGACCCAGATCCGGCTCCTGAAATTCAAAAAGAATAGAATCTGCCCAACCGGTATCCAAAACCACATCGTAGAGAACAAGAAATCACTTACCAACGGCGTCCATCCGATGAAACTAACGGTACACTACAGAAGAATACAGCACACTATTCGCCGTTTAACTATAAGCAAATTATAAATTTATCTTCAGTTACTTCAGACAAATTTGAAACTCTTATTGATATCGTAAATAATATTGTAAAATGTAAAATCTCCCAACCCTCGCGAATGTCTGAAAAAAGTGAAAATACGAGTGCATCGCTCCCGGATATTTTAGACTCAAAGTCCGAAGAGAATATTTTGGAATTTGAAAACCATCCTAAAAATCTGTATGAGAATCTGTCTGAAGAGGAAAATTACCCACTCCTTGGTAACCATTAGGGAAGTCGAGTATCTACTTCCTTTCTCTACCGTGTGCTGAAAGCGGCAATGGTAAAGAGGATAGAAGGTAGAACATGTATCGAACTCCAGAAGAAACTTTACAAAGGTAGACACTCTAAACACTGGTTTTTAAATATATTATACTCAAACCCCAACACCGAAAAATTTGAAAGAACAAGTAATTTTGATAGACTAATCGAGGAAAGCAAAAGTTATTGTAGGGTAACAAGAAGTATAAAAAATAAAGACCCCAACGAAGCTGAAGAAATCTTCTCCGATACAGAAGAAGAAGATTTAGAATCTAAAGGAAAGAAGTTAGAAACAGAAAAGAAAAGAAAGGAGGAAACAGAAAGAAGACTAGCGAGACGAAGCCTCAGCTCCAGTTTTGAAAAACTCTTATCTAAAGTATCACGATACGTATCATCAAAGAAATCAATTTCAGCCACAACCGATTCTTCTCTCCCAAATGACAAAGACAAAATCTTCTTAGGAGAAGAATCAATTCTGAACAAAACTTTTGTCGACAGACCCTCACAGTCTAGTGCTGATTTGTCACCATCAGTCCCTCAAGGACAGGGAACGTCCTCACAGGCTGAAATCCAACACTCAATACAAATTCACATAAAAAGTCCAGAAAATTTAGAAAAACCCAAAAGTAAAATTCCAAATTCAACTGACAAAAATTCTTTCGACCAACCTATTACCCCCAGAGATACGTGTAGAAATTCTTGATCAAAAGGAACCTACATACGTCAACATAGTAAATATTGAAAATAAAAATTACCCATTTCTAAAAACGAAAAAAAAAAAAATACCCCGGAAGACATCGCTGAAAATAACGCACGCTTGCTTTTACAACAACAACAACAAGCAAGATTTGCGGCAACGAATGAAGCCTACACACAACACAACCTAGCCATGAACAATTTTTAGGAAAGGTCAGAAAGATGGACTCTGAGCCATTTTTTAAATGGCCCCAACAAGGACATCCTTGAGTTTCTTTTTTATTACAAAACTCAGGCAAAAACCTTCGAAGCAACCGAATATGAAATGATACAAAACCTAAATTACCCTCTTACAACTTGCAAACTCCTGATGTAGTTCCAAGTATCCAACAACAAAATTTCACTCAACAACCAAAAAACTTGCAGTAGAGCCCGTTTGCTCTACACCATATTATGGCAACGACTTTTGGGCTTTTAATGGCAACGTCCATCATCCGGACTGCGCTGCTCTCTTCGTGTTAGATCCACACACGCCACATAATTGGAAAATTCATATTTGTAGTGCATCGATGAAATTAGTCAGGGCGAGGCGTAAACTAATCGTCCCCTGCAACATTGTAAGCCGTGAAGAGTATGAAACACAGGGAACAGTCCACAGCGGCTCTGAAGTGACGCTTGTACAATATGACCTCGTAAAGGATAATGCGATCAGACCAGCAAGAGTGTGTATGGTAGCCGCTAACGATAGTGCAATAATTGTTAAAGGAGTTGTAGAAATCACCATAAAAATGGGTGATTTCCTCCTCGATGCAGAAGCATACGTCACCTCTGAGGTAACCACACCTTTATTACTCGGATACGACTTTTTAGATCGACATAATGCCGACATATTATTTAGTAAAAAATTATTTAGAATAGGACCACCATGGAAATGCGAAACATTTAGTATAATTAAGTTTAAGGAAGAAAATTGCGAAGGATTTATTAGAGAAGACAAAGATTTCTGCATAGAAGTAAATAATGAATATTTTGTAAACCTGGATCCAGAAATGGGAAAAGCAGATATCCAGATGAGTGGTTTTTAACAAGTTATGGTTTAGAAGGCGAATATATTGTTGATGATTTAGGATGGCCAGCCTTAATATTCTACAGTCCGCACTTCGATGCCCAGATTGCACAAGGGACAGTTTTAGGACGCTGTAGGCTTCAACAGCCGACTATGCGGGACCATCAGACCAATTCCTTCCACCATGGCCAACCCAGCATCCAACGCATTATGTAAGGGGATACTGCGGGTAACCAAGGTGAGGAGGTTGATATGCTAAAACCTGTCCGCATAACACAATCTGATGACAGCGTTATCCACAATAATGAAGGAACACAAGTGAAAATTAATAAAAATTTAACGAAGGAACAGAAACAGGCAGTAGGAAGCGTTCTAAAAAAATATATTCATATATTTACGGAAGAACCTGCCAAGGTAAAACCTACAAAACTAAAGCCAGCACATGTCTACTTGAAAACGGCTTAGCCGGTTCACCGTAGAAATTACCATATGGGTATTTTTGAAAAAAGAGAAATTAGAAAAAAAATTAAGGAATTTGAAGAAGGTGGAATTATTAAGAGAGCAAGCTCTAGATATGAGAGCCCAGTATTTGTTAGGAAAAAATCAAACGGAGTTTATAGATTATTAGTAGATTACAGAGGTGTTAACAAAATAGTAAAAAAGGATACGAGCAGAGTCCCTTGTCTCCCCGAAATTTAGGATGCATTACGAGATAAAATATATTTCGTAACGATTGACCTCAATCAAGGATATTATCAAATACCCCTTGATGAAGAATCAAAAGCAGTAACAGGAATAAATGTTGGAGGAGTAAGCTATGTATTTAACTCCATCCCTATGGGACTAAGTGCGAGCCCTAGCATTTTCCAAAAAACTATGACTGATTTAATCAATTATATCCTAGAAGACAAAGTATTAGTCTATCTAGATGATATCTGTGTCTTTGGCGAAACCTTTGAAGAAACACTAGAAAATTTAGATGTCCTGAAAGTACTAGTTGAAGTGGGTCTACTAATCAAAACCAGTAAAAGTAGCTTCTTCAATGAAAGTATCGAATATTTAGGACACAAAATTTCATATAACAAACTAGAACCATTAGATAAAAACATTAAACCAATTTGTGAAGCTCAATCACCTAAAACATTACGTCAACCACGTAGATTTTTTGGTTTAACAAATTATTATCGGAAAATGATCAAAAACTTTTCACAAATAACAGCACCATTAACAGACTTAACAAGAAAAGAAAATGTTAAAGCAAATAATAAAATAGCATGGAATGACAAAGCACAAAAAGCATTCGACAAAATAAAAGAATTGATTACATCTGAACCAATTCTTACAATATATGATCCTGATGCTGAAACATACGTCGAAGTAGATGCATCAAAAACAGCCATAGGAGCAGTAATAATGCAAGTAGACAGAAAAACAAGAGCCACACCCTATAGGATATTTCTCGAAGAAAATTTCTGAGAATTAACAACATCTGTGTTCATTTGATTTAGAAATGTTGGCTATTACTGAAACTTGCGAATATTTCAGAGAATTTTTAGTCTACAAAGAATTTAATATTTTCACGGATCATGAACCCTTAACATACCAAAGTTGAATGAAAAAACCAAATGCAGGATTAAATAGGTTAATTTCGAAATTAGGAGAATTCACATTTAAGATCAGACACATTAAAGGTGAAAATAACAAAATTGCTGATTATCTTTCTCGTCTCAAAGAAGAAGAAGAAGACAATTACGCAGAGTTTTGAAACGGTCAATTCATAATACTAGAAGGAACACCTGACCCTCCTAATACTATCAAACAAGAGAAAAAAAAATCAAAGCAATAACACGTAGCATGAAAAAGAAAGAAAAAGATTCAGACGTAGAAAGTGACAATTTGGAAGACGATCGAAGTTCCATCCTATCCGATAATTCGGAAAGATCTGGAAACTCCGATGCGTCCAGGATTTCTCAACTTTCCAAAATTTCAGAAAATTTTGAAACAGAAAACCCAATTAACATCACAGACCAGGAAATCCCCAACTTATGGGATTTACAACGTGAAGACAAATATTGGGGAATCATAATAAAAATTTTAGAAGGTGGCAACGAAAAAGAGTCAAGAAAAAGCTTAAAAATGAGAAGATCACACAATCTAAATCCATTTTTTCTTGATGAAAATGGAATTTTATGGAAAAACAATGATCACTCTGAATATCACTATGGTGTACCAGTAATTCCTGACTCCCTCATACCTCAGATACTAGATACATGTCATGAGAGTCAAAGTGGGGGAGGACATTTTGGAATTTGTAAAACTCTTGCCAAAACGCATGCTCGATACTACTTTACACAAATGCCTAAAATAGTCTCGAGGCATGTATGTTCGTGCCATCAATGCCAAATTGATAAAAACATTAACGAAAAATACGGACACTTGAAACCAATTAATCCTGAAGAATGTGTACCACTTGCACATATCCAAATTGATTTTATTGGAAAATTTAACACAAATAATGAAAAGAAATTTGACATAGTGGGAATAGATAAGGCAACAAAATATTGTTGGACCAAAGCAGTAACCCAACCAAACGCACATTTGGTAATTAAATTCTTTAAAAAAATTGTACGTCATTACGGAAAACCAACGAAGATTACGTGTGATAACGGTACTCACTTTTCAAACAAATACGTACAAAATTATTGTAAAAATAACGGTATTAAAATATTCTACTCTACATCATATTCACCGCAAACTCAAGGACAAGTAGAGAAAATGAACGGAACGATAAAAAAAATGTTAGCGAAATATGAAAGCACCGATAGCGAAGAATGGCCAGACCACGTGTATAATGTAGCCTTGACCTATAATATGACACCGATTGAAGGTTTAAATAATCACGATTTGTTTTACCTAATGCACGGTTATAAAGGATAACCCCCATAAATTTAAACATTCCATCACCACTTATCAGTAAAACCAGAGAAGAACAGATAAGTGAAGCAGACAGAATTCGAAAAACAATTCTGAACTTTGATAAAAAGAATGCAATTAAATATTCAGAACGCTACAATAAAGGAAGAAAAGAAATTTCTTATGAAACTAATGTTCTCTTGAAAGCACCAATAAATTAAGGAAAAGGAAAACAAAATTCCTAGGACCATATAGAATAGTAAGAAAAATTTCAGATTTAAACTATGTAATTCGCATAACCTCCGAAGATGGAAATAGCATAAACAATACAGTTTATATAAGAAGACTTACGCCTATAATGCTCGTTCTAATGCTAATTTACCATCGAACATTGAAGATATTACATCCGATAATTCGGAAATTGAAGAACATATTTCCGAGTCTAATCTGAAAAGAAAAAGAGGTAGACCAAAGAAAGAAAAGAGCTCTGAAGAAAATGAATCAGAGGACGAAATTAAAATCATTGTCAAACGTCCAAGAGGAAGACCACGAAAGGGAATTTTAAAGAAATCTGGCAACAAAAATAAAAACAATAAAAAGGTAAAATTTAATGATGAAGCTTTATTAAAAGGGAAAGATTGTTAGGAATGGAGAAAGAAATTTGAACTAAAAGACCCAGAAAAAAGAAGGATAACCATACGAAAAATTCAATCGATTACCCATAAACAACATATGGAAAAAATCAAATTGTTCAATAGGTGTGATGAGGGAAAAAGTATAACACAACCTTTGTCTCTACCTATTCAACCTATTCCCCAAGTTATTAAGAAACCAAGTGAGTTAACTTTGGAGGAATACGTGAAAAAATACTCCGAACCACCACCCAAAACATTGTATTATAACCCTTGTAATTTAATTCGTTACAATTATAGATAATTTTTATATATATGTTGTAAGGACCATTTACGTACATAATTTCTCCCCTCAAAAATATAAAATTTTTTTTACTCACCGATTACCAATCATCCTGTGCATCATGAGTAAAGGCTCTCCCAGCATTCCGCTTTACTTCACCTTGCTCTTCACTTTCTGGATGATCAGTGGGTGCGGGCTCCGGAGAAACTGACCGACGCCTAAACTGCTGATGACGAGGAACCAAAAACATGCGCCGATTGGACATGACCATTTTACTCCGTCCAGAGGTCAGCTCACTTCTTGGACTTGTTCCTCGTAAAACACGACAATTGTGAGAGATGGTCATTTTTTCCGACAGCTCCAAAACTCGCATACCCTCGATGTAATGAGGAGTATCATTAATCATGATTTTTTGCCGATAAAAGAGAACAAGATAGTCAACCAAGTATTGAAATTGGGACCTATCCATAATCGTATTGGCATATGCAGTATTGGTAACTGAAAAACAAACTTTGGCGCCAAAATTTAAAGGCTGTATTGCCATTATAACTGCAGTCAATAAGTTAAGCTAACAGCATAACTGGTGATGTCGGATGGATTCATGTCAAGTATTGAAAAGCAAACCACGGATCCTTCCCACCTCCACAAACTTGCCTCCGGGAAGAGGAAACTGAACTGCGAGGCGAGTTGTACCATCGACTGCAGGCAACACTCGCATAAACTCTGAGGCATCACATGCCTCCACAATCCAAATGAAGTGTTCAGTGAGTCGCCAGGAAAATTTTTTTGGTACACATCCACTCCCGTGGGACCATAATCCGCTGCCAGAAATGAATGGATAGCTTTAAAAATCTTCCAAAGCCCAATAACACCAGTGAATAAACATGGACAACGCGGTGACCAACAACGCAAATACGGCAGAGACACCTGCGTGAGCATGAAACTTTCCAAAGTTTCAACAATCCCTGTGTCAGGCACCATAAATTTAGGCAGAGAGCGTAATTCCGCCAGAGACGGATACAAAGGAGCATCCTGAAGAACTTCCTCACTAGCACGATCCATACTTAAACTCAACATCTCATCGAAATCGTGAAGAAAATGTCTCTCAATGTTCATCAAATATAAATAACGAACTAAACGAAAAATGAAATATACAAAAGAAGAAAATTACGACTAATAGGAACATAAACTATAAATCTAAAGAAGGACGAGGACGAAGAAAATCAAAACGAACCAACATATCGAACACACCGAGAAGACTGCGATACCTCCATATATATCCAAGTTGTAAAGCAAGATGAATTCTTGCTGAACAATCAAAATATACGGGAGTCTGCCATCTCCCAAGGCCTACCCTCGATGGTAGCATTGCAAATCAAATTCCAGAGTCCCACACTAACTCAGATGGTGTAATTTCCACACATATGTATATTTTTATGAGAAAGAAATAAAACTCGAAGAAATATTGTGCATTGATATACATTTTTGCACCTTATTAATATTTTCTCTCGAACAGATAACAACCAAATAACATAATGACAATTATAACACTGCATCTAACAGCAAAATTTCTTGTGATCTGTAATGATTTCAGACCACATGATGATAAAACTCGCCATTATCGTCTTTATTACAATCACCATACTCACACACAAAACAGAGAACACAAGTTCAAAAACAAAAATTAGTGCATCGTTAGGAGTAAATTTCAAATTAAACAAATTCAGTAAGGCTTATGAGAAAACAATTCCCATAGTCTATAGCCTGAAAATTCCAAGAAGACAGAACATAGAAACACCCGAATGGCTTGAAGAAATAAAAAAACTGCAAAGTTGCACATCCACAGAATACGCATGGTGTATACAGAGATAGAGAAACATGTTGAAAATCTTAGATCTAATTACGGATATTCAGCTAATAAATGAAGCAATAATCAAAGAATTCGACAGAGAACCTTTAAAACGAATTAAACGCGGAATACAAGTCCTTGGTGACTTTGACACATGGTGTTGCAATGTCATGATATTTTCTCAAGGCAACGACTTTATAGAAAACGAGAAAAATCTAAAATCCCAATATGAAAAACTTCGAGAATCCGTAATAGAAAGCCGTGCAGAATTATTAAACGTCACAAATGACATTAAAAATTTTGAAAAGATAGAAGTCGATAATTCTAAAATTTTAAAAGAAAACGTTCAAGCATTAAAATACGCCATTCAAAACCAAAATAACGAAATAATTATAGAAGCTTGAAGAGAGCTCATCTTCGACACAGCTCGAACTCTTCACGCTAGTTTAGTCACTGAAAATGTTAAACTTAGCCACCTATTCCTTTCTTGTAAAAATAACCATCACCCGGCAGCAATTGTTAACGAAACAACTTTAAAAAAAGACTTACTAAAAATCAAGAAAATCGCAGAAAAATCAAATTTTGCAGTAGTTTTAGATGAAAAATCAATATAGTCCTACTACAGAACAAAATTAGTAAACTGCTATGTGATAGGAAATGAAATAGAAATAGAAATCAAAATTCCACTTCAGAACCTTCATGCTAAATATGAACTTTACAATTTTATTCCTTTAGCATTTCGAACACATGACAATAAAATTTGCTCTTGGGATCAAGAACCTTCGATCTTGTCCCACAACAAAATTGATGGGTCAATAAGAATCATAACTGGAACAGACATTGATCTTTGTGGTAAACATAGCCTCTTATGCTTTCTACCACAGGACCGCACAACCAATAATAAAGGGAATTGTGCGAGGGCATTATTTCAATGAATGAAATTTGAAGAAATAATAAAGAAATGCACCTTCAAATGCGAGATAAATTATGAAGAAATCGTAGTCAAACAAATTGAAATGAACCTCTTCGCCATAACAAATGCTAAAAACCCATTAATATCAGTTAACACCATAACAAAAACAAGTACTAGTATAACTATAAATGACTCATGGCCCAGAGCAACTTTACTAACAGTTCCATGTATAGTAGAAATCCAACAATTAAAGAGAGAAAACAATGCAGAAACAATCATCCCAGCAGGATTTCCCTGTATTAATGAACCAGAAAAAGACATCATCATCGAACATCACCTACCGCTAGTATGGATGAAATATCAATTCATGGAACTTGATTTTGGTCTACGTCAATCATTCAAATTTCCAAATATGTCTATTGCCTACAATAATAAATGGCATGACAACATACCTTACCTTTCACCAATAACTCCAATTCATAAACTCGAAGAAAGACTGAAATCAGCAGAACTGAAAATCCCTGATCTAGGATACCAGGACACAATAAACACGGTACATTTACTACTAATCGGTTGGTGCAGTTTATTGACACTCATAGTAGCCATATTGGTCTACGTAAATTTAAACATAAATTGTGTTGCTATCAATGCACACAATCAAATAAATGATCTGTCACTGGGAGCAATACATCGTTAATGGTCCATAACTCTAAGTCCATATTTTGTATTACAATATAACAAAAAAAAAGCATAATAAATTTGATTATGCCAAATTATCTTAATTAAGTCCATTTGCAAAAATAAATTTTTATGCTCAAATAAAAAATTTAATATAATTTTTTTTTAATGCGATGATCAATCCCGCAAAGTAAAATTAAGAGACATTTGTAAAAAAAAATTAGTATTGTATTATGACTAAACTTAAAAATATAGTAAATTAAAATAGTAAACTTTCAGGGACACAAAATTTAGCGAAGCAGGAGCTTTGGGCTTTCTTTCACCCGGGGACCTTTGTTCCATCCCGTTTTTGCAGACAATTCAGTTCGTCTACAACAACGTGTCGAACAAATTATAGACAACTATTATTCCTAATTCTCGGAATAATAGCTGTCTATATTCTACCTAGCTTCTCACGAACAGACACTACCAGATATGCTGACAATGAAGTGTCATCATATTTGGCGGATGTTCCGTATCACGCCACCTTTTTGGTTGGCCATCTTTTGATTGAAACCAAGAAAACAAAAGTAATGTCATATCTTCATTTTGAAGACATGGTCATTCCTAAACCTACAGTCGAATAGAGACATTAGGGTCCATACTAGTTGCTATGGACATTAGGTATCACTATATTAAGAAATAGAAATAAGTATAATTTAAAGTGTTTGTAATAACTAAAGTGAAATTTCAATAAAAGATAAATGTTCGTATCTTATCTTATTTGTTGAAGTAATTTAAAAATATTGAATTACTCTCGCAACAGAGCAACTCAATGAGATTTGTCCTTTGTATAATTATGTTTATATTAAAAATTTTAAATATTATAAAAATAAATATATAATATGTTATTAGCTCTAATTGCCTTTAACTATAGGCTAAAATAGTATTAATAAATGTTAACTTTGACTATCTTCACAATTAGGTATGTTTTTCGTTTCATAACTCAAAGAAAATTTTTTCAGTAATAACTCAAATTCATTATATATATAAGCAATTTATTGCTACCATGGTATAGGTTGTACTTTTTATCCGATAGTCAGGAAATTCGGAATGAACAAATTGTACTAAGCCAGGAACCTAAACTATTGATTTTGTTGCCGATCGGCCGTACAGTACTTCTGGTATGGCTATTCTTGTTTTTGTTTTGAATACAAAATTATCAATTTTTGATCAATAGCTACGAAATTCGTAATATGTGTTGCAACTTGCTATAAATTTTGGTGAGGATCGGTCGCATTGTACTTCTGGTAATACTATTTTCGTTTTTGTTTCGTCTATAAAATGCCTAATTTTGGGCCCATAGGAACGTAATTCAGAACAAATGTATATTACGATCTGTTAATATCGGTTTAGCGACAACCTAATTTTACATTTTTCGAAACCCATTTTTTCTCATGGAGCTGTTGCGTTAGAGTTTTTGTTTAGTTCCTCATTTTGATACGGTTTTAACTGGAGCCCTGGACTATTATTTATTTCTCAGGAAACTATACTCCAGTATTTTTATGTGGTTACAAAATGAATCAGATCGATTTTGACGGCACTTTATATAAATTTTTTTTGTCGTGACAAAATGTCGACGAAAATTATCAGGCGGTGCTCGTTCGCACAAATCATTTCATGACAGATGTATACATTGTAGCCGTACGTTAGCCGTTGAAAAAGCGTACGAACACAGAATTGAATTAAAGGTGGTAAAGCATAGGTGGGGCTCATTGAATTAGGGATATAGGCGAATTGGCGGAGGAAAAAAAAATACAAAAAACAACCTACGACGACGTTTAGATGACCAGAGTGGCAGAGACGACGTCGCATCGTATTCAAGGTTAAATTTTGATCCAGTTCTTCCTTACCCATGTCCTTGTTCATGTAAACGTATCTTTTTTCATAATTTACAAGTTTTTCTTACTGCAGGCTGTCTACGATATCATGTACGTAGCTACGTACCCTACACCAGCCTACCTACACCCTACAAACGCGTCACTAAAAAACGATATTTATTTCTTTCTTTGCAACGACCGACCGTCCTCGCGAGTCGCGCGTACGGTTGGAATTGAAAATTCAGTTCTCTTTCTCTCTCACTTCTCCCTTCTCATTGCCTCACTTCTCACTTCTCGTTCTCAGTTTTGTGCTTCTCGTATCGCGAGCAGGTTGTGGCCGGTTATTTTAAAGTATCGTGTCGTGCCGTTCTTTGTGTGTACTCAAAATCGTAATCTTCGTGATTGTGTTAGATTTTTTTATTTATTTTACCGGGCTTTTGTGATATTCTTTTTATCGGTTCTTCTTTTTCTTCGCAAAGTCCGTGAATCGTCTCGCCCTCTCGTCTTTTGATCTTCATGTTTTTTTTATCGTTTTCGTTTGGTTTTGTAAATTTGTAATCTGAACAAATTTGCACCATTATACCTACTTCTTCTTTTTCGGTCGTTTCGTTTAGAATTTTAATATTACTGTGCTGTTGGTGCAGTTTTTGGTTGTCCTTATCATCTTTCTGAACGACGATTCGCGTTGATTTTTTCTTACCCGTTTCTTCACGGTAAGGTACCCTATACCACAGTAAATTATTTTAGTATTAATTATCGAAAAGTTGCGAACAAATGAATGCGAATTGCCTAGGTGTAAATAGGTAATAATGTGATGTTTAATAGCCTAGCCAACTAACGCCGTTGAATACTTCGAAGTATTTGTCTTTGTCTTTTTTTTTTTTCTTCGTAAACATTGGCTAATATTTTTAATTATATAGTACTGGACGAGTAAAGAAAGACGATTTCTAGTGAGACATTCCGGCGCTAAATAGACTACCAGAGCGTACCTTCTGACGTATTTTTCTTCGTGTTTATGTACGCTATCCTTGTGAATTTAAGTGATGTCTTTAACAGATGTATTCTGAATTGGTGAATTCAAGCAAATACGCAGAAGGTACGTTAGGGTTGCCTACTTTTTCGCCGCCATGTCTTGACATTAAAAAGTACATTGGTCTTATGGAGCTTTACTGGTGCAGTACTATATAGTCATAGGCTAATGTGAATAGTATGAAATTAATTCCTAGTATTCGAGGACGTTTGGTGGCGATTGATCAACAAAATTACTACTTTTCCGTCGTACCCGAACGATTAACGATTGAACGAGGACGAAAGTTCTCCTTCATCTATGATGATCGATGAACGAACATTTCATTTCATTTTCGCTCTAATTCTCTATTGTTTTGCAACTGAGCGGGGTTTCGACCGGGCAACAAATGTTCGGTACAATATTTGTTTTTATTTCACAAGATTGAGGATGGACATATTTGAAATGGCTGATTTTTTTATAACAAATTTTCGAGCTTGAAACTGTTACACAAAATTGTACGTGGTCGAATTATCATTCTTTCCGGTACGAGGAATGAGGAAAATGCCAATTGAAAATTTAAATTGCAGATAAAGTGTCCATTTGTTCGAACAAACGCAGGTATGAATAATCTCAATATTGTTCTGAAACATTTTTAATCTTCGTCTGACAGAATATGGAGGAATTTTTGCATCCAAAAAGTCCCTCACTTTTGAACTTTGTGGGTTGAAATCTGAATGGATGGTTAAAGTGACCGTATTCGTCATTGATTACGTGTTCTTGTTTCATTTTCTTTTCCGTTTCAAATAAAAATTCGATCCACCTACCGAAACTTTACCTTCAGTAATTTTAATTATGTGGTTAATATTTCTACTTTCTAAATTACGTATTGTGCTTTTTGCTGGCCTTCAGCCACCACCATCAAACGAAACATATAAGCAGGGCCTCAGAGAAATTTCGAGCCCAGGAAAAATAAACTGAAGGGCCCCTCTTAGCTCCAGCTGCAGGATTTGTCTTTGGAAAGGGGTTATAAATTCAGAAAACAATTTCGCTCGCTCTTCTCACGAAATAAATTTATTAGATACGTTTTGGGTTCTAAAACATGTATTTTAGTTGTTTTTTTTCTAACTTTCGGAAAATTTACTCCCGAAAACCTCATCACGGATCGGTCCTGACGCCCTTTTTCACCGTTTATACTTAAAAATTACAATTTATAAATTAAGGCCATTCCGGGCCCCCTAAAGATATCCGGGTCCGGTACCTTTGGTACCCTTTCCGTCTCCCTCACGAAGGCCTTCCATGTTAGTTACTTAACTGAATTTGCAGTAAACATACCTACCACTTGGACCTTTGACAATATCAGAGCCTCTTTAACTTCAGAAAATTCTCTGGGCTATTTTTCGTATTTATTTCACTCGATCTGCGTCAACAAATTACTTGTATGTGCTTCAAAAGCCTGTTTAAGTGAATTCGCTATTCGCATCTATTGTAATTTGCGTTGAGTAAAGAATTATGTTTAATGTTTCATTATTTGAATCAAGGGCGTATAAAGCTGCGTCTTAAGGGGGGGTCCACACATTCTCAGTGAATTTTTCTGACCCCTCCAACGACAAAAAAATAACCCAAACTAATGAGAATGCACAATTTTAAGAGGTATAACCTTTTTTCTTGGCTAAGGGAGATCTGGACCTTCGATCATTTAGTTCTAGATACTCAGAAGCCCTATCTCAGCAATGTTAATGAACAGTGCCATGATTTTCAGCTGTACGATGGACATCGGTTTACTGCACATGTGCAGTAAACCTATGTCCACTGAGATGTTGGCACGAATTTTCGCGTTCACCTAGGTATCCAGTACTAAATGACCGAAGGTCCGGACTCCCAGGAACCCTCTTGTATACGTCTTTGGTTTGAATATACAAAATCCAAATATTTTGCTTGCCTCTGCAACCAAAATTTTATTTGTCTCTAATATAACGAAAAATGAAAACCTTTAAATTATTCCGTCGTCATCCAGTTTTTTTTGTTTTGTTTTTAAAAAATATTTTTATTTTACCTAATTACTCTTTGCGGCAAACGAACGTTATGAACATTCCATAAAATTTTCTCTTGTTTCCATTTCCATTGCGAGAAACTGGGAGGGAAATTGAAATTTCATCCTTTTTCTATATTTATCAAAGCGCATTTACAAGTGCTCTTAAAAAAACAGTACGAAGTAGCGAGTATTCTCAAACAGATTTATGATATTTTTATGTAACAACTGGGCGTTACAAAAAAGAAGAAGAAAAAAGTGCCATAAATTCGAGCTTGAACAGGCGCAAAAGTTTTTATTTTGTTGCCAAAAAAAAACTAAAAAAACTTAATAGTTCGATAGTTTTAGTTTTATAGGTACCTACTTCTCAATTATTTGCAGGTGTAGGATAAATTCGTGTGATCAGCCGGTTTTCTTTCTTTGTTTTAAATATTCAAGAAGTGAAAACCTTCGTGATTACGAAGGTAAATTGTTTAATTAATAAGAATTTAATTTGAGGAACGAAATTTGAGTTAAAGTTTTAACGAATTTTGATTAGTTTTCAAAGAAAGACGTAATTTATGTGGGAAGGTTGGAGTTTTTCCATGAATTTTACTGGTTTTCATCCTCTTATTTAATGATGATCCTGATGAAAATTCTCGCAGAGGGTGTGATAGAAACAATAGTTATAGTTGGTTTGTCAGTACTTTCCAGTTTTCTGTCAATTTTTACGAAACTAATTTCTCCCGATTCGTTCGCATTAAAAAAAAACTTTTTTTTCTTTGAAATTAAAATTGATTATTGAAAAAAATTCGTCGAAATATTAATACCCTTACCGGTTTCATCAGAAAATAACATTTTATTTTTTGAAATATATTGTTTAGTTAGGCTATGGTAAAAATATTTACAAATTAAATTTAAAGAATCCACGAATAATCTTCTCCATTTTTTTCCTCTTATTTGGGTAAATACTCTTCAGAATATTTTCTAAACTGCAGTGCTTCAAAAATCAATTGGTAAAACATCACTGAATGTTTGTTTTATTTATTTATTTAATATTATATTCTCTAACTCCCTCACCTTTCAACAACCGAATTCAGTTACAGGGACTGAAGGATTACCTATTAGGCCTACTAACAACAGAATAGATGCATGAGAAAAAAATACCATTTATGTATAGGTGTGATAGATTGCATATAACCAATCAGTTGTTTTATCGTTCTATTGATTTTTGATATTACGATTAGTGGGCTCCTAAACTTGCGTGCCTGACTGTAAAGTATATTATCTTGTAATTTATTTACATTTAGCATTATATAATGTTGTATTTTTAATTCACTTCGTTTAATGTCGTAAGTGAATCAGAAGTTGTTTCATTTTCTTCATTGAACAGAAAATGAAGCAAAAACATTTTATTGGTGGAGAAGTATAAAGACCACTTATTTATGGGCTTTGAGGAAACATAATTTCGTTAATAATATAGAAATTTTCGTAAATTTTCTAATAGCATTTTTCACGCTATGATTGTTTTCTCATTGTCCTTTATGTTCCTGGAATGAATAAATTCTCGAGTTTATAAATTTATTTTTTCAGATGATGTGTGCCCTTATATTAAAAAGTAAATTGAAAAAGGATTCGCGAGAGTTATTCTCCAAACGTTTTCAGAACCGACAGAGCGGAAAACAATTTCATCGATTTATGCAGACGAAGATTGATCGTCAAATCGGTATACTTTTATCACTCATTCTGTCGAAAACCCTTTGCTATTCGATCATTATTTCAAACAAAAGCATTTCAGTCCAATTCTTCGCGATCGACCAAAAGACCAAAAGAGAGAGAGAGAGAAAAAAATTCATACTCGCTATAGTTTCGTGAAAAAGTCGCGAATTAGTTTATTCCTTCTCGTTTAAAAAACCTGAAACAAAAAAAATCTAAAATAAAAAAAGAGAAAGAAAAGGACCTAGCAACAGTTCCCTTTGGGAAACATAAAAGCACAACTCGTATAACCCTCATGTTGTGTGGTAAATTATCCCCTTCCTTATCTTTTATTCGAATTTCTCTTTCGATTTTTTTTTTTTTTTTTTGTAATCTGTCTTGTAAGGAGATAAAATCCTTTTCATGAACAATTTATTGTAATTGTTGGGTCTCATGTCGTGTGACTCATCTGCGATAATAAAGGCCGCGGCAGTACGTCGAAAAATTAATAACATCCGATTCAACTGTAATGACTAATGTACCCGTAGCGTTGATCAAGATGTTTATAAACTTTTAGCTTAAAAAATGAGGCCATGTTTTTGCCATTGTTATTAATGAAATTTTTAGACGTTCTCTTGAAGTGTTCTAATAATCTCTCGGAAAATTTTGTTCCAATAAATGATGCTGAGATCACAAAATGAAGACAATGGTCTCTGACGTTGCATAAAATAATGTTTGCTCTGTAATGAGGTAGGTAATTCTTATTTCTGGACGCATAGTTTGCTCTAAATTTTGGATGAAAAATGTTGGCAACAAAATTCCACGACCTTTTGCTGAGTTTGCGTTGTTCAGTATGACGAGAAAATGCTGCATTTGAAGTTTTAAGTTCTCGTCAAGTTATTTTACATTTGAGTTCTCAGTTCAACCCTAAGGTCTAATTCTGTGAATCAAAAAATTGATATCCCCTAAAGAACATTGAAAATAACTCTTTAATAAAACACGATTTTATCTACTAGAAAAGAAATACCAAACTTAAACTGTATTATTACAGATAAAGAAAGAGAGAGAAAATGGTAAAGTGTAGTGAAAGAGGAGACAAAGATTGAAATATTTTTTCCATTTCTTTTTTGTTCCATCCTTCTTTAATCCTTCATCTGACGACAATTGAAAGAATGAGAATAATGAAAAATTTACACATTTTACAGTACTGCTCAGGTTATCATCAACGGATCATAATAATAGGCAGTTTATTTTATCGGTAAGAAGACAAGCTTGGTGATGATAGAAGAATAATATAAATCTGTTCAGTAATTTTAATGATTATTCATAATAGACACACATACGGAACACTTTCATATATTAGTAGGTGTAGATATAGATAGAGGTGAATTTTCTATCAGAATCTGGTAATGTACTGGTTTTTCGAGATCTGAAGTTCCTTTCGAATTTTTGCTGAAATATAAAACATAATGTTGAAGATTCATTGTAAAATCTAGAGTATATACTTTTGCTTGAAAATAGTTTGGTGTTGAATTTTCATTTTCCATTATTAAATGTGGTCATAATTCGTCTACATTTTATTCGTTAGTTAAAAATATGAGAAAATAATTTGAGATTATTTTCATTCTGAACAAATTATTCTCAAGTGGTTAGATATATCTTAACCACTGCTGCGGTGAATTTTTTATAATGATTAAATTTTTAATATTATTCTTGGTTAACTGTCAGGAACTGTTTTTAGGTTCCATAGTTTTTTGTTACAGGTTTACAGAATCGTCGTTGAACATCATTCACTTATTTATCTCATTTGTTTGCTTTGAATAGTGCTAGTTAATGTTCTTGTTTGGATGTGTGTTCATTGACGTAGTTTGATTGTAAAGCTTGGGAGGGGAAAACTAAGTCCCTAATAAAATTTGGTTAATCTCCCAATTCGACCCATCCGTTGCTTTCCTGAAAATATATTCTTTAGATCATCAGTTACAAATTCGCAATTCTAAAAATTTTGTGGACGTGTTTATTACAAATTAGAAACTATTTCATTCAAACAATTTAAAGATATGTTGAATCTATGAATGATTTTTGACCGACTTCTTTTGTTACTTTTGCTTAGTCTTCGTTCAAATCCTAATGAGAAATAGAGAAAGAAATTCATACCTCTCTCTTTCATGAAACATTCATTTACTGATCTAGATTACGTTTTTCAGTTGTTTTAAACGTATGAAAGGTGTTTTGTACTAATAAGCAGTTCTAACGGTGGGTCTTTCTTTTCTAATTTTCTGGGGAGAAGGAAAATTTCATTTTTTATAATGCTTTGCCCTCTTGTCCTCTAATTTGTCATATGCGTGCGCTGCTCATATTATCTATCTACTTGTTTCAAATATTTGTCCCTTTAATCTTGTCCATTTTAAGTGGTTTGTGGTGCAACGTCTGCAACGATTCTCAAGTACGTATCCCTAAACCATGAAAATGATATTGCACGTTTACCTTGACATGCCATCGGTAATGTTTTGGTTCGGTCGAAATTGGCCTCTCGCAGCCTCACTGCAGTCAATACTGACGTTTGATATGTGAAGTATCCTTAATACACTTTATATTATCCTGTAATGCGAAAAGTTTGAATAAAAGTTTGATAAAAAAAAATGGAGAAATCTATTTTTCCCTTTGGGACTTGTTACTGTTCTCAGCTGGTGTACTAACCGACAAACCGTCCCAGCGGACGAGTTTCTGCAAAGAAGAAGGGTAAAAGCGAAAAACTATCAACTTTTTCACCCTTAGAACTTCGAATAACTCCATTAAACGATGACGACTTTCCAATCGAAAAAATGTACTCGCACACATGGCGCGCAATTTCCATCTATCTCTTACAGCAGAGCACATTTCCCACCATCATCACCGCCGCCCCTGTTTTCTTTTATTTTAAATTTATGAACATCGAAAACGAGTCGACCAACTTGATAAATTTTAATTAACGATTTCCGCCACCCTCTCTACGCGCTGGAATGGCGCCATAATCGTCGTCGTTGAAGAATACACCGGAAAATGCATCGTCGTTTATCCAAAGTTTTCTTCTTGAAAACTGACCAATAAAACAGTGCACACACGGTCGTTTCGCTTCTGAAAACGTACTTATTTAGGAGAAGAGAGATAAGTAGGAAAAAAAAATAATACAAAATACAAAATTAATTTTTTATGAGATTTCGAAGTTGGCCTTTTTTAAACGATCTACTTTTGCAATCATCGATAAAAGCAAATATGAATTGGCGAGGGGTGAAAAAAAAAAAAGAAAAAAAGGAGGGCGAAAATAAAGTAAGAGATCTATGCGAAGGGGCAGAGTTAGGGTGATTGAGTGAGAAAGAGAGAGGGGCGAAAAGGAGATGCACGTGACTTGTATTTAAGTTTGTTAGGGTCGCACCTTGGGAAATCAAAGACGATACGTATTCGATCAGTGGCAGAGACGTTTATGTGTACGGTGGACAATAAAAAACAAAAAAAAAAGTAACTCATGTCCTATATGTCTCTACCAGTTTTTTTCCAGCTTTGTTCTGAAAAAAGGCGAATTTCATACGATTACCATATAAAAGTTGTCGGTATGCGAGCGTTTGGCTGTATGCGTGTGCGCACGTTAAGAGTTTGTATCAACGTCTCCATTTTCCAGATGGAAATTAGACTTTTCGAATAAAGCCACTTTTTTGCGTCGAGGGAAGGCACGTTTATTCGAATGATCTACTATTTACTTCCTTCCCTTATTTGAAATTACCTTTATCACTTCACGTAAACTTTTTTATTGTTCGTGAAAAGATTGGTGTATATAGCTGTGTAGGCCTACAGGTAAAAATCGACTTTGATTTGCTCTTGCTGATTTCTCTTTCCGGCTTCTCCTTTCTTTGAAATTGTTTTATCGCGTAAATGCTTGTGGATTCTTTTACCATTAAATTAGGAACGATGAATTATTTTATAATCGATCAGCAGAAATAATTGGCAAAATGGCACGTTATTATAAACTTTTATTCTACTCACTACTGCGATTTTAAAATATACCAAGACTGCAGCCAACCTTCCGCAACGAAATAATATTTATGTAGAAGCTAAAGCAAAAAAAAAATAAAAGCCTATATTTTAAAAATATGTTTTTAACGTAAACTTATTTTAGGGATTGATTTTCTCCTTTTTCTACAGCTTTTGTCTGTTGGATTTCGAGTGTTTGGAAACTAAACTTTTTCCATTGGGATAGACTTTTCGTTTTTTTTTTCCCCTTTGGATTGCATATATGAGGTGAATAAAGAAAAGGTTTGATTCTCCTTTGGTGGATGGTAGCATAATATCTGAGGAAGCAAATAAGCGCTGTACAAAATTGGAAAAATGAATAAGAACTGACGGGCATTTTTTATTCAGTGTTGAAGATATTCTGGGTAATGCTAGTGAAATAAATAGTTTGAATATCGTTTTACACTTGAAAATATTCGGTGTGGCTCAAATTGAAGATATAATCCATTAACTGAATTCGACTATTTGAAAAACACGAACGCTGTTATGTATGGATGGTAAATAAGTTAAAATTAAGACCTATTACCTTGTCCTTTGATGGTTCGAAAGAGAATCCAGCCGATTGAAAATAAAGAAAACCTTCTAATTAAAATTTGAATACGGTAAGTATCTTGAAAAATCTGAGCATTGAAATTTAGCCTAACATTTGAGAAAATTGTAAACGAGTTGAGAAGTAGCTTTTCCTTAAGCTTCAGTAGCGTTAAGACAAGATACAGTGAAAAATAAATTTGACATTTGAACTCAGAAAATTGAGAAACTTTAATATCGATGTGCAACATTGAATTTTAAATAAAATTCGCCGATCACGCTCTGTTCGGAGCTTCGAGGGACCTATAGGAAGGGTTCAGTGAAAAATTAAGTATAAACCTTGAATCGTATCGTGTAAAGTGTATATTGCATGAATGTTATTGATAAAAATTTCTGATATATCTTCATGAGTTTCATTTGACCGCAGCCTACAGTCTCTTATTCACCAGCCTTCAAGGAATACACCAATGAAACTTTTATCAAAATTGAATTGGTAGCTTTGAAGTTTACTTCTTCTATATAGGCAAGTTAAAGTTTAATTTAACTAACTTATCTTGAAAAAAAAAGAGTTTAACGTTCATTGAAAGAGGAAAACAAAGAAATATTAGGTAGAGAATTATGGACCTACCAGACGTACTGAGAATCATGAAAACTTTAGGCTTTACCCTTTTACCGGATCCAATTAATTTGTGGGCCAAATTTTGTGACTATCGGATGAAAATTGCAACCAGCGTCGCATTACATGGAAATGTATGAATAGGTATATATAAATATTAAATTTATACATTTTCGTACTCATACATGAGTGTGAATTTTTTAGTGCCGAAAACTTCCTTGGGTTATGAAACGAAAAAACGTACCCACCCCTATCCCTTGTTTGTTTCAAGAGATCAATTTTAATAGTGCATTCTTTTCGAAAACCTACTTATAAAAAGTCTTTAACGATAGTTTTTTTCAAATTGTATCCCCTACATTACAGTAAGAGGCCCCCTGTGATCCAATCGATGAATTTGAAATAATTTTTTACACATTATTCAGTGATAGATCAATGTGTTTGAAGCGCTGAGTTCAAATCTGTTGTCCATTTTGAGTATATATGATTTTGCAAGATCGTGCAGAAAGAAAAACAAAATTATTTTGTTCCTACTACTTTTGCTTTTTTTGTTTTGTTTATTAGGGTATGTGATCATCTTTGACTCATCTGTATCTTTTTTCTTTTTTTTTCATTTTTCGGTTTTTCCATTTTATAAAAAAATTTATTATTTAAGATTTCAAAACAAAGAGAAAGAAGTGAGCGAAAAAATCTCGGAAAATAACTACTTTTACTTCAGGATCATTTATAAAGATTGGGTGATAATAAGTTTCATAGAAATTATGTTTGGATGTACTAATCTATTGTTCTTCTAAACTTATAAGAAGAAGGTATTATCTTTTCTTTCTTCTCTCAGAAGACGAGATTTATTTTTGTTCTATAGTGATGAGCAGTAGCAAAACAATAACTAAGACCGATATTGTGCTAGTCTCGGTCTTGCATCAATTCTTATAATTATAATCCCGAGTAGGTGTTCCTGAAATTGTTTTGGTTTTTTACGATTCTGCTATCGACTATGTTATGGCGATAACATCGATATTTCTGGTTCTTGAATACTGCTACGATGTTATGTCTGTTCTATGAAAACTTACGTTTAAAACTCGGTTATGCATAGCGTGAGGTGATGAGGTGTGGCTATGAATCTGTTATGGTGCTAAGTAGAGTCAAATTAATGTTTTGCATCATAAATTGAAGTAAATAATTTAATGAGATGTATTTTAGTTGGAAATGAAAATAAAATTGTATTTTGTGAAACAACAGTGAGTTAAAAACTATTATCTGGAAAGCATTTTTGAATTTCAGACAGTTTGGTTTTAGTTACTGTGGCTCCATTTTGAGCGACTTAGCTAAATAATAAAACAATATTCAACATTCAAATTTTCATCGGTAGTTCCACGATGTTTGAGGATGATGTAGAATAAAATTTTTTTTTTAGTTATACTTGAAAATCAGGAACTGTTGATGGATTTGTTGAAGTACAATTTGTTACAAATGAACTTTCTCACCAAAAAAGCAATATTCAATGGTGGAATTATGATAGTTTGCTTTACAATATTTGAGAATTGTCTTATTTTAATTTCATGTAGATCCGTTCTTTGGTTTGTGGGTTGTAGTTGAAAATACGGAACTCTAGGTAATCTGGTTCATACTTACAACTTCTTGCAAATGCATTTTCTCCTGAATGTAATAATAATTGATAGTGAAGTTTTCAGGATATGTTCATCAATGTTTGATCTTAATGTAGATGGGAGACTTCATTAAAATCTAATCATTCCTTCCACAATTATTATCGAAAATACTTAAAACAGACTCATATAATTCATCAATGATAAGAACTGATAAGGGCAGAATAACAGGGTGCTATAAAAAATTTCAAGAACACATACTCTGGCTTTGGTATGGGACAGTCAAGTTTTGATATTGTTCTTAGTATTTCTATATACAATCTCAGTATTAACCTGGGTCTTGTTTACAAGATTTTCACTTGCACTTAATGTCTGTCTTCGCGAAAGATGTAAGAAAAAAAATTGAAAACAGGGTAAGTATGGAAAATAATTTAACTAGAAATATTATGAATATTTTATAGTTTGATCATATTTTAAAGTTTTGTATTTGGTTTTGGTTTTGTACTGTCGAATTGCTGTCTCGATTTTGGATTTTCGCAGTGGATCTTGATCATAGTCTTTCAAAAAAGGCACGATCAAGATCCAGACAAATTTTACGCACATAAGTATGCTCTACTTTTTGATTTACTTTCAAGTGTAGACAATTCAAATCGAAAAAGAAACTTTTTATTCAAGTCTGATTGACAGTGACGTACCGAAATCATGATTCTTGGAGGGAGGGGTTCCCAGTCGTTAAATGAATGTTTATTTGTCAGCCGTTACCGAGGTGAGGAGGTACAACTTTTTTTTGACTCTAATGGGAAGTTTGAACAACCATATCCCCTTTCGGTACGCCACCGATATGATATTTTATCGCATGCGGTCCAAGAAAGCTGCCAGTCATTGAGTCGAAGATTAGATGAGTATCATGTAGGTATACAGCTATGGCAGACAATGAAATTTCTTTTATCTTTCTACGGAAAAAAAATCTAATTTTTCAGAATCTCGTTTAAACATGGCTTCCAAAATAAAATTCCCCAAGTTCGATAGACCAATTTTCTTTTACGCCCTACCCCACTCTTTCCATCTTCGCTTTACCTCCATTCATTCAGTTCTCTTTTCGTACGCTTTTTCAACGGCTAGAATGTATACATCCGTCATAGAATGATTTGTGCAAACGAGCGCCGCCGGATAATTTTCATCGACGTTCTTATCACATGCCATAAAAATACCGAATAAAGGCCCGCTAAAATCGATCCTATCTTATTTATTTCGTATCCTCAGAAGGATACTGCAGTATAGTTTCCTAAGAAAAAGGAGCGGGAAAAGACGAGAACGAAGAAGGAAGAGTGCGAGAATGGAAAGTAGAAGATAGGTTGGGGGGGGGAGGAGAAGTAGTGAATTCGCAATACCGTAATCCGGTAAAAGGTTGTTGGAACAAATATTGACGAGATAAATCAATACTGACCCTTCCATTGAATAACAATGCTATGCTTCATTTCGTGAAAACCCTTTCATTTTTTTTTTTGCTGGTTACTTCATTTTTTTTCCCTTTTAACCAAGGTGTACCAAAATACTGTGCATAAATTTTGCGATCATTTTGTTCAACGTCGACACATGTGCTGTACATTCATATGGATTTACAGAATTACAGTTTTACAAGCACTTTTTTTTACGAAAACCTGTCCAACGTGGATTCGACTTTGTTTTTGAAGGTGTTTGTGAAAGACTATATCAGGCCAGTATGTTGGATTGGTTCGAGGAGAGATTTCCTAAGAATATTTTTTGAATAAAATCAAAGATCTAATTTTTCCCCGTCTCTTCTGTCTTATTCATACGACCAGCAGTTTCTTTTTACTTCTGAATATATGTGAAACCCGTAATGAGAATGGTTAGTGAAACTGCCAATGTTTTGGATATGCGAGATATAGATATTTGTCATAATTTTCATGAATTGAAACAAAATTTTTTTGTAATTATTTCATTGTCATAACCGTGTTTCATTATTTCCTGAATACTAGTGGAAAAATCATGAATTTTCTTGGATGTTACATTACCAGCTGCAAGAATGTGAATTGGAATAACATAAAATAACACTCCCAAAATTAGATTCGGTGAAATAAAATGGTCAAATTGTTTTTGGTTTCACAGTTTCAGCGTTATAACAACTAATAACTACCCTATGCATTGAGGAAGATTTGTTCAGTGACTTTATTAAATTATAATTAATCTATTTTTTTCACTTCATTTTTAATAATTGTAATTGACTGAGACGGATACAGCCAATTCCAGCTCCAGAAATAATATTAAGAGTTGGGTAATCAACTTGAAATGTAATAAAAGATTGTTTCAAGACGAATGTATTTTATATTCAGTTTTTATATTACTATGACAAAATGTTTTTCTGTACTTTACTTCACTTTAGTAAAATAATTATTACGTTTTGGTTGTTCTTGCATAAGCTGATAGTATCATTTTCAAGAAAGATAAAGGAAAATATTCTAGTTAGGGGAAGATATAATCAGTATCTATATTACCGACTTTTTTTTTTTGTCAGTTTTCACTCGTGCTTGTATGATCATACCTGCTGACTATCATGGTAAGTTATAGACGTAAAATCGGAGGATGATAAGGTGACAGTTACTCCTTTCTAAAATTCCGTTTATCTTCCAGAAAATTACAACACTTTCCCTTTTCGTCTATTAATTGCTATTGGTAACTAAAGATTCTGCGTTGAAATCTCATTTTCCGGTTTTTAGAAAATTCATTGCCAAATTTTACGATTTTTTCGTATATTCTGTTAAAATTTGCTTATCTCGGCTATATTACTTCTATTTTCAAAATTTAAAACGCCATTCATTTTTACTTACAACCATCGCATCTTTTGAATTATTTGAAGGAAAGAATTGTTCAATGTATGCGCTAAATAACTTCATTTGTTTACAATTTGCATGTATAGCATCATAATAAGTTGTTTTTCATTCACGATAGTGAACGTTGGCTGTGGTGCTGACTGTGTGGCATGTGAAGCATCATTTTCGATATCAGCTATTTTTGATAACATTTACGTGCGTCGAGTAAGAGTGTACTAATATTATGCAGCACTGAAGTCTGAAAGGCGTCGTCGTTGTCGTCTTAACAAGTTTGACCATGGTACAGTGAAACCTTTCAGTAACGGACTCTTAACAGGACGAAGCATTTAATCCGTTATTGGGAGGAAAAATTGGAAATGAACCAAAAAAAAAAAAAATATAAGAAGAATTTTGAGAATGTGTTGTTATTATTTAAGAGTACAATAGTCGAGTAGGTTTTTTTTTTTTTTTTATTGATTAATTAATCATTATGATAGTAATAATTCCAACTCAAAAAAAAAAACAATTAAGGTCGAACGGACGATAGATGGAATTTTCCAAAAAATTATAAAGGAACATTAATTTGATGAGACGAGATCGCGAATTTATCACTAAAATAAATGAGAGAACAAAAATTAAGAAAATCAAAAAGAAATTGTCACTAATTATGAGATTCATAGATCTAGAACAACAACTATAATAAAACTAAATAAAAAAAAAAACTTATTCCTATTTAACGTAGATCGTCCTGATATCTTGGTTTATGGCCCAATCTCTTCTGGTAGGGGCATTCCATTGTCCTCCCCTCGTTTGTAAAATAGATTACTCCCACGTTGAGAGGACCCTTCCTTGATTTTGCATAATGGCGCAGGAAAGAATGGCCCAAGCAAACCAGGTCTGAATGTTTTGACTTTCGGAGGTTGGCCAAATAGAACTCCTCAGGAAACACGGTCTCATTCCAACCTGAGAGTGCAAACGTTACAGCCAATGACGTATTAATTGGTCCCACTTCATCCCAACTTGGGTAAAGCTTCATCAAGTTGGTCTGATATGGGATCATGTCCGGCGTCAGCAGATCTTGATTTATAAATGAGACTGGCATTCGAGGATCTACAATTACGCCTTTGAACTTTCCCTTGAAAACAGTCTTATTGAAGCGGAACGAACAGGATATTTCGTTCGGCAACTCGGAAATTATTTGTTCAAGCGGCATAATGACTTGAGTACTGCCCTTGATCACACCCTGAAATCAGACTTCACCGGCCATTGGTTGAAGCTGGTTCAATGGTACCACCGACAATGGGGGTATTTCGTGATCAACTTTATGAGCTGCTTGCTCTCTTTGGCAATCTGGTGATGGAGGGCGAATTGGGGAAATCGGTCTTTGCCCCTGCTGCTGGTAAGTCGTAATACTTAGTTATTTTATTTTTTTTTTACAAACTATTGTGTCAATAAAAGTTGCTTTTGGAATTTAACAATAGTTTTTTGTATATTGTCTTAAACTTTTAACGCTAAGTCAGCACTTACAGGGGTATTAATTACCTATACAATAATTCAGTAGAACTTACGATTATTTGAAAGTTCCTTGGTTAGTGATGGAAGGGGTGATAACGGAGCCGACCAGTCCGCTATTCAGAGAAAATATCTGGTTCACCGAACCATTTATTTTCGTCCATTGTCCGTTAAGGGAAGGTTCATCGCTGGAATGTATCTAGCAGCTTATCTACTTAACATATATGTTTTTTTTAGGACTGAATATATTTTGTCCATGAGGGAGGTGTCTGATATTGAGAGGTGTCCCTTCAAGGAGGTTTCACTTCATTAAAAATTTTAACGAACTTGAAGGGGATCCTGTTGGTTAATTTTTCTCGACCTGTTTAGAAAATTACCTAATAAAAGTTATTTGCCCTCTTAGAACAGTATATGATTGCTTTCCCCTCCATATTAATAGTTACAGTCTTCAGTAACTATTTCCATAACTTGCCTCCATCATGGATGATAAGATCCTCTAACAACATGAAACCTCATATTTTTCAAATTCGATGAAATCTAAATAGAGAGAGATCTTTTTTAGAAAAAAAATTCTGGAACATTTCCATTCCCCTTACTTTGCCGCATTCTTTTTTCGATCTATCAAAATATAAGTATTTCCCAAAAACATACAAATTTTTTTTAAAACAGGAGTCACAAATTTGACCACTGGTTCTTATAAATTTTCGGATTTTCATTCATTTTTCATTGTAATGCTAATTACGTTCTGTGAATATAAATTTTCTAAAAAAGGAGACTGCCCGTCAGAAAACATAGTCAAACGTACAAAAAAGAAGATCCGGTACCTAAAATTTAGGAGGAGCGTGAGTTCTGAACTATAGGTATAAGTTGTATACTTACTTGGTCGTGTACTCAAGATACACCTAGTTTGAATTTAACTCTTTAACTTACAATTGGTTCACCCTGTAGTTGGTTTCAGATACTGATAAATTACTAATTTAAAGGAAGCTCGTTTGTCTTTGCTGTCATATCGTGTGGATGGTCCTGAATAAAACATAACGTCAAAATTGTTTCCAAATTCACAATTTCTTCAATTTATAAAACGTTTCATGTTTCTTTAGTTTTTAAAAATCGAGAAGTTATTCCTTACATGTGTCGAGTGTATATAAAATGGACAGGGAAAACTTTCGTATCTATAGATCTACGGATTCGCTAAAATCGCACAAAAAAAAATAAAGGAAGAAATCCTCAACTCTTTCAGACTACAAATACTTTCAAAATCAAACCGAATTTCATTCGAGATAAACAAAAATGAAAAAGAAATCAACCGAAATTTTTCATCGTCAATTTAACTTCTACAACGACGACGAAACACGATCACCCAACGATGGTAATTACCTACTGCGTGCTTCTAGGAAAATCTGCACTTGGAAAGAGAGTGGGGGTGACTGAGTTGTCGAAGTAAGGCCGGAAGTGGAAATGCATTTTCACAGCAAATGGTGAAAGTTTCTGCCCGCACAATTTCGGTAGAAAATAAAGCGTAGAATTCCCGAAGGGAAATTAGGACTGAATGAAAGGGAAACGTTTACACGATACCGAAATTCAATATAAGTAGAGTTATATTGACGATGGAGGGGTGGAGGCAGCACAGTTAAGAAGAGACAGCATAGCCCTTTATAGCTCCTGCCCCCGTTTGGTAAGAGTGAAAAAGATTTCGAAGAATATAAACCGAGGATTTGCTGCTCACGTTCGTCGTTGTGCAGTTTAAAAGTGCTGTTTCGCTGTGAAAAAAAAAAGAGAAAAAAAGAGAATTTTGTCTGATGAGATGTGTGGGACGTGGAGAAGACTAGAGAATGCGGGAGGGGTCTAAAAACCTGTAATCTTAAAAATAACTAGTTAAGTATTGTTGGCTTTGGTGAAAAGAGAAAGAAGTAGTGGAGGGAGTAAAAACGATACATTCGAGTACGCGGTATTTAATCGAGCAAACGTTTGAGTTATAGATCGTTTTTCCAGTTGAGTCAAAATCGAAAATCCTGCGACTTCGTAAAAACTATATACACCCATCCCTTTTTCGAGTCTGTGCTGAAAAAAGATGAAAACAGAATGTTTCTCGTAAAGGTAAATTACCCGACTTTACGTTCCGACATTGGATCGAAATTGTTTTCATAGAGATTGAAAGCATATCGATTTTCGAGTTCTTTTTACTATTGATTTTTTTCACCCATTCAAATTGGCGAAATCATTTTTTGTGTTCAACATTTAATTAATTTAGAATTCTAGAATATTATGAGTAAACCTCCCAAGTACTTACTGACTAATCGATGTTAAGTAGAATTTTGATACTCTGTATTATTTTACCCAAGCAGTGTTGCCAGAAGACTTTTTCTAAAATCACCATAAATGCCAAATTTTTTTTATTTTTGGAGGCAAAAAATCACTACAAATCACTACAAACAATTTTTGCTCGCTTCGCTCACCAAAATTATAATTGACACTAATTCACATTTTTCACTTTTAAATGTTGAAATTCATCCTTTTTTTTTAAATCTGTGAAATATAATTGCAATATTTCATTGATACTTTGATAGTTGAATATTCGATACTTTATTCCTCATGATTTCTTACATTATCTATCAGACTTTGACGAATGTGTTTTAAAAATAATTATCTTATTTATTTTATTATTTTTATTAAAATTTGCCGCAAAATTTACCCTTTCTTGAGGTATTCGAAATAAATAATACGTAACCCTACCTAAGAAAAATATTTCCATCGTCCATCTCTATCCATAATTCATGATCCAAGTACTTTGTACTGATACTTATAATTTATTATAATAAACAATTAAGAATAGTTTTATATGCTTGAAAACACAAAAATCACAAAATATTGAAAGTTCAAAGTAGTTTCGTTTTCCTTCTATCCTGACTTTGTAGCTTGGCTATTGCTCATTATCTGTATTGTATCAATGTAAATATGTATCATTTTTATTCAGTTTATTTATTTTTAAATTTTCACTCTGGATCAAAATTTTACGTTTGAAATTAGTACCTACAACTACAAACTACTAAGTAAAATAGGTAGAGACTTAACTTAGTTAAAGGTAACCTATTTTTATTAGCCAATTAGTGATGGAAATGTAGAAACATGCATAGCGCCATAGCTATAGCATAGTTAGTAATTACAATACTGGAATACTGGATGGGATAAATAAGTTTCAAGATTGCAAATAGAAACCACAAACCTTTTGTCTACCTACTCCAATAACCACAACCAGGACAACCACATTATTAAAAAGTTTAATAGGTATTGCAATATGAAAATACATAAAGCAGTCAAACACAGGCAATTAAAATAAAAACTCATTTTAATTTTTAATTTAACAAGTGTAACAATATAATAGTTTTAGGAATTGGGATGCATTACTGGAACTGGGAGCCTAGGAGAAATACATATCGGACGTAAAATACTTGAGCAAGGCAGCTGGTATTTGTACAGCATGACAAGAGGCATTATTGCGACTTGAAAATTGCCTACCTCGTAGCAGTCCATTCATTGATTCACCTTCTAATCTGTTTTGTTTATCAGTTTTCATATCATTGACCATAGAAAACAAACGTTCACAAGCTGTGGATGAGTGCGTTAATATTTGTATCAGATTTCTCAGCTCAATTATATTTGGAAACTACGTTGAATTATCTTTTTCCACTTTTCTCCAAAATAAATCTTCATCATTAATATAAGTTACCTTGTAAGTGTTGCGAAAGAGTTTACATTCTTTGTCAGTTTGAACAATATCTTTTCCAAAAAATGTTGCTAGTGGTGCAATACTTGAAACTGATATGAATTCATTTGTTTAAGAACTTGCGAATCGGGATCTAAAGACTAAATGACAAAATATTCATGAATCATGAAAGATATAAAGTAAACACACGAATAACTATATCTTTTATTTTACCTTTGCCCACTTGAACAAGTGATCAGAAAGATGAAAGGGAAGATTATGTTCTGCCAACAATAATCCACCTGTCACTTCATTTCTTCTAGCTTGTTGTTGCCATGTTCTTTCCTTGTTTGCTGATCCAAAAAATACGTCCTTTTTAGCAGACTTAACTGATGTTACGTTTTTTTTGTGATCTGCACAGGCGTCATGTTTAGAAATTACAGCATTATGGCTTTTCAAGTCCTTATTGCAGACTTTGCAGCCAAAACAGGGGTCCTGAATAAAAATGAATTTATTGAATAAAATTAATCGTGTATGTGAACATTTTTTGTAATTGATAAGGGTCAAAATGAATATTAATATAACCTTTAGGAGAAGGACCAAGCCAAGTATATTCTTGTTCTCACGTTGGTCTGTATTTCTGACTCAAAATCAGTAAAAAGGTTCCCTAAAACAAACGAAGAATACATCCCACATGTAAGGAGGATAAATATATACGGTCATGTTTCAACCCCACAGACTTACTAGTGTACAAAATACTTCACCCAATGAGAAGTGCCCTACAATAGGCCCATCGCCAGATGCTCGACGAAACCCTTACTCCACATTACATGAGAAAATTATAATATTTTATCAGTTGGCTGACAGGGAAATAAAAGTCTTGTTGCCGCAAAACTTCATTTATTATAAGTTGACTCTGACATTGAGAATGTGGCACATCTCCAGACAAATGATAACAGCCAATTCCATATCTGGAAAATTAACTATGAATGGCGGAAACCAAACTCCAGTAGACATTTTTCAGGATGACGACTGCATCAAATAGGATTATTTGCCAGCGAGGGTTCTGATTGCAATAATTAACAGCAAAAAAAGAAAAACGTGTTTCCTCTCATTTTGCGCGAGGAGAAACAAGTGACTTAATTCATGGTCTTTGACAGACTGATTCGTCTTCTAAAAATCGAGAATGAAGACGAATTGAGAAAGAAAAGGAACGGACTATGGGGAATACCTAATTGGAATCAGGCTGCTATCATTCGTGTGTAGTTACAGAATTATATTATATTAAATAGGTAAGAACGTGGAATGGCAAATATAAAAAAAAGTATTGAATTTAAAGATATGGAAAAAGAGACGGCGAGTTATGATAAGTATACGAATGAACGGGACCGGCAAAATGTAATTTAGGTATCGGGAAAAAACGTGAGGAAAGAATATGGTAAAGAGAAAAAAGAAATACGAAAAATGAATTCAATCTTTCCCCAGTTCGGATGCCTCAAGACTTTTCTGAATGGTGAGTTACCCAAGTTGAATTTTCGTCGAAAGTCGTCTCATGATTTAGCAAACATATTCATTTAAAGAGAAATAAAAACTGCTCAGCCGAAGTTTGAAAAATTGACGAGTATTTTTAAGTAATTTGCGTCTTAACAAGTTCAGACAAATATATCGCATAATAATCTTATAAATCATTTGGTCGTGCTAATCATATCTTATATGAATTACATCTAAAATTTCTATCTTCTTTTCTGCTCGTACGTTGTTATCTCGTTTTGGACAGATTAGGATTTGAAGATATCTCACTTACAAATCTAGAAAAAAAAATCAACTTTCGCAACTCTCAATTACTATTCGATCATCGTTGGAAGAACTAAGTGAAAAATATTCGAATGCAAAATTTTACTTTACAGATGCTTCAAAATCCTCAGAAAGAGTTTGATGTACTATGATTTGTGAAAATACATATTTTGAATTAATATTCTCTCCCGTATGAATTCATAGCCTACGATTCTATCTTCAGAATTTTTGATCATCAAAATGTCTATTAATCGTGTACCTAACTCATGAGTATACTTAGTTATGATTAAGTGTAAATCTACCTCGATTCTCAGTCATCTATCAAGTCATTAGCCAATATAAACGATAGAGAACAATATCCAATAGAAAAAACAATGTATTGAATTCTTAAATACACTCTCAAAATTATGTTTTCATTATATGGGTTTCGGCTAATGAAGGCACGTACATATGATTGTAATGAATGTGCTAATGAACTTCAGCTGCAAAAGTAGCATACGTGTTTTTTCCTATTCCACCTGTTCAAATTTCGCCAGTTGATTACACGTAATCACAAAATAAAAACAGATTTTTCACGTAGAAGAAAAAACAATTGTCTTAAAATACCCCTTCTAAATGAATTCCATGTCCAAGTGGATTATGAATTCAACAATTATTGTTGGAAACTGATTTGAAGTCGACGTCAGTTAATAACCTATAAATCACCATTCTAACTCGTGACCATTATTTCAGTGGATCAACTTCACTGTAATTGCTTAGAGACTGTGAAACCATCCTGATTGAGGGCCCACAATATAAGTTATTTTGACAAAAAGTAAAATTACCAACTATGTAAATGGAAGTATTCAATCCATCGTATGTCTGTATGAGTCGTGCAATTATAAAATTAATTTCTCACATTCCTCTCCAAATGCACTCACAAGTTTTTCCTTTCTTGGGTGGAAAAAAAAAACATGTTGCCCATTACCCAGAAGATAATCACACGAAATCGTCATGTTATAATTGTTGTATCATAGTTGATAAAATAATTACTGAAAAACAAAATACGCCTCGTCGACAATTTTGAAGGGCTGTAGTTTTGTATTAAAAGTTGAGGGCTGGGCTGGTTCAACGGGCATAAAGTTTTCAAAGTTGAAATATTCTGGCTTTGGAGCCGCGTCGAGTTCTCCGGTTGAGCGAAAAAATAATTTTTTTTCCCATTTTATTGCAAAATGAAAACGAATGCTGAAGAAAGAATAAAATAAAATCCCCTCTTACAAAAAGAAAGAAAAAAAAATGAAATTTACATTTTTCTCCTCCAGTGGCGTGAAAAGTGGTGTCAAGAAATAAATGAGAAGTAATAAGATTTGGTACGTATATTACGAAATGGTTTGTTTACAACTTACGGTTTTTGAGGAGGTGAAGCAGGGCCTGTCAAGTTTTTTACAATTTTATAGATATTTTTTGATTCGAGATAATGCTTAAGAATGTTTGTTTTTTTTTTTTTTCGTTCCGTTACAGTCTAAGAGGGGATAACAAAATTTAATTAAAACCATTTAAACAGTTTTATTTCGAACTCGAAAAAATGGAAGAAAGAGAAGTATAGATACAAGTTGGATTTATACTTAATAATTTTTTCAGACCAGGGTTTTGTTTGTCTTCGAACATTTAGAAAATTCGAGTTTGTGGAAATATCTATTTAAAACACTTTATGTATGCTAGAAACCAGAATATCACATTTTTTTCTATCTTTTTTCTTCTTATTTAAACTTAAGGCAGGATAATCAGAAAAACTAAAATAATAATTAATGGGTCTTTAATGGGAAGCGTTTCCTGCAATTCGTGAAAAACCTCTAAGGTAAGTAGGTACGTAATAATTATCAATTTACTAAATGCTAGAAAATCGGTACAGTAGTTATGTAATACTCCAATTGAAGTTTATGTAGAAATTTGTATTCCTCATCAGTAACTCAGAATTTATACCATCATTGTTTTGTGTATCTTTGATAAAAACGAAGAATAAGTTTACTGCGCAAATGCAGTTTCTGAACATATTTTGGATTCAGATGAAAATAGAAATCTTGAAATTCTGCGCATTAAAGTCCTGTTCTTGAAATGAAGTAGTGATGAGCAAAAGTGGTCTTGTGAAAAGTATCAGACCAATATCAAGACCCTTGCCTACAGAAGCAAAAGAGTGCGAGACCAAATCCATGTCAGACCGTACAAGAACAAGAACAAGAACATGACCAAGCAGACTTGACTGTGTAAAACTAGGATGAAACGAAAACATGAAAAATTTTGCCAACTGTAAAATTTTAGCAATTTTGCTGCTCTAATACTCCGTCATATTTAACGTTAAATTTTTTCTTTTCGTGTTTTGGAAATTACATGGATGATAAGTTAAATTTATGCATAAGTATTAGTAAAAACCTCTTGACTATGATCAATACTTGACTCTATCGATCATATGATCTTGTTTTTTTTCATCAATAAAATAAAGAAAAAGTTGGTAAATACCCGTGAGTTCCTTTCGGGTCAAGATTGGGTTTAACCGAAAAATTGTATATCGAAGACAAGGCTTCACTGTTAATTTTTTGAGATTTGTCTTCTGTTGTTTCACTTATTTACTGTTTTAGTCATGTTTTTGTTTTGTGTCAAAACTCACTGAAACAGTTAAGAGTGGGGAGTTGGCTTATAGATGTCTCTGAGCTCTTGTGTAGCTGAATTTGAGGGTGTTTAATATAGAAACAATGGTGACTAAATATTTGCCCATGAAGTTCGTTTTCAAACGTTCAGCGTACAGATTCTTGCGTTTTTTTGTCCCTGTTTTTGAATTACAATGTTCCCATACTTTCTTTGAGGAGCGTGCCAGGTCTAATTAATAATTTAGTTAATTTTTTACAACCGTGGCACTCATGGTTCACGCTTGAAGACATCGTTATCTTTTCTATGCCCCATTTGGCTCAACCGTAGCGATTTGATTCGCGAATTATTTTATGGATGAATACGAAATCAGTTTTAATTGCAACGTATTCTCTAAGTCTAGACTCTAGACTGATTAAAAGGAGTTATTGGCACTTCTTTCATTTACAACGTAATTATTGGAAGTACGCGTGCAATTTTGAGTGGAAAAATGAATTGTTCAAGGAACTTATACAAATAAACCAACAATTTTGATCGCAAAAATTCTTTATGTAACGTTGTACATCCTTAAAATATCGTTGAAAATTGAAGAATTTTGTTGTCAGTACCTACATTCAATTCTCTTTGATTAATGAATGTGTGGTATTCCAAATAGGTTGAAAATTTGATATAAACGACTATTTTTTTTCATCGTGCGTTAATATTTAACGTAATAATATTATGCATTATTTTTTGTAAAATTTTATAAATCTCTTTACTTTTCATTTTGCAAAAATGAAAAAAAAAAAAAAAAAAAATAATAATAATCATAACAATAACAATAATAACAATAATAATAAAAACAAACGAACAAAAAAGCGCTAATTTCGACCACTCTCCCATCATCCACAAAACATTCGAGTCTGGGAAAATGTTGAATAAAACTGTAAAATTTTTCTCGCTCCAACGACGCAAAATTGTATTATCGGAAATACTCCAGTGGAGAAAACTTTTATCTCGTCAGAGTATAGAGAGAAAAAAGAAAAGATTTTATTTTCTTTCTTCTTTTCGCTCATTTTTTTTCCTAATGAGTTCCAGATCGAGTTTTCGAGGTTGGTTGAGGTATTCGTATATAATGTGCTCTTGTTTACGTCACTGCGTTGTTTTGCCACCCTTCACCCCCGACTCTTGCCCCTCGTATTATCGCTATAATCTCTGGTACCTGTTCTGTACTATAATGAACGATGCTATCCTTTCTCCAACCGACCCCTCTACGTCTTCGTGCGAACCAGAATCCGATACGATTTGTAATTTTCTTTCGTCGGTTTCTTTTTCTCCTTCAATTTCGTCCAAAAAATTTTCCAAGTACGTTCCGATAATTTTTCAATCTTTTCGCGTCGGGGTTGAAAATCGCTTTTTCGAATTGAATTAACCCTCTACGGCGAGCATAATGATCGTGATGGTGATGATAAGACTATCTCCTTTCGTATTATCGTTCACCTTTTTTGTAGATGGATATCTTTGTTGTATATAGGGCTAAGAAAAATACAATGGGTTCTCCTCTAGCACGTTTGTACATATGGAATTGCTTGATGTCAACATGCGTCGACTTCCGGAAGAAAGAAGTACAACGACAACACGGAAGTGATTTCAGTGTGGCACACCGCACTGAAAACTCCATTCTCCCAACACTAGAATAATTTTTTCTATTCAAATTGACAGTTTCCGCTCATTTACAAATTACAATTACCTGCCCTTTTACAAAATTTGATCACACTGAATAAAGTTGGAGCCTATGCTAATGCTAATGTATTGATGTATTCGATAAACGTTTTCATAGGATTCTGGATCGAGTGTTGGGCCTATAAGCCTACTTATTGAATGTATTAATAAAATGTGCGTAATTTTTAATGATCGGTTTGTCGATTTTGTTTAAAATCTCGTTCAAAGCTTGCCTTCTTTGCATATGCAACAAAAAATATCTCAGGTAAAAACTAATTGCTCATGACTTTTTGCTTCTCTTCAGTGTTCATGACACTGATTACCGACACCGAGAAAATATTAAATTTCGAGATTATTCAATTTTGCCATTTTGAGATATAAGTATAGGAAGGAGGAAGCATATTTCACTTTACCTCCCTTTCATTGCATCTAAACGTAAAACTCATTTGCACTGATTGTTTTTTTTTCTCCACTTGTTTTTTTTTGGCCTTTGTAAGGGTAACATTTTAAAATTTGAAGTATTCATAAAGACCACCAGCATGCTTAATTACATTTTAAAAGATTTCTATTGACCATTTTCAAAAGTTGTCTCAGCTTTCGCATTTCTGTTCCTAGATGAAAACTTCAAGAGAGAAATCAATGGTAGGTATTCAAACGATTTTTGATCAAAATTGTAGTGTCTACTGACTACTACGTCAAATCAGTTACCAGCCCAAAGACTTCCTCTTTTTTACCGACTGCGTATGGAGGAGGTTATATGTTTGGTATGTCTATCTCCAGAACTAACGGAATTTTGTTTGTTTAGAACAAATGACTTACTTTATACGTAGATTTTAATGAAAGTAGGCTCAAAATGTTCCTGACCACCCGGAGAACGTCCTAAGCTATTGATATTTGAAAATTAAATAATTAGAACGGTTTAATTGAAGAAAATAATAAGGTAAAGCTGCCTATAAGTACACACCTAATGGTTTTGAGGCTTTAGCTCCCAGAGAAAAACACCAAATCACATCAAATTTATACCGCATATATTTAGTACCTTCATGTATAACACAACATACTTATTTTTGAATTTACCCCCGCCACTAGTCCAGAATGCGCACACAAACACAAGTTATGAAATGCGTACTTTTAGGACACCTCCTTCCTATCAGTACGCAGAACCCTTCCTAAAAGTACGTGTGTTTTTGAAAACATTAAAATGAAGTCACATTTTCTCAATTAATAAAGGTACAATAAGTAGTAAATTTAGTAAATTTAACTCACTTACTGGCACTAGTTTTAAATGTTTACAAAATGTTCATTCATTCATTCCAAATTTCTTAGCAGTACCATGAATGCTGCCACCCTCATTAACTTTTTTTTCATTCTGGCAAATTTATCAAGATCAAACACCAATTTCCACTTAACATCCATGCTGTTTTTAGAAAAGTAAATGAAACAAAATACATTTTTTAATAAAAAACAAGTGCGTACTTGTAGGAAGTTTTATGTGCGTACTTATAGACACTTTTCACAATTCTAAAATATTCATTTGTTACTCATTAAAGAATGTAAAATTTCAAAATTTTCTAAGGGGATTTGTAAACTAGAGGGAATAACAAATCTAATGCTATATACATACTTACATTTAACTATTTGCATTTGCCATTAACACAGAATTTGAAATTTTTTAAATGTATCATTTTTTAAAACTGAGAACAAAAAAAACTTTGTCAATCTGTAGAGTGCAGAGTTTCTTATCAATAAACACAATTTTTTATACAAAACCAAGGGTACTGGTATAGTAGGTGGTGGTATCATCCATTTTACAAATCAGTGTTGCCAGATATGAGAAATTGTAAGTGCGTACTTATTGGCAGGTTTACCTTAATTCAAAGATTGAAAAAATTATTGTCATAAATTTGGGTATATCCACCAATAAGAGCTACCTACTCATTCAGATTAACACAGTCGGTTTTTTAAATTTTTAAATGTTTATTTTTTCGCATTATTTTCCACTCTTCCTACATCCTTTTCTCAGGTACGTACTTATTTTCATCTCTCGATTTAAATTAATGGACAAACCGTAACAAATAAATAAATAAAAGTCAAAACCAAACTAGGAAAACGCTTTCATTTTGTTGGCAAAAATTTAAAAGAAAAATCAGCGTGGTAGACCTCGCCCCATCCAGCTGATGAATAGAAATTATTCTCGGATGTAGGAAACCGGTAAGAACTATCAATTTTTAAAGACATTCTCGCAGAAAATCCAAAAAACCCGTTAATCATAGATCTTTCTCTTGAAAAAATTGTTTAGTTTCCTGTATATCTATTGGCAAATTTTCAAAATCTTTCCTATCCAATCAATATTATCCTTGAAATTATAATTTTTTCATGATATACCTATCTATCGTTTTACCAAAAAATTCTGTTTGATTTTCTTGGTGAAAGTTTTTGTTGTGAAATTGATGAGAAGTTAAGTACTTTGGAGTCGATATAATAGTTAGACTGGTAGACTAAATTTATTCAGTTGTTCTGATTCAAAGAAAATGCAGATGATAATGAAAATTAAAATTTCGAATTTTGTTTATATAAAAATAAGGGATCTATATTGCAATTATTGTGGTAGGTAGTAAACGGATGCTGCTCATGTATTAAATTATTGGTGTTTGTTGGCTGGTATTAGCCTTAATTTTCTTCCTACGGTCTGTCCTAAAACATAAACTCAGAGTAAGTGCAATGGGCCTAGTCCAAATCCTTCACACTTCATATTTGGCAAAATTTGGTTATAATTTTTTTTCTGGAAAAAATTTTACAAACAGGAAAAGTGTGACCCATAACCTGCTCTGTTCTAGAAAATAAAATTAGTTTTTTATGTATGTATTTAGTATCTTTGTCTTCATCAATGTTAATTTTATTGTGAAAATACCTTCGGAAAACATAATTCAGTTCTCAATTTTTTTAAATATAATTTAAGATCAATTTGTATGTGAAACACATATGATGAGGCCCTCCGATATTCAAAGGGTGTCCCGTGACTGCAGACTTGCAGTTGATGGTTTGATCTAGTCCGCACAAATCTATAACCATCTTGATTCAGTACCACTCAATGGGTGAACGACAAGAACGTATGACGTGTTCATTTTTTCAGTGTCAATTTAAGTTACGAGCTGCAGGGCTGCTGGTTCGAGGATTTGAACTGTGGAACCTTGTAGGTTCGGCTGTCTAAAAGCAGCAGAGACGTTACTACGTGTGGCTGCTTCACCGCTATGGCAACCTTGCTAGGTGTCTGTAAGTTCATATCTTACACCTAGGCTACAATCATGAACTGAATTGATAATTGATAGTGATTGGTAACCCATTTAAAACACATGGGCTATCAAATCTTATCAATTTTGAATTTAGTTCATAATCACAGCCATGACTTTGTGGTGTACTGTATGGTTGCATATGCTGCTAAAATGAATGTAGCCATTTTCCCTTAGTTTGGAAGGTTGAAGTATCGCATTTGATAAAATGATAGATGTTTTTGCATGTTCCTCATTTCTCTTTCAATAATTAATAGTTTGATATGAAATTCATCATGAAAATTGACGTGATATTGGGAGGGAGTGCAGGTATTTTAGAATTCTTCCCTTACGTTCATATTATTCGAGTAATCCCTCTTCACAAATCAATATTCTTTACGCTACTACAGGCCTCTTCTTCTTTCTTTCGTTCTTTTACTTTTATTTGAGCTTTCCATTCTTGGCTTCGTATGCAAAAGAATAATTTGAAAATATTGTAATTTATTATCGTTAAAAACAAAATTATTTTGTCTATTTTTTAATGTCGCTGGTATGTTTGCTTGTAAAATTAATTAATTTGCGTTTTGTTTTTTTTTTTTCCACTCGATAATAATGTTTTTGACTCGAGCATAACGTGTAATTCTTTTATGTTACAGGTGAGTAGAACTTCAGTAAGTTGTTCAATGCGACGTTTAACCTCCATGTACGAGTACATCATGAAGGCTTTCGGTACGTAATGGAAATATTCAATTAACTACGTTGAACAAACAACCCTCCTTCCTCATCGTAGTGGACGTGTTGAATAATTTTCCTGTCGAGAAAAAACTGCGAAAATTCTAATCCATTTTTTCAGTCAAATGAAAATAATTTTCTGCTATCAATCCTGTGCACGCGTGCCCTATTTACTCTTATGTCGATACCATAAAATTAAATTTGATGTACAGAAAAGGAAAAAACGATGAAGAAAAAAAATGAAAATCTCAACCGTAATAAATCTTAAAAGGCCTCGTATTCAGATTTATATTTCCGCAATAAAAACGTGTAATAACGATTTTGTGTGTCGAACAGTAAGAAACTTAAATTTCATATATGAAAACCCTTACTTGTAGTATCGTATACGTCGAGAAACTTGCGAAAATACAAATTCGAAATGTTACTACCCGAATGACAAATATTTTATGAGAATGAAGGGAGCGAGTGAGATAGAGAGAAAGAGACAGGCTGACTGAGACCGAAGAGGAGAGGTAAAAATAAAATTCCATTTCTCCACGTTCCATCTTTATCATACAAAACAAATAATATCGGTCTCGAATAACGAAATTATCCGGAACGTCGTAAAAACCGAGTGAAAAACCACAAGTTAGAAAAAGTGGGAGAGAAAAAAAATAAAGATAAAGATAGTCAAGTGAACAAAAAAAAAACGAAAAAAAAAAACAGAGGATAAAGTAGGTTGTGGAATCTTATTGCTGTAGGCGCATATACTACGGTAAAACTAACTAGAAGAGCCTCGAAAATGAAAAATTTTTCTTTCAAAATTGAGGCTGAGGAATGAGATTTGTTCCGTCTTATAAAAAGGGTGGAAAAAAAAAAAAGCGAAAGAAAGAGTGAATGAAAAAAAGTGAATAATGTAAAAAATGACTTTTTTCCGTTGCCAAAGTTTGGTGAAATGATATCTTTGGATGGGTCGGTTGGTCAACAATAGGTGGGAAAAAGACAAGGAGATGGAAAATACACCAACCTTTTAAGCGAAGTTTTTCCTACGCTGTAAGCGAGAGTGGGAATTCATTTTTAGTTGAAGCCGATTCAATTTATTTTAATGGTTGAAAAAATGGTGTCGAAATGCAGTAGATGCTGTCCGTTCAGTCGACAGTGAAAGCAAAACATCTAGGAAGGTCAAGAATAGGCACACTTACCAAAACATTCTGTTTTTCATGGGTATTGCTTCAGTTATAATTGCTTTTGACACGCTAAGCTCGAATATAGAATCTGGTGGCAGATTCCCTCTGACTGCTTCAATAAAAAGACAGATTTAAAATTTTCTCCAATCATGGTGTTGTTCTTAAATTTTTAGTCTACGTTTCTATTTGATCTTCTCTGCCCCCTCTCAGAAATGTCGATGAGATTAAACATCCTTTGCTGACTTTGAATAATCACTATACGTGATTTGTAATGGGAAATAATTTCCTATTTCCATCAACCTTCAGTGCTGTCTGGGATAAAACTCTTCTTAGATTATTTTTGGAAAATAATGTTTGTGTGAAATGTCAAATTTTATTTTCAATTTTAAATCATTTTGCTTTTGAAAAAAATTCGAATATAATGAAAGAAAAGCATTTTCAGTTAGTGCTTTTCGCGCTGGCCCTCACGTTTTATAATCACAGTTTGTCGTTTGTCTACTTAAAACCTGCGCCTTGAGACCGTTTCTATCACCGCATGAACTCAAAACTAAGAGTTGCAATTTCCAGTCTCATATTGTTCAAATATGATGAAACACGATGGGCAAGAAAGAAAACTGTTGTTATCGCTCGTAGGTATGTGGGCGGAAGCTCAGGGTTGGAAAAATTTGTTCCCCATATAATTGCAAAGACCTCTGTAAAATGGGTTTAAATCGAATAGACCATATAAATAAAGATATAAAAACATAAGTCTAAGATGGAATAAAATGAAATAAAATAAAATATAATATTTACTTCACGTTGGAAATATAAAAGCTCGGCTCCCACATTATTCTGTACGCGGTTACTCTTCCATTACTCAGTGTTTCATTTTTCCCTCTCTCTTTTCAGCAACGTATTTGAGCAACTCGTTATCACATTTGTCGTGCAAAGTTTCTTTTGTCAGCTAATTATATCGAAAATTGGGCGTGACTGCCAAAAGGTAGAGTAAGAGAGCAAGTTTGAGGAAAAACGACCCGACCGTATTTCTCGCTTCATAAAATATTCATATTAACCGAATTTCTTCTCTGCTAAAAAGTTATGTGTACAACTTGTTCGAATTTCTTCGCTCAAGTGCTAAGGTATAGAGCTTCAGAACATAACGGGAAAAGCGCGAGTGAGCGGATGCGAGGGGGAAATACGTTGGGTGGCGGGGAGGGGGTTCGGAAAAGAAACGAAAGTTACGCTGTTTCAATTCTCTAGAAAAGTATAGTGTAGTTTCGTTTGCTTTTTTTGGCTATTGTACTACGTGAATGTGGAAAAAGTCGCGGCATTACTTCTCTTTTATTTAAGTTGAAAAATTTCTTGGACTTTTTATATTCGAGGAAATTAAATTTTTCTTTCGCTCTGGCGTGTCCTGTAGCGACAAACTTTGAACGCAATACCTTGTTTACGAATTCAAAAAAATTTCAAAACAATGAATTAACGTTCAGGTGATTTTTTTTTTCTTTTCTGACTCGATCTTTCTTCAGAACCACCTCTGTGTAACCACTAAATAAGTTTTGAAATTAATTTTATTTCTTCGTCAGTTGCTCATTTTAAATACAGAAAATAAAAATTTTGACAAATTATGTTTTTTTTTTTGTTTTTTTTGTGAGGGATGTTTTACGTTATTTGAATTTTTACCAGTTTTTTGTGTCAGGCGACGAAATAACTGTTGATGGCATCATTTGTTCTCCGTCAAAGTGAAGAAAATTGATCACTGATTAATAGTTTTTTTTTTTTGAGTAAATAGTACCTAGTTTAAAAAAACGAGAATTTCAATACCAGTCTTAAGCCTAATTTCGAATTTTTATGAATTTTGAACCAAGTATACGAATACAAAAATGAAGATTTGAAAAGAAATTTATTTGAAAAATTTGTCATTGAATGTTTATTCTGAGATGAAAATGAGTAGCCTTCTTGATGAATTGACTAAACTTCAAATTCTTAATCGTTGAGAACTTCTGTAGATCTAACATACTTTTAATGCAATCCACATTCATTTTCAAAAATTCATTTATAATCAAATTTGTTGCTCAATAAAATGTAATCCTATATTATTAATTTGTTTATAATTAATTCATATGTGCTATTGAAATATTTTTAGTTTAATTTTACCTCGCTTCTTAATTGTTCTCTACCGCTGAGACTTATAATCAAATTTGTTGCTCAATAAAATGTAATCCTATATTATTAATTTGTTTATAATTAATTCATATGTGCTATTGAAATATTTTTAGTTTAATTTTACCTCGCTTCTTAATTGTTCTCTACCGCTGAGACGAATTTCCCTTTATGCAGGACGTCATTGGGAAAAAATTTCGTGATTCATTTTCTTGAGACGGTAGGAAACTTAAATTCGACCTTTGAAAACCATGGGTTGAACCTGGAAAGTAAGAGAAATAGAAAAAAGTACTGATGTAATTAAATCAAGTTCTTTAGAAGGAGATACAAATGATCCAGTGGAGTTGGGAACTTACTACCTTTTGAGTTATAACAATGAGAAATGTTTGATCTCTCAAGAATTGGAAGCTTTTCATTCACGTTCGCTAACATTTTTTTTGGTCGCTGGCACCTTGCATTTTAGTTTCTTTTCCTCACGAGAGGAATGAATAAGCTATTATTATCGAAAAATACCGGAAGTCTTTTGTTATTTTGTAATTTTTTGAGTTTGCGAAAGAGGTTTTAGAAAATAAAACGAAAATATCCATTTTAGCTACCCTTCTACTTGCATCCTTTTTTCTTTCTCTATAAAGGCCTAATTTCTAATTTTATATTAAAAATTTATTAAATCTAGTTGATGCATCATGTGTGTACTATCCCAACTAACATACCGCAGCTGCGTCGTTTAAACTGTAGAATGTAGAAAACTTTTTTAATTAGGTTTTCTTTAAAAAATCTACTTATTACGCTTGGTGTGGTATTAGCCCCCAAGGTTGGGGGTGGGTACGTTTTTTATATTGGTCATAAAATGCGGAATTTATGAACGAAATTTGAAACAAATATTTATCATAATTGATTGTAGCATCCTACCAATTTTGGTGTGGATCGACCTGACGGTACTTCCGGTAAAGCTTTTTTGTTCTCTTTTTTTCCCTAATTTGCATGAACTTCTCTTTTACAAAAATTAATCACATATTCATGTTTTCTTTTTTTTTATTTCATAACTTTATTATATTTTTTCGGTTTTATTCGAAATTATATGATTATTTACCATACTTTATCATCATATTAATTTTTCATTTCAAGAAATATTGCTTTTAAATTTCACATTGTCTAATATTTTGTCAGTAGCTAACAAATTTCATACAATCATACCATGCCATTAACGTATATAAATTTACAGACAATTAATGTAACCATCAAAACTCATAATTATTTTTCTCGAAAACCTACTTTAATGCGCTAGAGTTTTTTTTTCTCGAATTACCCATTCTTTGTTTTAAAAACTGAAAATTTCTGAATTCCGAACAAATTAGCAAGGCACCTAAAATTTTAAACAAAACTACTGGAAATAAATTCGTTTGTGAGAAAAATTTTCAATGTCTGAGTGTTTGACTCCACTAATAATTTTTTTTTTTGTTTTTTTGAAAAGAAAAGAGTCACAATCATGGTCTTAGTCAATCAAAAAGGTATGAATGAAAAGCAGGCAATTAAACTACGGTGGAGTCACAGGTTTTTTTACATTGAATACGTCGCGTAACTGTTACCCCGTTTGATGTTGAATGGGCAGGGGGTACACAGTTAATTCGTCCAATCTATTATCCAGTTTCTTAATTGATCCTTGTCTTATTTCGCAAATCGCTGAAATCTTTACATTTCCTATTGTTAAGATGTGTCAAAAGTTGTCACGTAGGTGTAGCTGCAGTTTTGTTTCTCAGAAGATCCTAACGATTTTTTCCATAGGCTATTGTGCACTCAGACTCAATTTGATTATTTTTGAGTCACTCCTTCAGTTTGTTTAACTTTTTTTTTCATGTTTTGGACTGACTTTCACCCAATTAAAATAAAGATATTGCGACTTTTCTAAAATAATCAAATAATTACGAATTAACAATTTTTCCTATACCTAATCAACTATTTTTGTAAACATTGTCACAAATATCTATAGATCTCCCATTGATGAAACCAATCTGTCCTGCTGTACATAGACTCCAAGGGGAGAGAGAAGGTATGAAATAAGAAAATTCAGGGAATTATTTTTTCACAAGAAACCTATTTGTGGTCATACCACACCACTGGGGTCGATATTGAAAGTTTTAAGCGAAGAACGAATCATTATTTTAGAAACAGAGCCAGTACCCTTGATAAAATGGTACTGAAAAGGTTCAGTTCATCACAGACTGTATAAAATGATTATACCATCTCCTCCCTGAATCTTCAACAAAGGGTGAAATGTATGACCACCGCAGACTCGGCGAAATTTTCCATTAAAATACGCCAACGAAAATTTGCTTGGTGAAGGAAACGTATACGAACTAACTCTCTGAGACTATATTATGGTAAAAAGCGTATATAAATTTGGGTGACTCGACCCTTTCATGAGGTGACCGATCAAAGAGATGTGTTGAGAAAATTAAAAGGTAAGTTATACTTTAGACAAGTCGAGAGGAATGAGGTGGGACTGGTGCATTTTATCGGCAAAGCCAACAGTTTAGATGTGTGTTTTTCCCGTACAAAAGTTCCCTTGTTTCGTAATGACTGCTAGGTATTTTATTCGAACTGAGTGCTGACAAGCTTTTTTCTTTGTGGTTGAGAACTGAAATTTGGATACCTAAGCATTGGAAATGAAATTAGTATAAGCCTTTTCCAGTCATTAATCTTTTACATTCTCCTGAAATACGATTCTGTTTGTTAATTTCTTGAACTAATAGCTTTACATTTGATAATAAAGCAAGAACAATCATTGAGTAATTCTAAAGGGGGTAAGGGGTCAGGTGCTGTGCTTTGCAGTCGAAAGAATGTGAGTTAGAGACCAGCCTCTGTCACATTCCTAACCCAAAATGGAGGTCGTGTGTTCAGTTTGGTTCAGTAGGTGCTCCAATACATGACTGAAAAATTTAAGTAGGTTGACCATATCCCTCCTTCAGAGCCGTATCTACTTTTTTGTCACTCTAGGCTCCTGTTGATTTGCCGCCCATAACCAAAATCACAAATGAGTAATATAAATGTAGTCATTTAAACTGAACTCGTGTGTATGTAGTTATGTGTGTATCACATGTCTATGTAGTTCAGTACAGGTCATAATTTTCATCCGATAATCCCAGAATTTAGTTCACATATTTGGATTCAAACAGCGGATAAGGATAAGCCCATCCAGTGCATCCTATTGCGATGCATTTTTAGCAATTCAACCTAGTTCAATAGCTCTAAAATTTTTAATTTTTGAGAAATATTCACGAAATTTTGTGCAGATATATTGATTAACTATAAGTATATTTTCACGTCGTATCGACTACTTTTTGTTCAGTCAAGGGGCATTAAAAAACGTATTTTTCAGTTGAGTGTTGCAAAAATTTAATTATATAAAAATTACCTTCAAACTGTCGAGGAAATTCATAGTGAATTGTATCGTCAAGTTATTAATTACCAGAACAGGTCTTGATTACAAGGATATATGCGCAAGTTGAAAAGTGATTGCTTAGAAAATTAAAATAACCAAAAGCCTGTTTTCAGTCCAAGTTCCTTGGTTTATCTGGAATTTATCTTTTCTTCTCAGCAAAGGATGGAGGTTTTCTCAAATCACCTCAATGTTTTAACCATTAGGTTAATTGAAATTAAATTTGACTGAATGTTAAAATAAAATAATATATTATGTTACAAGTGTTTAAAGTGGGATATTTGTTTACCGAGTGTGGAGAATTTACAAATGAGCCGAAGGCGAGGGCTGCAAACTTCATAAAAGTTAAAATAGCGTACTAGCACTTGTAGCACACTATATTTTTTTCTATACATGCACAAAAAAACAGTTTTACATGCATGTACAGCGAATGTAAACAAACGAATTTTTGGCCTATAACGTAGACCATAATTTTACAATCTCTCGCACATCCAAATCCTGCGCAAGAGTGTGTAAAGTACTTTACAGACTCCTGTACAACAGGGTGCAAAATATTCGAACATATAATTATTTTGATATTATTTAGTTATTTCGTGAAAAATTATTTGTCAGGTTGCCAATCCAATCAAACACAACATTTAAATTTTCAAAAAAAAAAAGTCTCAAATGGTTCCTCCTCAGCCTCCAGTTGAGTTAGAGAGCTGGGGTTTGTAATGATCGAAAGCGGATAAAATTTTAAAAATTTCCATATAATTTTCTCATTATCTTTAGCTATTTGACAACAAATAAACAAAAAAAACGCAAATTAATGGTAGATTTGCCGTATTTTGGAATCTAGAAACTTATCCTCTTTCCCTCAATGAATCCTCGGTCGCTATTTAAGCTAGAGAGATTAAAATGGTATCTCTCAGAAGAGAGTAAAATTTACCTGAATTTAGTTTTCGTTTAATTTTTTAATCATCTTCTACAATTTGAAAATAAATAATTAAAAAAAATGCAAATTGATGTAAAAAATTTTTTTTGAAATCCAGAAATTTCTCTTCTTTTACTCAATGATTCCTCAGCCCCTGTTTAAGCTAGAAACCTGGGATAAAAAAAAATTTACTCAAAACTACTTCCCTTATAATTTGTTAATTTTTTTTAGCTGTTTAAAAATAAACAAACAAAAAAACGCAAAATAATAGAAAACTAGCCATTTTTAACTCGTGTTAAGTTTGCAGCACTCACCTTCGGCTTGTCTGCAAATTTTTCACACTCAGTAAAAAAGTAGCCCTTATTCCGCACTTGTCACACAATATACTATTTTATAACAAGTGCAAGGAATGCTGATTTTGAGACATTTAAAAAAACTGTTCTTTAGTAGAAAGAAATATGCGAAAAGAAGTTCATTAATAACATATAAGGCTAAACTTACTTCATATTATTAACCAGTATTCGTGGCGTGGTTGCTTTGGTAATAATCTACCATGTATGAGATACAAATTTCAAATCCCAGTCAAAATGGAAAATTTTATAAAATAAATCTAACTTAGAAAAAATGATAAAAATAAATAAATATGAATTGAAGTATTCCTTGATGAAAAAAAATGGTGTGTGACTTGAGGAATTAATGAAGCATGATAAAAATGAGTATATGAATAGTACAAGAGTTGAAGTGAAACTTCTATTAATTTTCATTCAATGAATCAAATGGAGTTGAATGAGCCAAGCTCTCACAATCACGGTGATGCTTTTCATGACCGTTTTTTAGTTTACTACTATACGCAATGAAGTTTCACTTCCAAAAATAGAGGAACAAAAAAGTGATGTGTATGAATAGGAAAAGAAATCAATAAGGAGTGAAAAAAAGTAGAATCATCAATGATTAAAAAAAATTTGAGGAACTATACAGGAGTAATGGGAAGAAGTATAAAAATGAAAAGTTCTAAAATTGGCCTTTTTGGGTATGACGCCATTTTTCACAGATGGTAGAACCAAAAATTACCAAAATTCTCAAATAACAATTTCAAGTTACACCCGACGTCGTGACAAAGCTTGATTTTTTAAATTTGATCTATAAAAAAAAAAAATGTTTCATCACCGAGATTTGAATCGTCGAGGCAAAATCGTTTTAGATATTCTTAAATTTCAGTTTTTTCAGTTCATATCCTGAATTTCGATTGGCATGAAGTTTGGATATTATTTTTTTTTAATTGAGTGGTACATCGTCTAGTACGTTTTTTGAGAGGTTGAGTTAAAATTTGTAGTTCATTTTGAATTGAACCACTCTTTGTAGGCCCCTTTCACCCTCAAAAAAGGTTGGGATGATTTTGTCTCATAAAATTAATTGATAACATCGTCGATTATATTTTTTGAGGCGCTTAGTTCAAATTTTCAGTTCATTTTTGTATGGAACTACTCATTGGCCCGGCCCCCTGTGACCCTAAAAAGGGGTTAGGATAGTTTTTTCTTAAAAAAGTGAGTGATATATCTTCGGTTACGTTTTTTAGTTTGAAGTTTCAGTTAATTTTTAGATTGAATTGATTCCTTTATCTTGCTCCCTGTGATCTGGAATGGGTTGATAAGAAAAAATTTTTACAATTTCATTTTTAATTTATTTGCTATAAAAACTGGAGAAGTGGTATTAAAAACAAGAAAATGAGTTATTGACATCAAATGTTTTCCACAAGGAATCAGGCGCTTACGCTGTTAAAGTAGGCGTGTTTGAAAAATTTTGATTGCAGCTGATGCTAATTCAGTATAATAAAATGTAACTCTGCTGCTTTTTTTCAAGTATAGGTTTTCTTTAGAAAATCTACTTATTAGGCTTGGTGCTATACTGTTTCTTGTTCTCACAGTATAGGTCGCAGTTTTGGTCCGATAAACACGAAATTTGGGACGAACATTTGTTCTTAGCCAAGGATCAGACGTATTGATTTTGATGCGGATCGGCAGGACGGTACTTCCAGTATCATAATTTTTGTTTTTATTTTAGCTTTAAAATTCTCAATTTTGTATCCATAATCTACGAAATTCTCATTGTAGTACGCTACTAATTTTGGTGCGGATCGGCCGGACGATTCTTCCCGTCAGTGATGCCAGATTTTTTTCAAGAAAATCCGTATAGGAGCGCTGATAAGCAGCAAAAAACAATCCGTACAAATCCGTACGCCTGTAATTCCCAGGACGGAAGTTTTGACTGAGAATTCCCTCTGTTTTTCAGAATGCCTATGAGAATTCTTCGGGTATATGAATAATTACTATTATTATGCACTCACATTTCTAATTTTGACTAATTTGAATAACCAAACCCCAGTTTATTTTCATACAATATAAATTAGAATTGGAGAAATTTACCAAAAACAAAATGGGCACTGATGACTGAATACTGATCCACTAATGGGATTTGAAATATATACATGTACTGCAAAAAAAAAGAGAGAATATTTGAACATTGATGAGATGCTGATGTGCCAATACATTGGTGCCTTGATACCTAAAACTATTGATCAAAAGTCAGAACACATATTAGAATTAGAAATCAAAATTTAGGTTCATCAATCTCATTCATTTTTAAATTCATACTAAATACTTTAATTTTAATCATAGTTACTGATTCATTTGCTGATTTTTTTCAATATTACAATGATACAATGGTTTCATTTTTGAATTGCCTGTCAAAGATCTTCTGCTTCAATTATAGTTTTATACCCATATATTGTGTCCTTTGATTTTCTTTATTTCATACTCTGCAAGTTTTCATTAATTTGGACAGCTGGTGATTTTCCACTGACCAGATCACCTTGGTTGGCCTTGGACATCCTAAATTACTGAACTTATGAGTTATGACTGGCCTGATGTACAAGTACAAAGGTTTTATAGCATACAAACACAATATAATGGAAATATAAAATTTTGAAAGCAGAAACAGAGTAATAAATATAATTACAAGTTAAATAAAAGAAACTGTAAGGTTCACTTATTAATGGATGATAAATTGGGCCATATTCTTAAATGATACTTAAGTTTAGAAAACTACTCAATTAATATTTTGTCTGTAGTTTCCATAGGAGAAATGTTACTGAAGTGCTTGGTTTTAGTTTTATTTGAGTAAAAAAGTGTATTAGAATACAACCCATTATATTGATTCTGGTTCTGGTCCAACCAGGAAGTTGTTGTAGATATGTTTATTATTCTGCCATTCTCAATGACTTTAAGTTCTCAGATTCTCCTACAAAAAAATTTAAATCAGCAATGTATATGAATAGTTGCAAAACATTTCTATAAAATACAACTGAATTCAGTTGAAAATAAATTGGATTAATGGGGAAATATGATATTAAGGTAAGAACAAGATTTAATTTTTTTTTTTAAGTAATTCAATGAGACAATGAACAAGAAATACAAAATGTAATAAGGACAAAATTGTAGGAGCACAAGCACCATAGACAATGATAACAATAATAATAATAATAATAGGAAGAAAAAATCATAAGAGAAATCAAACTTATGTAAAAATTTGAAAGTAATGAAGTTGTAGGACTAAAAAAAATGAAAATATAATTTATGGAAAAACAATTAATATATAGAAGTATTGAATTTTTGCAAAAATTTGAAAATAACCAAACTGTTGCCTGTAGGACTACAAAATATGAAAATATTTTTTATGGGAACAAAAATCAGTGTATATGTATATAGAGGAATTAAACATTTTCAAAAATTTGAAAATAACAATATTGTAGCTCAAAAGATAATGATAATATGGGAAAAAAAGTAGATATTGAATTTTTGTAAAAATTCAAAAATAACGAAGTTGTAGCCTGTAGGACCACAAAATATGAAAATATTTTTTATGGAAAAAAAAAAAAAATCAGTGTATATAAAAGAACTGAACATTTTCAAAAATTTGAAAATGACAAAATTATAGGAGCTTGAAAGATGATAACAATAATGATAATAATAATAGGAAAAAAACGTAGTTACCGAACTTATGTAGGACCACAAAAAATAAAAATATTTATAGGAAAAAACATCAATACATAGAGGAATTAAACATTTTCAATAGAGAGGATATATCTAGGTCCTCTGTTAACTTACTATATAATATTGATGCGATGACTTAAGTGCTCAAATGGTTTCGAATTTCAGTCTTATTTAGATTTATTAAGCTGAATATTCGTTCGACACAAGCAGATGAATGAGGGAGAACATCGATTTTATCTAAAATTTCAGTTATAACAGGAAGTTTGCTGGTTCTATCAGGACACTTTACTGCCTTAACTTGATTCCAGAATTTTAACTGGTCTTCTACAATACTGTCTTTGAACATTAATTTTATTTTTCGGAATTCTTCGTAAGCAAGGCCAACACCTACACCAAAATACTGAGCTACTTCTGTGATGTGTCTAGTAGACCTTAATTCAGATGGTTTGACAAAGTTTAAGTTTTTTAGTAATTGGACTGATGAATCCTTGAATGGAAAACGTAAATACAATTGGTTTGCTACAGAAATTAAAAAACTTCTACAAGTAAATCAAAAATTATCAATATCAATTCGATAAATATTTTCATTCTTACTCAAAACTGATAATTCTGCAATAACAGGTACCCCTAAAAATATATTAGAAGCAGATTCAAAATTTTCATTCTGAGGCTGGAATTTAGAAACTCAATGTCAGTATTTTCAATGTGATCCTCTTTCATATACATTTGCACAATAGTTTTGAATATCTAAAGTCTCCATTTTTAGATGTAAATCTTGAATTTTTAAATTTTCAGATTGAAAATCAATATTTCGCTGTTTAATTATAGGTAAAACATAATTTAGGAACTTAAAGTATAGTAGGTTCCAGTTATTTTTTAGTTTTTTGAAAATTTTTACAGTCACTTCATCCGGTTTATTTTGACATTCAATTTCAAAATATCGATATAACACTTCAAATTGCTCTATGTATCGAGCAACAACAGCAGAAAGTGACAACCATCTGACCTTAATTAATTTCAGTATTTTATGTTCGGGTATATTTAACAAAACTTGCAAGTTACCCAATGCTTGCAATCGCTTAGGCAACCTTAGATAATTATATATCTCAACCATCATATCTTCCAACTCAGGGGGTAAAATTTTGACAGAATAGGAAACAACAAGGGCCAGAGAGTGACAAATGAACTTCATTGTAAATAGATTAGGAATATCAGAACGTAGTTTCTGAACAATAGAATTGTGTTGGCCAAACATAACACTTGCACCATCTGCAACAAATCCTACCATATTCTTCTTATAGAGTACATCATTTTGACTGAAAAAATCTATAATCAATTTATACAAGCCAGCTCTGGCTGCTGATTCAACCTGAAATATTGAGAAACTCTTAAATATATTTGGAAAATATTGTATAAACTAAATTAAAAGTATAAATTACGAACCTTTATAAGGGCTAGAAATTTGTCTTTAATCTGGTTACCATCTCTATACCACACAACCATAGCAAGGTGTTTATCATTTGTAATATCGGTACTTTCATCAATAATCAGTGAGAAATTCTGGTTCCGAATATCCTCCAGTATTGCAGTAAAGTTTTTTTGGCTAATTATATTTTTCACCAATGCAGTGCATTTTGTGCGATCAAAACTTAATTTGTTTTGAACATGCTTGTCCACATTAGTTTTTTTTAAAAAGTCAATAAAATTAGAAGGGAGAGAAAATGGCAAATTTTCTTTAACTATGAAATGTGCCAACTGCAGTTCAACAATTTTTGCTCTCGTTTTAATTCTTTTTTGACTGTGACACATTTTAAAAATATTTTGGGAATTATTTCTTTTCCCAGCACAGTGTTTATGTTTAAGGGTAAGGCTATGCTTTTTGAGGGATGTTATACCATCTTGGCCGCATCTATTATCTTATTCGCAGAATATACATAAAAAACAAGTACCACCTAAATTAAATTAAAAAACAAAAATCAATACCAAATTTCTAGCATAAAGTAAAATATGTATTGACATAAAATTCTACCCAAATTTGACTGTTTTGCACAAGGATATAAACTGGTCCAACTTAGTTTAAAATATAGAGGTCTGTGAGTGTATTTTTATTAAAGAAACAGACAACAGTGTTCAATCAACTCAAGAGAATGTAATAATCAAAATTTAAAAATCAATGAGGAACAAGTATCAAGTTAAATGCGAGGTGACATCATATAAAGATTAATGAGAACCGGTTTACATAATACAATATATGGTTACATACAGTGCAGTGCAGCAAGAATACCCAACAACTAGCAATAAAACGATTCATTTAATTTAGCATGGAAGTTTCCTCTGCATTCTTCGTCTTTGTTGTTTCAGAAAAGTCAGCCCCCATTGTTTGTGGAAATTGAGATAAATCTTTCTTATTTCATTGAATGATTCCTCAGCTTCTATTTTAGCTAGAATACGTTTTATTAAATATAACTTTCATACCTATTTGTTGCATAACTGCGAGTGAAGCCACAGGGTTAAGGCTAGTCACTACGATAGAAGAATATAGGTACTTATAATAAATTATTCTCTTGTCTTTTAAAATTCAGTATTTAAAAATAAAGTCAAATGTTTTTGTTTGTGGAATATTCCCAATATTATTTTCATTTTTTCTCCTGCATTTTTACACGTTTCTTAAAATCGGTCACCGTTACTTAAAAGTTGATCTATGGATTTATTAGCGACATTCGAGTCGAGGTCGTAGTTGACGAAGAAAATTTAAGTCAGGTAATCTGTGAGATCTTGAAACTTTTTAAATTAAGAGAAAAAAAACTCTGGCGCGGCAGTACTCCGCTAGAAAACTCAGTTTGACAATTTTTATCTAAAATATTAAAAAAGTAAATGAATAACGAAAACCTAAATTAATGCAATGTAGAAAAGACGCTCGTAACCTATTGCGCCGTATAAATAAGAAAAAGGATAGGTCAAGCAACACAGTCGACTTACTTTTCTTCGGTAATTGTTTATTTTTGTTTCATATTTTTCTCGAAAACTAACTAATCTATGGGCAATAAACTCCTATCAGACCACCTTATCAGTTTTTTGAGCAAACTGCTGAATATTAATTCACCAAACTTCTATCAGACTTGCTCATGCATATGATCAACGATGTATCGTAAAAATTTCAGCCTGATCCCTTTTGTGGTTTCTTCAAATCCGGGAAAAACTTTTTTCCAGGAATTTTTTACTCTCCAGTCTTCTAAAAACTTCTTGATCAATAGAGACCAAACTTTTTTTAGATCTGATTCGATGTAAAGAATTCGTTTCGTTAAAGTTTCAGCCCTATCGGTTTTGTACTTTTCTCAAAACTGTGAACCAAAAATTTTTTTTTGTAATGTTTTCCGATTTTCTTGGAAACTGTCGAACAAATAAGTACCTACGAACTTCTGTCAGACTGGGACTAACATAAGGAACATCTATCTTGAAAATTTCAACCTAATCAATTTTGTACTTTCTTCAAAATTCTGAAAAAGTTACTTTTCCAGGAATTTTTTATTTTCCAGTTTTCTTGGAAACTATTGGACCACTAAACTTATTTCAGACCTGGTCCCATAATTATGAGGACTACCGTTTATAAAAATTTCACCCTTATTTTTTTCGTAGTTTTCTCAAAATCTTGAACCAAAAATATAGGTGATACATACGTAATATATATAAATGTACATATAAATTAGTTCACAATGGGAAAATAGTGTCATTAGTTTTCTTTTGTATTTAAACTTAAAATTTTCATTACCTCCACCCCTAACCATTGCATGAGGTCAATTTAAAAAACCCGGTTGCAAACAAACTGGGTAAAAAAGTAATGAAGAGAAAATTATTGGAGTGTGAGAGTGTAGAAAGGGGATGAACTTGGCTTTTCGTTTTGTAGGGCGAGAACCTTTGTAATTCGAACTAATCCGTTTGTATTTGCTGCCACGTATTTTGGATCATGTTTAGCGTTTTGATATTTTAAAAGAAAATCTATTCGACGTTTTATCTTTTTACTCGTATGAAGGATAAACGATGCTCGTGACTCCGTAGTCTAATTAGGAAGTTGAGAGCTCGAGACACGGTATTATTTGTCGTATTGCTTTAAGAGAAGGAGAAGGTTCAGCAGTTGTAGGTTTTCAATCAGATTAGCTGACATCGAGGAGTTTAAGAGAAAATATATAGAAAGCCAAGAACTCGACTTGATATATTCGCTTATAGTATATTGAAGATACATTTTTCAGAAATGCGAACTTAATTGACTTCTATACCTTCGCCACCAATTAGGTATAAGACGCCGGTGTCAAGTTTTGTTGAACCTTTACGAATTCAAGTTAATTTGTCGTAACAGGCTATTGTAGTATTTTTTGAGAATTTCAAAAATTAGAAACTGCTTAAATTCTGTAAATCTGATGATCTTCCTTTGAGTTTCTCTCAGACTGATAAAATTTAAGACTTGATAACGTTTTGTGAAAGTTATGCGTTAAGTACCCATCAAGTTGGTGAATTCAGTACACATATTTCTGACGACAACTTTTTCAATGATTTTCAAATAATTTTGTTGTCATTATATCGTTCCTCAATGCTTAGTAGTCCCAGTAAAATTTCATTACACCCCATTTATATCATAATAATTTATTGAATATAGGTTAAACGAAAATGTAAAAATGTCGATAGTAGAATATTTGAAAAATTGTAGTCTTGATTGTATTCACTTTTTCTATTCTCAATTTCTAATACGCCTTCTCCTCTCGACCCTCCCTTTGATAATAAGATGGATATTCATGTGATTGTTTCTCTTATTTATGTTTAAGAGGTAATAGTTGAACCGAGGGGACCGATTTTGATGAAATTTTCTTCAAATACGTTTCATACAATATGTTGGAGGATCCCAAGTCATGAATCACGCCCATAAATAACTCGGGAACCAGAATAAAAGTCCAAAAAGTTAATAAAAGTCGGAAAATTTTGTTCACTTTCGTCGCGAATCGAATTTGATTCACAATTAATGCTCCGTTTGATTCATCAGTAGTTCCAAATTGAGGTACTTGCTGCAATTTTCAACGTATTTTTAGTCGTATTTGTAAATGTAAATGACGTTTAAGCACGCACGCACGCACGTACGTACACTATATATATATATATATAATAGCGAAGAGATGCCTACGCACTTACTATAGGGTGTGCGCGCGCGTGCGCACCAAGCGTATTAAATCAGCTAACAAGGTGAAATGGAAGTGGTGACCATGGACCATAAGAAGTCTGCCTTCATATCCATATATGATGGCAAGCCAAAGTTGATCGGCGAGTATCAGGCACATTTTGCCACCAATCAAGAGTTGTCTCATATATATATATATGAATTTTTTTTATTCTAATGGTTTGGTTTAAATTCTGCATGTTCCTGGAGCCTATAGCATACCTACACTTTTAGAGAAGACAAATATGATTCAAACTTCGCATGGCTGGCCGGAATTATAATTATTATTATTATTATTATTATTATTATTATTATTATTATTTTATTATCATTATTATCATTATCATTATCATCATCATTATCATCATCATCATCGTCATTGTCGTCGTTGTCAGTCGTCAATCATCAATTATCAGTCAATCATCAATTTTGAAAAGTAGTATGATTAATGTACAGCGTTACAACATGAGCTGACTTTACCAGTATAATAAAATATAAGTTTTTATATGACAGTGTTCGACAAGAAGAATTACTGATCGCAGCAAGGGTGGTGTGGAATACCTTGTAGTGAGAGATATTCACACTAGAAGGTTTTCAACAGTATTTGCGTGTTCTGCCACTTCATAGAATTAAGTATGGGAGAGCCAAATCCTCGGCAAACACTGGGGATTTTTGAGCCAGTTCTCAGAGTTTATATACAGAATTTGGCACATGCATACGTATATGTACGTAATTATGTCATGCGTTACGTCATTTCTTGCCTCTGTCCAGGTGATAAGAAATGACGCAGCGCGTTTGGTACTGGGTTGTGACATCACCAAGATTGTTATCTGGTAATTGATCTCGGCCTGTGCAATGTATCTTACCTGTACATACGTACAGGTACGAACATACAAACGCACCAGTGTAAATTCGTTTAACGTCTTAAAGACGATTATTGCCAGCCTTTGGACGGCGACTGTCATCGAGGGATGCAAGCCCCTATTACCTCATACAAGTATTGTCCCCACAGCTACTCCCCCCAGTTTTTGCACCGCAAAAATGATGTTGTGTGCCTGGGGGGACTTATTGAGTCTACTGCTGTCGCTGGTCTTTCTCCCATTTAGCGAGGGCTGAGCCTACCGCAGCCCCTACGCACTCGTAGGACTGTTTACGTGCGTTAAACCAGGCTTGGTAGGCATCCCTGCTGGCCTGTCCCCTTTGTCTAGGTGGTCAATTTTGTGGAGCAGGACGGGTATAGGGATGAGGATGGTAGGATAATGAAGGACCAGGTGGGGTTTTTGGTTTCGGCCTGTTGAACATCGGGGAGTTTGACATCCCCAATGGTCTGTAGGCTAGACCGAAGGTGGGAGGAGGTCGTGTTTGAGGTACCTCTTCCACCGGGAGTTGCCTCTTCACCTCCAATGCCATCAGGGTTGAAGACTCCGAGGGTGGGTTCTCCACTCTCGGTGTCTTCTCCGGCGACTTTGGCGGTGAAATGAAGGCAGGAAGGGGTGTGGACATCATCTTGACAATGTCCGCAGCCGAAGTCGTGTCCATCAATAGTTCATTTTCAATCCTTTCGATTTCCTTTTCTTGTTCCATCTGTTCCTTAGTCTTTACAGGCTGAGGTACAGGTGGAACTACAAATTGGAAATCTGGAGTTGAAAATGGCGTGTTGGTTGGGGACGACATAAGGAAGGAAAGACAGAATAAAAAAAGAAAAGAGAAAATGGTAGAAATTTCGGCGTGTTAAATAGTCAACAGCAGAAAGGCGAGTGAAAAAGGTTGGCGGAATATTTTTCAATCACAGCTTTAATCCAAGTCATTATCTCATTTCAGACATGTTCGGAGGGGATAGTGCATCAAATATTCTTTTGCTGAAAAGCTTTCCGGTCAAAATCTGTTAAGTACAAGCAGAGTTAAGCGTGTTTGAATTTTTGTGTTTTTTGAAATTTTGTATCTCACAAAGAAATGCACTCTTCGTTTGTGACGTCACGATCTATTGATTATTTGTTATCGGAATATTTGTCAATAGAAACACGTTGCGATGTTTTCTTCCGTATCGCACGTGGCTTTGTTTATTTGTGTCGTATTTTATTTGCACGCATTTATTCTTTGCTTATCTGCGGAAATTTTTTGTTATAAATATTCCCAGATTCTCGTGCGTATTTTTATGTGGGTATGCAGATTTCGTGACGGGTATTAATTTTTGTGAATATTTTTAGTTTCTCCTTGCCAATCTCTCGGATTTTCGAGTTGGAATCTGGTTTTTTCACTTTCTGCTGCCAAGGGGCCTGCCTCTTTTTCGTGGGAATAAGGGGGCCGATGGATCGTAGTGTATTTTGACGATCTCATCACTAAACTTCAAATTTTTCTTTATTTTTGTTCTTTCTACTGGTGATTTTTGTGATTTATCACCTTTTTTGACCTGTTTGTCCTCAACTTTTTGTGGTTGTGTGGTATCGGACTGTGTGGTCTGTTTTTCTTCTTCTATTTTCCTGTCTGTCATCTTCCTTGATGCTCTTTGGAGCATTTTTCTGTCGTTGTTTATAAGGTACGCAGGTTTCAATCTATCAATTGAAATCGTTTTTTCTTCACCTGCGATTAGTATCACAAAATTCTTGTCATCTTGTGATACAACCTTATATAAGGACCGGCGTATGGTTTCTCCAACGAAGATCTTATTTTTTCGTCTCTGACAAACACATGAGAAGTTGTAGCCAAGTGTTTGGAGACATAAATCTTTGGTTGGCCATGACAAGCTGCCTGTTTCAAAAAGCTGTTAGCATCAGTCCGTATGTTTCGGACAAGCGTTTCGGGGCTAATTTCTTTTGAGTGGGTGAAAAAGTCCCCTGGTAGGCGTGGCTCTTTGCCTAGCGCCAACTGCGCCGCAGAGTGACGTGTGTCCGTTTGAAGAGCAGATTGAAGGCCCAAGAGGATGGTTGGTAGTATGTCAACCCATCTCTTGGTGTTGCAAGCCATGATGGAGGCTTTCAAAGCTCTGTGCCATAGCTCAACTTTGCCGTTTGCTTGAGGATGGTAAGCTGTGGTGTGATTGTGTTGTGCACCAAGCTTCTTAGACAGCTCTTGGAAGAGCGAGCTTTCGAATTGATGACCCTGGTCTGTGATGATGACATCAGGTACGCCATAGTGGGCAATCCAGGTGTCGTATAACCTGGCAGCTACTGTCAGAGCTGTTATCTCATAGAGAGGAACTGCCTCTGGCCATCGAGTTCCTCTATCGATCATCGTCAACAGGTATCTGTGTCCTTGGGATGGGGGTAATGGACCCACCAAGTCTATGTGTATTGTTTTAAACCGCTATGTTTGTTTGAAAGATTTAAGAGGCAAACGAGTGTGTCTTCCTACTTTGGACTCTTGGCAATTCGAGCAACTGCGAGCCCATTTGTTGCAGTCGGATTTCATTCGCGGCCAAACAAATCTTGATGCTACTAATCCAGCAGTGCATTTTGGTCCAGGGTGCGATAGATTGTGCACACTACTGAAAACCAATTTGCGGTACTTTGTCGGCAGGAATGGCCTATTCTTGCCTGTACTAATGTCGCATGTTAGTAAAACATTAGTACCAGGGATTTTCCTTTGTCTCAATTTGAGAGCTGGGTCATCGTTCAACAACAGTTCTTGCAATTCTGCGTCCCTTAACTGTTCTTTAGCTATTTCAGTGTAAGGAAATTGAGACGGTGCCGTGATGGCTTTGATCCTACTAAGAGCATCAGATGGAGTGTTGAGTTCTCCACTTATATACTGGATGTCCGTAGTCAACTGTCCTATATAGTCCAATTGTCAAGCTCTTCTCGGGGAAGCTGGTTCTGTCTTTTGCGTGAAGTCATGTGTTAGGTGTTTATGATCTGTATACACAGTGAAACATATACCCTCTAGTTGGTGCCTGAAATGCTTCAATGCAGCAAATATTCCCAGTAACTCCCTGTCTTATGTGCTGTAATTCTTTTCAGTTTTTGATAGCTTTCTGGAGAAGAAAGCGAGTGGTAACTTCTTGTTATTGTCCTTTTGGTACAGTGTTGCACCAATAGCAAAGTTGGATGCATCAGTTTTGACACATAATGGCAGACTTTTGTCTGGGTGAGCGAGCAGAGTTGCATTTGCCAGTGTTTCTTTGATGTTTTCAAAGGCTTTTTCAGCTTCTTCTGTCCAATCGAGTGGAGTCTTATCTTTCTTTTTATTTGTTTTAATCAATGCAAACAGCTTACTTTGTTCAGCTGCAGCATTTTTAATGCAGCGTCTGTATAAATTCACCATCCCCAAGAAGCGTCCGAGTTCTGCAATATATGAGGGTTTCGGGAATTTCAATATGGGCTCTACCTTGGTCTTCAGAGGGGAAATGCCTTCGGTCGAGACTTGATAGCCGAGAAAGTCAATTTTGGTTTGTTCGTATAAACTTTTTCCAACATTGATGGTAAGTCCAGCAGCGTGTATACACTGTACGATGGTTCTTACATTCTTCTTGTGCTGTTACTCACCGCCTTCTGAGCAAATGCATATGTCATCCAAATATGCATAAGCAAATGGCAAATCCATAAACAGTCCATTGATGAATCTCTGGAAAGTTTGTGCAGAATTACGGAGTCCAAACGGCATTCGAAGGTATTCGAATAAACCAAAGGGGGTTTTGACCACTGTCTTTGGAATGTCCTGTTCAGCCATTGGAATTTGGTGGAATGCCCAGTTGATGTCGATTTTTGTGAAAATTGTTTTACCCTTCATATTTGCGTTGAAGTCCATTATGTTTGGGACTGGATAGCGGTCAGGAACTGTTTTAGCATTTAAGGCTCTGTAGTCTCCAACAATTCGCCACTTTCCATTTGCTTCTTTGATCATGTGGATCGGGGAACTCCATGAGCTTTTTGAGGGGTGGCATATGCCTTCCCCTATTATGCGATCATAGTATTCCCGTGCTTCTTTGAGTTTATCAGGCAGTAGCCTGCGGGCTCTAGCATCGCAAGGCGGTCCTTTTGTTTCTATATAGTGAACGGTGTCATGCTTATAGGTCGGATGCCTGCAAATCGATGGTTGAGTGACTCCAGGATAGTCTGACAGAATCTGTAGGAATTGTTCGTCGACTTTAGTGCAGCTGGATATTTTGGTGTCCAGTTGGTACGCTAGCGTTTTGCCTTCCACCCATAGACTGGTATTATTGTCTATGATCTTTCCATTTTTGAGGTCGATGACCAGGCCATAGTGCGCGAGAAAATCTGTGCCCAGGATCGGAGTTGGAACATCCTCAATTGTGAAGGACCATGTCATGTCTCTTCACAAACCGATGCTTACTTTGCTGAATTCTATTCTGTAAGCTGGAAGGTTTTGACCATTCACAGTTCAGAGGTAGTATTTTGGAGGAAATTCCTTTTGGTTTTTACTTACTGTCAAAATGCTCAAGTCAGCACCTGATTCTATAAGGTAACGTCTCCTATTTGTCCTGTCCTTGATGAACAGGCAGTATGAATACTTTTTTGTGGGATCTTCAGCCGCATAGACGACCCTCTATTTTGACGGCTTACTGTACGTTTTTCCCCACCATTGGCATCTGTTGTTGCACTTGGTGGCCTCTGTGCCAAATCTATTATGGAAAAAGCAGGTTTTATCATCCCGGTTTTGAGACTGGGATTTGGGGGATGATGTTCTTCTAGGGGGAGTTGGACTCTGACCCCTGGTAGAATTGCTCTTTCGGTCTCTAGACCTGCATTTTCTATCGTTATTTCTATCGTTGCTCCTGTTTTTCTAGTGGTTGTTACTTTTACCATTTCTTTGGCTATTTTTATTACTCTTCTCCTTTATTTCGCTAGTCAACTGAGCTATCTGGGCTCTAAGCTGAGCTAGTTCTCCGGTCCCTGTCAATACTGCACAAATCAAGGATGCTGATCTCGAATGTTCCAGTGCACTATCGGCACTCTTTACCAAAAAGTCTAGGTCCTCGGAATTGTTAATTACCGTGGTACCCACAGCTGCCAGACACTGTACAACATGTTTGGGCAGTTGCTTACAGAACTGGTTCCCAATGACTGACGGCAATACGATGTTATTGGCCTTCTGTCTTAATTTGGCCATGAAGATGGAGGGTTTATCATCTCCCATTTTCATTCCACCCTTGACATCGTCTATTATTTGGTTTTGGGTTTTACCAAACACATTTTGAATTTTCTTGCAGAACCAACTGTACTTATCTGCTTCTGCCAGAGGGCATTCCATGATATCCGGAATGCGGCGTATTATTTCTGCGGGCATGCTGCTGCAAATGTGTGAGTACTTCTGGTCATTTTGCAAGTTTTTTGTTTTAAAACGACCTTTGAGGAGAGTCAACCAGAGTTCTACCTCATTTGGCAAATATTCCGGAATCTCAATCCTCCACCTTTGGATCGCAGGGTTCTGCAGAGTCTGCATCTGCAACAGCTGTAGTAGCTGTGCAAGTACTTTGGGGTCAGCTGTGGCTGACCACTTCCACCTGTTCCAGGCTGATTCGATGTTGGGTTTGTCGTATTTCTGTTAGGCATTGTAATCTGCTGCTTCTCTGTTGAGTTGTTTTCGGCCAAGTTTCCACCATACTCCGTCGGTTGTTGGTCTGGGGTCGAAGGGTTGGAGTCTTGGCTCAATAGATGACCGCTTCTGAGGGTGCGAGCTGTTGTCTCATTTGGGTTGACTACAGCTCCCAAACGCAAGGTTTCTGGTCTCCAGATTCGTTTTTGTTTTCCAGAGTCTCAAAGACTTCAGAGTCTCTGGTCGAAGCTGGAGGAGTTGGTGGATGAGGGCAACTTTGTTCCTCCAGGTCTACTTCTTTTGGTTCCCTTCTGGCAAATATATTTGGAAAGGGAGGTTTAATTTCCCACTTTTAAAGTCAGACCTCTGCTTCGACAGCCAAATGTGTCTAGGTCTGTGAAAAATTATTTGTATCACAAGCGAGTAACTCGCCAGCACACCGCACCTAGTTTTAGAATTAATGCAACGCACCTAGACATCCACGATGTAGCCAGAAAATCACGTCGAGGTCACCACTGTGGAATACCTTGTCGTGAGAGATATTCACACTAGAAGGTTTTCTACAGTATTTTGCATTTTCTGCCACTTCATACAATTAAGTATGGGAGAGCCAAATCCTCGGCGAACACTGGCTATTTTTGAGCCGGTTCTCAGAGTTTATATACAGAATTTGGCACACGCACACAGACACACATGCATACCTATATGTACATAATTATGTCATGCGTTATGTCGTTTCTTGCCTCTGTCAAGGTGATAAGAAACGACTCAGCGCGTTTGGTACTGGGCCGTAACATCACCAAGATCGTTATCTGGTAATTGATCTCGGCCGGTGCAATGTATCTTACCTGTACGTACGTACAGGTACGAACATACAAACGCACCAGTTTAAATTTGTTTAACGTCATAAAAACGATTATTGCCAGCCTTTGGGCGATGACTGTTGTTGAGGGGTGCATGCCCCTATTACCTCATACGAGTATTGTCCCCACAGGTGGTAATGAGGATTAATATGACCCAGCAAAATCGAATTGAGAATTCAAGAACTCGCTTCTGAAAAACTTATTGAGAGCCTAGATGTTAAATGCAGCACTTTCTCTCCATAGAGAACATAGCTAATGCTTTGTTTGCCTAATCTTTTTCATATTATGTTCTTTGCCACCAACTTTTGAATATAAATAATACCATCCGGACAAATCAAGTAAAAGTTTAAATAGGTAAGCTACAAGTTACTTGAAACTTAGCTAATTAAACTTTGCTCTTCATCCATGATCCGTAGTACAAAAACAGTTATCTTGTAACTGTTCAAAGTGTTAGGTCATCGTCTCTATCGTTATTTCATTTTTATGGAGGTAAAAGAAAAACCCTATTATTCTTTCCTATTAATTTTTTTGGATACTTTACCGTTACCTTGAACGACGTAAAATTTTCCAAGGTTTTAGATATTATTCATCTTTTATTTTTTGACGTGAATTGTATGTTATAAACACATGCTTTCTTCCTACACTTAATAAGTTTTATTAGATGATGAAATGTATCGTTATTTTATCTCAATTTGAAAATTTTTCATTAAGAATAGCAATTTTTTATTTTTAAATTTAATGGATGAAAAAGTTATTTTTTATTTGCTCGACCTTCAACACTTCGTCTAAAGCTGGCTCCCCAGTACTTCGAAAAAGAAGAAACGGTTCCAGACCTTTGCTTTTGATGAAAAATAAAAAACGCTGTCCGGGAGATTTTTTGCGTGTAATTTTTTTTTCTTTTAATGCTTGGGATGAAAATTACCTTCATTCATAATGGTAATTAACAACTTAATTTTACCTTCCATACAAGCTTCTAAATGTTTAATCTTCTTTTATGGCTGAAAAAGAATGGCTGCATGGGCGTGAAAAATAGCAAAAACACTTCTTAAAACGCTTTAATGGTCATAAATTTTGTTCTTTTGTGTAAAAAGAAGAAAAATTCTAATCTTCTCTGCACTTTCACAAAATATCTGCTCGACTGTGAATGTTGATCGCACTTTTTCTGCCCGCTGTTTAAAACATCCTGGTATTTATCTGCATTGTAAATATTTAGACTGGAAATTCGAAAACTTTTTCAGTCATTACGAATTCGCATTCTTCAGAGTAGTTTCAAGTTAATGGATTCGATGGAAAGTTGGAGATGAGGTGATATTCTCTTTTACCACACGCAACAACTTTTTCCATATCTACAATCCGAAGTAAAAATGAAAATTTTATATTTAACTTTGTTCGAATTATCGATGTGCCTTCAGGTGAGACATCAAATTCTCATTTTATGACCTGAAAAGCGGATTATTGTGCTAATGTAATCCTCGTAAGAAGGTTATTAGCAGTAGGCTCTTACATTTTTCTTTTGCCGCCCTCATATCAGTGATGTTCCTACTGTCGAAAACCATCGAACCTCACCTAACCTACATTATTTTCATGTGTTGAAAATGAAAATGATATTTTACGCGAGATGTCTTGTAACGAGTTGTTTTAAAACGAGGCCATATTTTCTTTTCTTTATATTTAGTAAAAGGAGGTGGCTATTAGCAAATCTGAAATCCTGAAGAGTGTTTTGTGCTCGTTCTTCACAAACGGGAGAAATGAAAAAGAGGAGCTGTTGCTTGTTCTAACGATTTTACAAAAAGTTTGAAAAGTTGCACCTAACCGAACTTATACACTTCTCTTAACCCTCTCCTTTGTTTTTAACCATGTGTAAGTGATCATAATCAAAGCATTGTCTCCTTTTTCGATTTACTTTAAGAGGGCCAAATTAAATGTGATGAATAAAAGTTCTATTTATCTACGTATCAAATTTTTATTTACTATTTCATTCAGTACAGCAGCGGTAACTGGGGCCGGGACCTGTGGTAAAGCCTCGATCCTGAGTCGTAGATCACGAATTTATAGGGTCACTCATATTCTGTACACAATGTATATTTCCACTTTTCATCCATTTTGGGATTTTTGGGAGTTTATAGGGCCTCCGCTGTTTGACCTATGGCACTGAAACTTGGGGCAATGTTAGAGGCTTTTATGGGCTACACATTCGTGTACATTTTAGAAATTCATATATGCAATTTTCAGAGGGAGGGCTTCTCAAAGGTTTGCAAACTCACCATTTTGTCCTACCGATAGCTCTTGTAAATTGAAAGATTTTGGCCTAGAATTTCGATGGTAGCTAGAGACTATTGAGAAATGGTTTTGGTATTAAATTTGAGAAAAATCGGTTCTCTGATTTTTGAATGGCAGCGATTACAAAATTTGACTCTTCCAGAAAATTCACCCTTAATGCGGTAAATGCGCGGAGAGATATTTAGATATTTTAAGTTGTGATGGTTAGCCTACATACAAAACGAAAATAAAGGGAGGGGTGAGAAAACTCGTAATATTAATTTTCTTCTCCCATCTTTATCTCATTTATGTGACCTGGTAAACGTAAGTTATATTTAGGGCTAATTTTATTATGACCACCTCGATAACGCGTGTAAATACGTATCGAGGTGCTGGAAGCTTAAAGAGGAATTTTATCCTCTCCAATTCTTGCTCTGTGGTTCTGAATGCTGAGTGTAGGAAAACAATGTGATACTTTTTAAACTAAGTTACCAGCGAAGCCTTTTGATTACCTTCATCGTGTTTTATTCGGACACATTATACTTTTTTTTTGGTTTTGCTTTGATCACAGTTCTTGACATAAAGAAAAAAAGAAACTTCTTGTGTTTCACAAATTTCACAAACAAGAGAACAAAAAGCTACAAAAACTAAAAAAAAAAAAAAAAAAAAAAAAAGAGAAAAGAAAAAACTAAAACGTAGCGTCGTCGAGATAAAAGAGCTTCATTAAGAATGTTGCCATTTTCTCTCCGACGTCTTCACAGCAGCAGTGAACTAAAATTTCGAAAGGCATAATTTTTGTTTTCACTTTCCCAGTCTCCTTCTCTCTTTTTCCGTGCTCTTGCTTCATTTTTGATCTCTTTTTCTCGCCCCATTTTATTTCTTTTTACACGACGAGAATTTAATTAAAAAATTATACTTTTCGATATTGCGTCAAATTTGGCGTCGCCACCCTCAGTGCCAAACCATACCAGCACCGAGAAAGTTACGAAATTGTCGCATTAAGAACACACAGTGCTCTTTGAAAATTTATTAAAAACCTTCACTCGAAAAATTTATTGCAACCTCGATAATTTTTGGCGACTTTACCGTTATTTAGCCACCCTTCCTCGACACTTTCATCTAAACGGAGATATTTTATATGGTCTTAAAAATGTGCTCACTGTGATGCGACGACTGCATGACGATGCCAATTATTTGATTCGAAAGCGTTTTACACTGATAGATGAGGGGTGAAAAGAGAATGATTTCAAGAAGAAATATCGTGATGTGAAACATCAATGGAACCGCTTACCGATATTATTTTATCCGTATTACCAGTTGTCAAGGGAGGATTGATACATCATCATACTTTTCCGTGAATAATATCTCTAGTGTAAATTTATGAGATATAATGCAACGCAACGTAAGAAAATAATATTTATTTTAACATCAAATAGTTTACTTTTCATTACATATATTCTCTAATTTATCCAAATAAGTATATATTACCTTCTGCTTCTGTCTCATGGACTATTTTGAATTATATTACTAATTAATGAATTACATGGGTTGTGTTCGATTGAAGTTTTCATCACTCTGATTTACCCTGATTGTGAGTGTAGATGAGTGTAGAATCAGGTCCGTAGCGCAACCCCTTTTCAACCATGGGAAACTCAAATTTCAGGGAGGGCATGAATATTGTGAGAATAGTATAATTATTGAGCAGAATTTTTTGCAACAAGTGTGCCAATGTTGTTTTTGAGACTAGGGGAATAAAACAGGAAAAATAAATGAAAAAATCGTAGAACTGGGAAAAAAAAGTGAAAAAATGAGGAAAAAGAAGGATAAAAAAGGAAATGGGCCAAAATTGAAAAGAAATTCAGAAAAATAAAATTCGAAACCTCCTCTTCCTCAAACTCAACATCCAAAGAAAACTCATTTTCAATTGATTTGTTATAAGCTGATTATGAAAAAAATTGAAAAAAAATTAACAGATGAAAACAAACAAAAAAAAAAACTGATGATATATTAGCCAGCTTTTGTAGCCTAGTTAGTAGAGTATTTACTTTCTATCTTGTAGGCCGAGGGTTGAATCTCCATTATCACACAAGCCAATTTTAAAGAAAAAAACTAGGGCAGTCGTGCTTAGCTAGAGAAACCAATAATGAAGATGTGGAATACCTTGTTGTGAGAGATATTCACACATAGAAGGTTTTCTACAGCTTCGCGTGTTCTGCCACTTCATACATTGTAAGTATGGAAGAGCCAAATCCAAGGGGAACACTGGCGATTTTGTAGCTAATTTTGTGAGCTTATATACTGAATTTGACAAAAGCACACAAACAACATACGTACATATACGTATGGTATTATGTCATAAATTACGTCGTTTCTTTCCTCCGTTTAAGTGATAAGAAACAATTAAGAGTGTTTGGTGCTGGTCCGTGACATCACCGAGATCGTTATCGGGTAATTGATCACAGCCCGTATAATGTATCTCACCTCTACTTATGTACAGGTATGAACGTAAAAAAGTATGTGTTTAATGGTTTTACGACATAGAGACGACTATATGCCAGTCTTTGGGTGGCAACTGTTATTGAGGGGTGCAAGCCCCTCAGGGTCATATTTTATTGTTGCGACGTCGTCATCAAACTTGACTGATTTCTTTTTCTTACTTATTTGTGTATTTTCTGTTTGTGAATTTTAATTTTTATCACATTTTTTGACTGATTTGTCCTCTACTTTTTGTAATTGTGTATTATCGGACTGTTCAGTCTGTATATTTTCCTCTACTTCTTATTATATGTATTTCTTTGTTGCTCTTTGGAGTATTTTCTTGTCATTGTTGATAAGGTACTCAGGTTTCAGCCTATTGATTGAGATTGTTTTTTATTCTCCTGCAATTAGTATCACAAAGTTTTTGTCATCTCGTGATACAACCTTATAAGGACCAGCGTATGGTTTCTCCAACAAAGATCTTATTGTTTCTTCTCTTACAAACACATGAGATGTAGTGGCCAAGTGTTTGAAGTGTTTGAAGATGTAAATCTTAGGTTGGCCATGACAAACTGCCTGCTTTAGAAACTGAACAACTTGAACCATTTAGTAAATAACTTGGCAATAATCCAACCAGACGGACTCAATTCAACCTGGGTATTGGCATGTAGGAAATAACTGTAATCAGAGCACCGCATTCCATACTTGAGAGCTTGTGAACCTCTTTTTTTCCTTTCATGGTCAATACATAAGCAGTTAAAAAGAATTGTAAATTATTTCACGATTCAAAATTATCAATCAACTAAACTTAGTCAGAAAATTCTCACTTTTTCACTCTTATGTTGAACCACAGTTATACCATTCTCATTTACGTTGAAAATGCAATTTTATCAAAAATTGATCTTCTTCATTTCAGGATACAAAATTCTGAAAAATTCGGTGATAGCTTGGTGTGTAAAACCTTGTGCTCTAGCTAAAGATATGAGTTGTGGTGAATGGAAGGACAAGCTTGGATGTCTTCTTAAAAACAATTTCAACCATTTTTTTCCACCCCTTTTTTTATGACTTGTAAACGGATGCGGCAGATTGTTTGCAAGAGCTAGTTGATAGGCCATTCGTGTAACATCTCTTTAAGTAAGACCCAAGAAAGTTTCGTCTATGGCAGTTAAATATGTCATAAGTTTTTCTTTCAGTTCCGGTGATAACACAGGTTTGCGACCCATTGATTGAAATGAGACAGATATATTCGTAGGATCATCGATCTTATCATTCACAGTCAGATTTAACTATAAAAATTCAAAAATATCATATTTTAATAACTGAAATTTATTCAGAAACATCAAATAATACTTATTGGTAATTTTACCAACATTTTCTCTTTCACGTCTTACATAATCTTTAACGGTGGATCTTGGTACATCAAACATATTTGATACTTTTGATAAGCCGCCTGTCATATAATGATGAATGAAGTACTAATCATCTGTTGACTCTGTAGCCCAGTGAAATGAGTTAGTCCAACTTTTATTAAACTTTTATTTATAAGTTTGATTTAATCTTTTTGTAACTGCTGCAGTTGGAGTAATAGATCTTGCATCAGGTTCAATATCAGATCCTAAGTTCAAATCAAAGCTTCTGAAAGATAAAAATTTTGAAAATTAATTTAGAAGTAAAACCAAACATGGAAAATGATCTGAACATATAAAATTTTATGAGCTTCAAATTATTATCTGTAAAATCATTTTTTTCAACAATTAAAGTAAAATAGAAAATTGTGAAATAGCAAAAAAAAAACTATTGTTGGGTTATTGGGTTATTACAAAGGCCTGTATGGCACAAGCATCACCTATATATGATGAATTGAATCTCATACATATGTATAATCAAAGTTATCGAGCGCAATAGCCATTGAACCCTTTAATTTTTAGAGCTGAAATTTGGCAAATATATTCGTATGTATTAGTGAAATTCCCAAAATTTTTTAATTAGATAGAATCCTTCATTTGAATCACTCAATTCAAACAATTTCAGCAATATCTTCGTAACCAGATGTCCGATCAAGCTGAAATTTTCACAGAATGATGAACTGATATGTACGAATATATCTGCCGAATTTCAGCTCTCCTTTTGGTATAAAGACTTACTCATGCTCACTTTCTGATGGTGGTAATGGTACAAATTCTCCATCTACTATATTAGTGTCATCTTCAGATTCAGAATTAGAAATACGGTTGGCATGGTTGACAGGACTGCTCTGCCTCTTCTTCCGTCTATAAAAATTAAAATTAAAATAAAATTCATAGTATATTGAGAATCAAATTTTTCTCTTCAGCGAATATCAAAATTCAAGTGAAGCTGAAGTTAATGATCACGAATTATTGTTTCCAATTTGACTTACTTTATTCGGAGGTAAGGATGATCCATGTTGCAGTAATAACTAATGACACCAATCACTCAACTTAAATACCATTCACCATTATTAATTGTGACTGGTTATGGTTAGATTAGAATTAATATTTAATCTGTAGTTTCGAAATTACTAATAATTACATCCAAAACGTGAACATTGTTATTGTATTGTTTAATGTTGTAAGGCTAGGCTTCATTCTTTATTTCGTTCATTGTTGTCTGATGTCTCTTGTCTATTTCATAAAAAAGTCATGAAACTGAAATGGAATAATGAAAGTAACGAAACTAAAATTGAAAATGTGAATGAAACGAAATAAAAGAAGTTGAAAAATGATAAAATATTGAAAAAACGAGCAGTTTTGCCGATATATGGAAAAAAAATCCGTATATCCATAGATTTTCAGATAAGCTGTAGAAAAATCCATAGACATTTGAACAAAGTTAAAAAATTCGTAGTTTTACGGATAAATCCGTAGAGTTGGCAGCCCTGCGAATACCCACAGGCAAATAAATATGTACGTGGGCGTGTTCAGTTGGGGTTTTAACTCTGGGCAGCCAACCCGAGAACACTGGCTAAGAGTAGTACCTTCATTGGGGTTTATGTGCTGCCTGTCACGTAACTGTTCGGCGGGTACCTTAGTACATAGGTACTTGTCGCTCCCCCAATAATATACACAGAACAAATTCGTTCTGTATTTAATCGGACGTCATTTTGTGGCGCGGCTAAACGCAGAACAAATTTGTTCTGTGTAGTCGGGCCTATTTGTTTTAACGTGCGCTGCACTTTAATATAGGGGTTTTGGCAATGGGCCAAAACCCTTTTGTCTGATGACTGAGGTCGAGCCTCATGGGAACAAGTCCCCACAGCACTCCCCCCAATTTTGCAGTTGCAGAACGACAAGTCTGCAATTTTAGGAGGGACATGTGTTAACTACTTATTGTCTATGCTTGCCTCAGCTATTACCTCTGAAATTGGTGTTTCCAGGGAATAGTAAGTTTCTTAAGGCTAGGCTTAAGGTCCTACCTGCAAAAGTACCATATGTGTAAAGCCGGTCCCACACGATGCGCGTATTCGGCAAACATTTGGCATTCGTCTACATTCGCGCATCTTGTGGGAGAAATGCCAAGGCGAATGTTCGGCATTGCCGAACATTCGCCCAGGTTCCGGCAGTTGTCGGTAAATAATTCGCGAGTCAAAGAGATGACGAATATTTGTCATACGTATTGAATGGCTCCCACACGATGCGCGTGAATAAAGACATGTCTGAACTTGTTCATATTTTTTTTTTCGATGAAATTTTGCAGGGTAGTTTCTGGAATTGAGATAATATTGTGTGTGCGATAGGCCTACTGTGAACATCTGGTAGTGTTCATTTTTCGCTTGTATTTTGTGTTTTGATAAAGTTAAACTGTTGTGAAATGGAGTGGAGCAATGAAAAAGTTTTCGAGTTTCTTACATTGTATGAAGCAGAACCTGTCATATGGAATCCGAATCTCCAGGACCATAAAAATAGGAATGAAGTTCAAGATGCTTGGGTTCAAATTGCTGCAGCTTTCAGTGACGAAGTAACTGTTGCCCTGTTAAAAAGTAAGAAAAATTCCCTCATGGCTATATTCCACCCATTACACCAGAAGGTCAACAACAGCAAGAAAACAGGCAGTGGCACAGATTCTGTTTTCAAACCAAATTGGTTTGCATATGAAAGGATGGCCTCATTTCTACGATCAAATTATAAACCGAGGAACACTATCGATACTCAGGTATGTTCAGTACATTTTATTATTAAGGTACATACAGTATACAGTATTAAAAATGAAAAGCAGATCATTATAATTAGTTACACAGATATAGATGTGTGTACATGAAATATGAAGAACTAGACAACCTTCATGATATTATTGGGAAAATTACAAGAAGTCAATGTACAATAGGTTAACAGTATTTATCTTGCCATGATAGTTTGTTCTCGAGAAAATAATTATAAAAATGTTCATGTACTGTCTGAGCATCTAAGCTAGATTTTCTAGGTATTTCTCGTGTGGGCAGTAGAGATGTTGTACCAGTTGCTTCTTTTCACCACGAACCTAAAATAAGTTCTCCATCTTGAGTTTCTGTGTCAATAGCGTCAGTGGGTGAATACTTTGAGGACGATGTTTCACTATTTCGTAAGAAGTTGTGGAGTAAAATACATGTCATTGTAACTTGAGCTGCTTTTTCCGGCTCCAATAACATCGGCTTTCGCAATACTCTAAAAACTGAAGACATAATGCCAAAAGCATTCTTAACAACTCTACGAGCTCTTGAAAGACAGTAATTGAATGCTCTTTCTCTACTTCCCTGATTGTAAACACCTGCATATGGTTTTAGTAAAGTTGTACTTAGAGCAAATGCATCATCTCCAAGAAAAACGTAAGGTAATTCTACTGCTTCCCCTGCAATTGTAATTTTTTCCATTGGTGGAAGTTGCAACTGTCCACTTTGCAGTCTGTGAAAGAATGATGTGTTACAAAAAACTCCACCATCACTGATCCTTCCCTGGCAACCAACATCTGCGAATATGAAATTATAAGATGCATCTACCACAGCCATTAGAACAATACTGAAAAACCCTTTATAGTTGAAATACTCTGATCCAGTATTTGTGGGGCATTGTAAAACTACATGTTTCCCATCAATTGCACCAACAGCATGGAGAAAATTCCATTTCTTGTGAAACTGTGCAACTACTTCTTGCCATCCCTCAGCAGTTTCTGGTGTCTGAAATAGAAAGTGTGATCATCTCACATCACTTGTAGCTACATAGACAGGTACTATCGAGTTTTTAATGACACATATTGTTTCCAGGATATGGAAATCCATCAAGATCTAGGTGAAGAAATTGAGCATGATCCAGATGAACCAAATGAGGTAACACCTGTCACAGGAGGCACTTCTACCGCAGTAGAGACAAATAATTCTACTACTAGTGGGAAGAACTGCACTGACGAAGGAAGAAGGCAGCGGAAGAGAAAGGACAGCATGGATACTGCCGTTGTACAGAAGATGGATACGGCCTACAGCATTATGACAGAACTTGCTGGAAAGTCGCAAAGGAAAGATCAGTGTGCGTTGTATGGCGAGCTTCTATCTTCCAAACTGAGAGCCTTCAATAAAGATACACGAGACACAGTTATGCATGAGATAGACACTATAGTTTTTCATGCCAAAATGAAAAAAGAAACTGCAGGGGCTTCTTTCACAGCTTCTCTTTCATACAATCCTTTGCAATATGAAACACAGTACTATTCACCAGCTTCTTCACATAACTCTGATCATTCACATCATTCCTCTTCATCTCGTAACACTTAGTCACCTCTCACCAACGTGACATCCCCTTTACAAATAACTGCAATGGACAACACTTCTGCATACTCACCTCAAAACACTGAAACATGCCCTGCCAACTTGTCTGCATACACTGAAACACACCCTACAGACTTGTCGCTGGGCACCTTTTTTTCCACTTATTCAGAGCCTACAGCTTAAACATTTATTGTACAGTACTTGTATATGACAATAAATTGTAATCAATTGTTTAGTTACCTTTACTGCATCTTTCAGAACGTCGATCAGAGCAGAACATACTTCATGTACAATATTTGAGATGAGCTGGTTGGAAACTTTAAATAGGTACGACAGACTGTAGAAACTGTCTCCTGATGCTAAGTATCTCAGAGTTATCGCTAGGCGTTCTTCAGCTGGAATAGCTTTTCTCATTTGCAAATCTTTCTTTGCTATGACAGGTGCTACTTTATTGAGGAGCCATTCAAAATCTTATGCAGACATTCTGCAAAAATTTTTGAACTTTCCTGATGGTTCCCGTCTTAAATCGTTGCACATGTCTGTCCCACTGTATCTGTAATTTTCACATTTCAGTTCAAATAATTACTCTGTGGAGGAAAGTGCTACTTAGGTTATGAAACTATTTGCAAAAACAAGTTACCTATTTCAACTTCCATGTAATGAAATTATCCACCATCTTCTTTTCCTTGGTTTTTTCTTTCTCCTATTCTTCATTAGTAAATAGCCACAATTTATAGCTACGCAGGCAGCAGCACTTAGTAACGCTGCTTCATCGGTATCATCCATAATTATATAAAAACTGCACTTTTATTTTTTCGGATAAATGTAGGAGACACTGCAAAGCAATACAAGAAACCCTGCGCGATTGTTCGGCACATGTGAACAAATATTTGTGAATCGTGAAGTTTGTATATGTGACAAACAAATGAGAAGAGTATAGTTTCAGCATCAGTATTTGTAGTGAATTTTATCATATATTTTGTTTGAAATTTCCCCCTTTGGTTGCAGTTGATCGGTTTTAATTTCCCAGTTTTGTATTTTATTGCTTTATCTGTGTGTATAAGCAAATGTGTGACAAATCTGGTGGACAAAGTATGATGTTGTAAGAGATGAGGGATTTTAGAATATTTAGAGTTCTAGTTTATAAAAAATTTTGTTTTTGAGTGGGAACTCATTATTTTATGTTTGTCATATGAATGTTAGGTGTTTAGTAGGGTATTTTTATTTTTTCATTTTTTGTTTTGTCTAAGATGTTCAAGTATATTGACTTGATATTTTGCTTTGAGCTAATCTTTTTGAATGACGAATTGGTATTATATTTTTATTTTTGAAACTGCCTTTAGGCCTACCTCTTTTCTTTGATTTTATGGGTAGTTTAGGGTTATAATTAATTATTGTTACTTCATCATTGAATTTTACTGTTTTTTTGGTCTTTCGTTTAACCATTTCAGAGCCTTTTTTATTTTTGACTTTGTTTTTAATGCTTCTTTCATTACCATTTACTGTTGGTAACATATTTTGTATTTTGGGTTTGGTGTTTTTCAAAATGTTAGTGAGTACTTTACCACTTCTAGTTTCCAGCTTTTTTGTTTTTGCTAAGCTGTGGTGTTGAATAATTTTTCTAAATTCACTAGATCCTTCCAATGAGACTAGGAACGTTTATTTAAGAGGGGTATCTCTCACAAGATTGAACTTTGAAAATTTGGTTACTAGCGTGAGAAGTAGCGCAGTAACAAGTGCTGACAACTAGCGCTTAAGATAAGCACCTGTTAATTAGTGCAAGTACTCGCACTCATCAACCAGAGATAAATGCTGGACCAACGAAATTCTGCCAGCTGATGTTCAAGTCAAACATCAAGGTTACCAGGCTGTGGGTACAAATACCCAAAGCAAATAAAAATGTATGTGGGCTTGTTCAGTTGGCATTTGAACACTGGGCAGCCAACCCAAGAACACTGGCAAAGGGTAGTACATTCATTGGGGTTTATGTGCTGCCTTTCACATAGATTATCGGCGGGTATCTAAGTACATAGGTACTCGTCGCTCCACCGATAATATACACAGAACAGATTTGTTCTGTGTTTAATCGGATGTCATTTTGTGGCGCGGTTAAACACAGAACAAATTCATTCTGTGTTGTCACACTGATTTGTTTTAAGGTGCAGTGCACTTTAATATAGGGGTTTTGGCAATGGGTCAAAACCCCTTTGTCTGTCAACCAAAGCTGAGCCTCATGGGCACAAGTCTCCACACATAATAAATTTTAAAAATTTTATCATCAAATAATTAACAATTGATAATTTTTGTTTGTTTTTTGGATTGGTGTAAACAAAAAAGTATGAAACATGGTTGTGGGGACATCACTTGTATGAGGTGAAGGGGCTTGGACCTCTGACTATAGTTGCCACTGAAAGGCTGGCAAATATCTCTACGACGTTAAAGAAATGCACATTTACGTTCGATCGTAATTAATTTTATACATGTGAAAGTATTGTACAAGTACCAAACCATGACTAATCTAACAAAGACGATGATGTTACAATTCCATTCACAAATCAGTCCGCCATTTCTTATCTATACAAGAAATGACGTACCAACCCTTCCACACAAATGCATTTAATTACTACGTATGTATGTCTGTGTGCATGTAAATAAGCCCGTCTGGACTGGCTCTAAAATTGCCAGTGTTTGTCCAGTTTTTGGCTTACCCATATGTTTACATATGAAGTGGTAGAACCCGCAATATACCTATTGATTACCTTTGGGTGATAATATTTTTTTCAAGACAAGGTATTCCACAATGGTAAATTGGAAGAAACTGATCTGTTATTAAGTTGTAAAAACTTTGTAAAAAAAAAGCAAACACAGGCAACTCACTTCTATTACAAATGAGAAATATAAACGAAAATCATGTATTTTCTCTTAGAAATGAGCAATATAAATGAAAACCAAAAATGCCTTGCTCAGTCGCTCAAATTTGGATGAAAGCATATGATAGGAAAATTATGTTAATACTTGACAATGTAACTTAACTAAAAATCTTATGTAAAAAGTTTGTAAAAAAAAATCGAACATCGGCAATTCATATTTTGTATAACTTTTTTACTGGGACTGACTCTGTGTTTTAAATGTGACAAATGCGTGTTATGAATTAAAATCAAAAATACACTTTCGGCTACTACACTTGCAAAACCTCTGTTGCACTTATCAAACGATAAAGAAAAACGTTAACAATTTGAATATTTGATAAAGATTTTGCAAAAATTTGTGAGATCGGTTCTCGAAATATGGCTAAAATATCTGTTATCAACTGTACCTTTTTTGTTCTGTAGGTTTACAAATTGTCTTGTGATTCTGTAGGTTAAGGAGGTTTTTTGAAATATGAATGAAGAATGTTTTATCAATTTTTTATCAATAAAATATGTAGGTAACTCAATACATTGGTAGGAATGAATGTTAATGATCTATACACGGAGTTATTCTCAACTACCAATACATATACTTAATTCTTCCCATTTTCTCCCATAGAACTTGATCACAATCAAAGTTCAATCAAATTTGTATGTAGGTAGTTCAATACATTCGTAGGAAAAAATGTTAATGATCTATACACAGAGCCATGTTCGACTACCAATACCAATAATTATTCCCATTTGCGCAAATTGGAGTAGATCACAATCAAAGTCATTGAGACCAGTTGTGAGAGATCCATCGGTTTTGTAAATGAGAACCATCAGTTTCAAAAATCTGAAATTTGTATGAGATAATTAAGAATGTGGTATCAATTTTTATTATCAAAATCAAGTTTGTAGGTAACTCAATGCATTCGTAGGAGTGAATGATAATCTCCACGCAGAGCATTTTTCGAATGCCAATACCTACTTATAATTCTTTCTATTAGCTAGCATTGATCTTCAACATAATCAAAATTATCGAGAGCAATTGCGGGAGAACCATCGATTTTAAAAATCTGAAATTTGGTTGAGATATCAATATACCTTAGCTAAAGATTCTTTGAAAATTTCGTCGCAATCGAACGTTTATTTCTCGAAATATCGCAGATATTACTAACCTATAGACTGATTTTACATTTACATCATTTCAATCACTTACACCAAACAGAATTCCAACGATATTTTAAAAAGCAATGGTGCAGTTGAGCTGAAATTTTCCTGAAATATTCGCAATGGTTTGCCGAAAATTTTCTGAATATTTGTTAAAAATTGTACGTTTTATTTTAAAAATACAGTTGAAATTCCGTTTGATTCCAAATGGATTTAATCTGGTTCTTGGAATACTATTGAAGAAAATTAAAATATCATGTAGGATATTCTCAATTGATGTATTTTAATTCAAATCATACCATCATGAATAAAATAAATGAAATCATTAATATATTTTTATCATTCGTCGTCTTTATTTCATAATCTTATTCATTATTGACTCAGCTGATTACAAAAAAATAAAATAAAATAAAAATAAATAAATAAATAAATAAACGTAACTTGTAAACCCTGAAAATGTATCTCACAACAAAATCCGAACTTTCTAAATTTACTGCTAGAAATTGTTTTGCAGGCAGAAATAGAGTACATTACCAATGCTGACATTAAAAATTGGTTTCTGTATCTGCAAAAATGATCGCCAAATAGATTCACTTACAAATCGTTTTATAAACACAAAAAGATCGCTGAACAAATTCACTTACAATTTGTTTCTGTAGCTGCAGAAGATCGCTGAACGGATTCACTTATAATTTTTGTAGATACAGATAGGTCACCAAACAGATTCATTAACAGTTTGCTGTTGAAGATTCCAAGAGTCAAAATGAGTGTCTGTAACGGAAGAATGAAGCAATAATGAGAAAAAGAAAGCAGATGAAAAGTAAACTTACATCAACAGAAAGATCGCCAAACGAATTCACTAACTGTTCGTTGTTAAAGATTCCAAGAATCAAAATGAGTATCCGTAATGGAAGAATAAAGGAATAATGAGGATCAAAACACGTAGAAATCAACTTTTTCATTGAAAAAAAGAAAGCACGTGAAAATTAATTTAAATCAATTCAAATATACTGGTTGAAAATCGAAATCCTGAAAAAAAATTTCAATATGCAATTAATGGCCGGATACTGTATGGTTCACACTTGTTCAATAAATGAACGAATAAAATGAAACGATAACTTGTTGAAAACTGACAAACATTTCACTAATGAAAAACATTAATACTTTTGTTCTTACATAACCCTCATCATTTTAAGTTTTTTCGAAAAATCTCCAAAACTACATTCACAACTGAAAAACATTGATACGTTTGTTCCCACGCTGGCAGTCATCGTTTGAATTTTTTTGTAGAAATCTTCAGGTATTTAACAAAAATAAAATTGCAGATCAGACCTGGGCATGACACACAGAATCAATTATTAGAAATGGACAAATTTTATTGTTTTTTCTGTAGAACTTTAAAGCTTTCGAATATGTTTTCTGAGATATTATTAAACCACTTTTTAATTCATGGGCATTCTACACCTTTCAAATGAACCATCAATCGCTTCTAATTTATATTTCTAATGACTGCTAGAAGGAAAACCAAATTCTTTTAATAAAATAAGAAAATAAGCAAGATGGTTTAAATGATTCATAGAAGAATCATAGAAATTTCCTGATAATTAGAATCAGTGTGGTGTTTTGGAGAAATAATTCGATGGTCTCCACTAAATTTGTTGTTTCCCTCCACCTTCACCGAACTACACCAATCAAATTAAAAACGTATTAGGAGGTGGTATTATCGTTTTAAGTTGACGCAGTCCAATCAAACTCAACTATTGTCTTTATGCTAAGTTTATAAATTCCATCTGAACTTATATTCCTCAGTACTTCTTGTGGTGAAACTTTGGAATTTAAAACCGTGACTGTGGTATTCAAAAATCTCATAATTCATAGATTTGTAAGCAGAGAAGACCTAACATATACGAGTATATTATTGATAATACAAAAACTTATCTGCCACCATTTCAATTTTTTTTTTTTTAATTTTCTGTTTTAGAATGTATAAATTAGGTATAACTTCATACAGACAAATTTTAGTTTGATAAAATGTGAAATCCGTATTTAAATTTATATTTTGATCGTGTAGTGTGAAAACTGTTTATTTGAAAACTAAATGTAGCCTAAATTTGAAGTGCTAAATGGTTTGTCAAACTTCTAGTAGGTATATCACGCTATTGAAAAGGCATATTTTGAACGTACCTACCTACTCTTGTAACTGCTTAAATAAGTACTTGGAGAACTGACGTGATGCATCTGTTATTCTTAGAATAATATCAAGGTACCGGTCAGCGGCTCTTCGAAGTAGTTAGCTGAGGGAAGTAAAATTTTCAATTTAGCCAACTTTTTTATAGCAAAGTTGCAAACTTTCGGGGAAATAATGAAGGAGTAAAAGAAAGTCAACAATTGGAACGATTTTACCAACTCATCCTAATTTATTTAATCTAAATCGAGCCGGAGTGTGAGGCAGTCCCTCATTGGAAGAGCGCCTGTAAATGATTTGTCTCAGTGAATCTGAATTAGTGGTAGTATAGAGATCATCTCATAACGATTAACTGCCTTTCTTATTATATCATTGCTGTTCGGTTAAAAACAAATAGATTTCCGAAAAATATCAATAGTAGGTTGTAATCTGTATTTTTGATATTGATTTGAAAATGTGGATGGTCAATATTGAGAATATCAAACTACCATTTCATGAATGCTATCTAAGATTCGCGAACTCTCTTTGTTACTTGGGACCGGGCCCGAGGGTAGAAAAAATTTATGTGCCCTTAAAAAATCGAAAATTTTATCTATGTTTTTTCGCGTAGATTTTTCATGAAAACCAATTTTTTTTGTGTGAGAATTCCGAGCTCCTAAAAATTTTAGGTTCGGGGGAATCCCCTTTTCACTCTTCCCGTTAGGCCTGATCGTGCATTTTGTTTTTGAATTCATGATAATGAGATGTTATTAAATTGAGATTTTAGATGAGAAGTAATAACTAAAAAATATTAGGTTCAGAGAAACCGAAGATAAAACTTTTTATAGATGTAAATATCAAACTGTTCCCTTAATATAATATTTATGAATTCATTTTGTGCTTCCACCTGTTGAACCGTCATTTACAGACATGAAATCACTCATTTAGATTTATTTTTTTGATATAGTAGGACATCGATAATATCAATTTCTTTGTTCCGCACGTTCAGAGGAGAGGAGGGATTGATTTTCTCATGAATTTACTTAATGCAGATATTCAAATATGTAGGTAAAACCTTGCGGTATTACATCTTCGAATATGTATGAATGACTGAAACGTTATTCCATCCATGACTTGCTCCTGTAAAACGTACCATCGATTCTATTTGTATTTATCATCAGTTAATTTCATATTGCTGTTGTTCTGTACTTGTCGCATAATTTTCTAGAATGAAGAACTATACTGAAATTGACCAAATATCTCGACCCCGACTCGTCCAAATTGAATAACTATCGTATGGCGTTCATTGCGAATTATTTTTCGTATTTGCATTTTAGACTTAGCAACATAAGGTAATGAAGAGAGAAAAAAGAGCGCGAAAAAAGGCTAATAAAATTTGCGAACGTTTAGGAGGAGGAGCAAGAGAACAGTAAAACATGATTTTCCCATTTGTTAGACGCGAAACTGCTGGCCATCAACATGTGCGGAGATAATGCGATGATTTGTGGTTGAACAAATTACGCTGGAACTGACGAGATTGGATGTAAGCAGTAGTTGGCAGTTTATAGTGAGGAAGGGGGTGAATTGAGAGATTTAAAAAAAAAAGTTCTTTGTCATATGTAGGTATAAATAGGGACCCAAACTTTCCCACATAGGTACCGATTCCATTGTTAACGAAAAATTGTTCATATAAAGCATTCAGGTGCATGCATTATAGAACAGTACAATTTCATCCGCAATAATGAACATTATTAAACGCTCCAATTTTATTTTTCATTAAAGACACCCTTTGTATTGAAAGAGAACAATGAATTCTCTTTGAACTAATATGAGTTTCTGACATAGAATTGTTTTTTGTTAATTTGACACGACATTTTTGGCGAGTAGTGATTGAAATTCTTATTCTTCTAATTTTTTACCTAAAAATTATATTTTCTCATAATTTTTGTCGCAGTTTCAATGAGAAATTCACAAAAAACAGCATATGTCTGAAAATCATCTAAATTCATGTGAAATATTTCCTGTCAAGACACCATGTTTAAAGCAACTGAATTTTTCTTTTGTACTAGATTTTGTCCAACTTGGAAAACATTAAGGTCCATTTCTCCGGCCCTCCCCTTTCAAATTTTGACCTGAAAATTTTTGGCCTAATTGTGCTTAGTTTGTGCTAAGGTGTGCCATCAATTTTAGAATTTGTGCTCACCCCCTTCCTTAGATATAAACAAAAGAGTCTGGGTGGGGCTGGAGAAATGCTAGCCCCATCCATTTCGAATTTTGACTCTAAACTTTGTATGTTAATTGTGCTTCATTTGTGCTAATTTGTACCGTTAATTTTAGAATTTGTGCTCATTTATTTTCAAATATAGGAGCCTCAGAAATTTATGTGTTAGCCCCCCCATTTGGAATTTTGAGTTGAAACTTTGCATGCTAATTGTGCTTAATTTGTGCTAATTTGTGCTGCAAATTAAAAATTTTATACTCATTCCCTTTCAAAAATATTTGTGGTTTTATGTCTCCCCTCAGCTCCCCCCATTATGAATTTTGACCCAAAATTTTTCATACCAACTGGATTCAAATAGTGTTAAATTTTGCTACCAATTTTGGAATTTGTTATCACCCCCTTCTTAATATATAAAAAAAAGTTTGTAGGTGGGGCTGGGGAAATGCTAGCCCCACCCATTATGAATTTTGACTCAAAACTTGGCATACTAATTGTGCTCAATTTGTGCCAATTTGTGCCAACTATTTTAAAATTTGTGCTCACTTCCCAACTCAGATAGGGAGGATGAAAGATTTCCCCTCAGCCCCCACCCCTTTTTGAATTTTTATACAAAACTTTGCCCACTACTCTTTTTTGATTTGTGCTTAATTGTGCCAACAAGCATATAATTCCTGTACATTCAAATCTTTAGTTATTTGCAAAAACAATTTGGGTGGGGCTGGGAAAATGCAGCCCCACCCATTTCAAATTTTGACTTGAAATTTTGCAAACTGATTGTGCTCAATTTGTGCTGATTTGTGCCAACCATTTTATAATTTGTGCTCAATTATTAACTGAAATAAGGGGTGAGGAAGGTTTTGTCTTAGCCCCCCCTTTTGGAATTTTGAGCTGAAACTTTTCCCATTATTTTATCTTAAATTGTCCTTATTTGTGCTAACTTTCTTTTTTTAAATTTTAAAGTTGCAATTTCAAGCAACTAATAACAATCACCCATTTCTGCTGTAGCCTAAATAATAGTCATTTATAACAAAATTTTCAGTAGGGTCAAGAAAATTCAAGCCTTCCATTTTAAATAGGAGTTAAATTTTATTACAATTTTTATGACAGTTTGTACCAAATTTTTACCTTGGTACTTTTGAGGGAATTAACCCATACTTTGCAGTATGTCAGATTTTCTTAATTTGGTATTTTCTGGTTGCTACTAAAAAACTTTGTAAGTACTTGTAAATATTTGGTGATGTATCACACAATAAAAGGTGAAAACTCAAAATTAACCCGTTTTTGGGGCCCATTTGGTGATGAAGAATGGGTCAAATTGAGAAAAGAACACCAAATTGAGACTTGGCGCCTCAAAAACCATATTTTGTGATGTATCACACAATAAAATGTAAAAACTCAATATTAAGCCCCTTTAGGGGCTCATTTGGGGATGAAAAATGGGTAAAATGGAGAAAAGAACACCGAATTTGGACTCTGCTAAAAAACCATATTTGGTGATGTATCACACAATAAAAGGTGAAAACTCAATATTAAGCCCCTTTAGAGGCCCATTTGAGGATGAAGAATAGGTCCAATGGAGAAAAGAACACCAAATTCGGTCTGGGCGCCTCAAAAACCATATTTGGTGATGTATCACACAATAAAAAGTGGAAACTCAAAATTAACCCCCTTTTGGAAAATATTACTATATCCTATGCATAATGCAACAGAATTAGAAGCAAACTCATTGTCACTGTTATCGCATAGGTATACAACAAACATCGATATGTTTTGCAATGTATTGATGTTCTTCACCAGATCGATGCAATATTTTTTTTCGATATATCGATATTGAATAAAATACATATTTTGGGAATTTTTTGGACAACTGTTTGAAATTTTCTTTTCATATTATGCCAGAAACCTTCGCTGGAGTATACTCAACAACTTCTAAAAGTTTCATGGCCATCGGATGAATGGTGTAGTAATGTATAAAAGACAAACAGACATACATTCTCTTTTATATATATAGATAACACTGGCCAAAGAAATCTTAAAAATTACCCATAGATAACCCAAAAATATTTTTCAAAATTTGGGAATTTTTTTCATCAAAAAAGTCAGATTACGTAATAACGCATTGTAATTGGATCACCCAAAAGTATCTAGGAAACGGTATTTCTTGTAGTTATATAAATATTTCAGATAACACCATTCTGTCAGTACTATATTAGCCTTCCTTAGAGATGCATGGGTAAATATTCCTCTAGCAAAATTATTGAGTTCTGACATTTTACTGTGTGATACAATAGAAAATAAGTTTCTTGAGGCGCCGAGTCAAAATGTGGTGTTCATTTCTCAATTTGAACAATTCTTCATCCCCAAATGTGCCCCAAAAGGGGGTTAATTTTGAGTTTTCACTTTTTATTGTGTGATACATCACCACATATATTTTTTGAAACACTAAGTCCAAATTTGGGGTTCTTTTCTCCATTTTACCCATTCTTCATCCCCAAATGAGCCCCTAAAGAAGCTTAATATTGAGTTTTCACATTTTATTGTGTGATACATTACAAAATATGGTTTTTGAGGCGCCAAGTCCAAATTTTGTGTTCATTTCTCCATTTGACCCATTCTTCATCACCAAATGGGCCCCTAAAACGGGTTTTAATTTTGAGTTTTCACCTTTTATTGTGTGATACATCACCAAATATGGTTTTTGTGGCGCCAAGTCCTAATTTGGTGTTCATTTCTCCATTTGACCCATTCTTCATCGCCAAATATGCCCCAAAAGGGGGTTAATTTTGAGTTTTCACCTTTCATTGGGTGATACATCACCAAATATGTTTTTTGAAGCGCCGAGTCCGAATTTGGGGTTTGTTTCTCAATTTGACCCATTCTTCATCCACAAATGGGCCACAAAAGGGGATCAATTTTGAGTTTCCACATTTTATTGTGTGATATATCACTAAATATGGTTTTTGAGGCGCTGTAGGCGGACTATTTTGAATAAATTAAATTAAAATAAAACTGAAAACAAAATTAAACAAACTGTACTTTAACATGACGAAATTTTTTTTTTAAAGACATCAAATAAAAGAATGAAACTACAAACTAAACTCGTTGAGAGAAAATTAAGAACAGAAATCAAATAGATATTGTAAGAAAAAGTACATGCTAAAAACGGTTAGAAAAAGGCGATAAGAAGATAGAATGAACGAGTGTAGTACAAAAGAAAGAAGAAAGATAAGATGCGATCGAATTATGTGTGTGAGTTTATGTGATGGAAGTTTTAACATCAACAGACTCCCCAGGCTGAACCCCAGGTTCAGTATCCAAAGGAAGCCGGACTATCAAAGACAATGATCTGGAATGGATTCCACCTTTAAATCAAACATCAACGATTCGAGTAAGACCATCCTCTCTAGTGTGACATAGCTCGACGATACCAAGTGGCCATTTAAAGGGGGGTTGGTTCTCATCACGTAACAGAACAAGTTGACCAACTTGAATGTTGGGTTTTTGATCAAACCATTTGCATCGTTGCTGTAACTAGTTTAAATAATCCTTAGACCACTTCGACCAAAAACCTTTTGCCATATTTTGAATCAACTGTAGTCGATTTGATAATGGCAGCAATAAATCATCATCAATCACAGGTGTAGATAATAGTGACTGACTAATGAGAAAATGTGCAGGGGTCAATGGCTCACTTCCCTGTTCGATATTTTGTTTGTAGGCAATTGGGCGAGAATTTAAAACAGCTTCGACTTTAGCAGCTAAGGTACAGTATTCTTCGAAGGACCACACTGTATTTTTGATTACATTTGATAGATGGAGTTTAGAGGATCAAACTGCTGATTCCCATATTCCTCCAAAATGAGGCGAATGTGGTGGTATGAAGTGCCACTCAAAACCAATGAGTGTTGCAGCATTCAAGATATCTGCACAATTGTCATTGAAAAAATTTGATGCACCGACAAAATTTGTTCCGTTATCTGAGAAGATTTTGGCAGGTAATCCTCGACGAGCGATGAAGCGTTGTAATGCCTCCAAAAACTTGGACGTTGACAAATCTGATACGATCTCAATGTGAATAGCGCGCACAGTTAGACAAACAAAAATCGCCAAGAAAATTTTGTATAAACGTGTAGTTCTATGTGCTACACATTTACACTGTAAGGGCCCAGCAAAATTGATACCAACATATGTAAATACTTTTGCAATTGAAACACGAGATTGAGGTAACTGTCTCATCAATTGCTCAGCAACCTTGCCCTTTATTCTGGTACACAGATCGCAGCTACGAATGACGAATTTTAATAAATTAGTACGACCGTCGATAAACCCATATTGAGATGCGAAAAATGCAGCCAAGAACGATCGACTTGCATGATAGTATTTTTCATGTGTGTGGCGTACTAGCAATCGAGCGAAGTGAGATTTGGTGCTAATGATGATTGGATGTTTCTTCTGCAACAACCAAGGCAACTTTTCCAGTCTACCACCAACTCACAGAATACCAAACTCATCTAAAAATTGGTCCAACGAACGTAGCGTGCTTTTCTTCTTTAAAGATTGCCCATTTTTCAGTCTAGTTATATCTTCACTGAAACAGATTGTTTGAGAAACACGTACAACTACATATATTGCATGACTGATTTCCATTTTATGCAGTGAAAAATCGACAAATTTATTTCGTGTTCTACAAAAACTGACAAATCGATACATGTAAGCGACAGTACGGATCATACGATTAAAAGATGAGAATCGAGTTAAAACATTATCAATTGAAATAATATTTAATGTTACACATTTTCTTTTTTCTAAGGTATTATGCACATCAACATTAGGTATTTTAAAGTAAGAAAATGCATTATTTGACAGTAAGAAATTAGGACCATTTGACCACAAATCGAGGTTCAAAAAACTTTCAGCACTTATGCCTCGAGTGGTTAAATTGGCAGGGTTTTCACCGGATGGAACGTAATGCCAACATTCAAACGGTACGATATTTATGATTTTGCTGACACAATGCTGCTAGTAATTCTAAATGTGGAATGGTTAGAGCACAAACTGGAGTGATATGATTTTTCAGACACAACATTTTACAGGAGTAAGATTCATTAATAAAGGACCGAATGTAGATTACAACACAATACGCTTTTTCACTCGCGTCACAAAAAGCAATAAGTTCACTATGAGGTAGTAGAAAAATATTGCGAGGAACAACGAATGACCTTAAATTCAACAAATCATGCATGTAATTTACGAACAATTGTGTTAACACTTCAGAAACTGGATCATCCCATGATTTGCCTTCGAGCCACAAGGACTGCATAATTACTTTACCACGAATAGTTACTGGTGATACTAAACCGAGAGGATCAAAGATCCGCATAATTAACAAGAAGATAATTCTTTTAGTGAAAACAATATTTTCTGAAAACGAATTTAAATTAATTCTAACACTATATTTATCATTAAGTGGTTGCCAACGTAGGCCTAAAACAGCGATTTTTTCAAATTCGATTGACGACAATAATGCATGTGATTCAGGAGCAATTTCACTAAGTAATTTGACACAATTACTGGCATATTTGCGAAGAATAAACCCACGCTCAGCGAGAGCATTGTGAATAGTTGATTGCAAGTCGATAATTTCATCTTTTGAATTGGCGCCACAAATTAAATCATCCATATAGAAATTATCACAAACGAGACAAGCGGCAATTGGATGAGAATCAGCTAAATTTTTTGCAACAATTCGTAAGCAATTTGTGGCAATAAATGATGCTGAAGCAGTGCCATATGTGATTGTATTTAAACGGTACTCTCAAATTGGTTCTGTCGACTTTTCTCTCCACAAAATACGTTGCATGTCCCGGTCTTCTTCATGCACCCATATCATGTGATACATTTTAGTAATATCAGCGACGAAACAAAACTTATACATTCGCATGGAAACGAGTATATCAAACAGATCTCGCTGAATATTGGTACCTGTCATTAGCGCATCATTTAAGGATGAGCTCCCCTTAACAGACGACGATGCATTAAAAACAACACGCAAGGGGGTGGTCGAACTTTCTGGACAAAGCACTTCCCGATGTGGAATAAAATAATGAGGGCCATTTGTATGTTCAGTGATCAACATATGGCTATAGTTTGGTATTCTTTCATGAAATCGATGTACTTTAGTTTTAGTTCCTCATTTAGTGAGCGTTCAACTTTCAAAAGACTCGCTATGGCACGATTACAATTATTAGCGATGGATGAACGATCAAGTTTGAGTGGCAATTTTATGACAAATTTACCATCAGGCGCAAATGAATAAGTTTTCTCAAAATGCTCTTGGAACCGATCAATTTTAAATGACTTTGATGAACTTATTGGTGTAGCTTCCTCCAACTCCCAAAATCAACGAAGATTCTTGTAGTGTACATCCAGAGAACTGAGAAGAGGATGACTTTTGGACTTGTGGAGCAAGACCAGAAACAACCCAGCCAAATATGGACAGGCGTACGAACAAACCATTTTGAAGCGAGTGTGATTTGTCACATATAATTTTTTCAAAATGCTCTGCACCAATAATAAGATCGATATTAGGAACTGCTACATTCTCCTTCAAAAATGCAGGATCAGCAAGACGAAATTTGCGAAGTTTATCGACGATGGATGTGGAACTGTTGAAATAAACTGAATACGACAATGAGGATGCAGGAACAATGTCAGCAACAACATCAATCTGATATGATTTAAAATTTGAAACCATTTTTAATAACACGGAATGCGATGCTTGAATTGGCGCTGACAAAACACCTTTAACTGAGTTACCATGGTTTATCAAACAAATTGGTAATTTGAATTTACGAAGGAATGTATCAGAAATTAAATTAGGCTGTGAACAGCTATGTAGTAAAACACGACAAGTACCAGATACACTACCACACACAAATTTTACAACTGCAGATGGCAGTAACATGAACTTTTCGACTGAATTTAAACACGATAAGGACGATTTAGCAATAGCGACACTTTCTTTAGGCCTATCTACCACAGGGTCTTTTGACGAACTACTTTTTGGATTTTTAAATTCAAAATGAAGCAATGAATTATGTTTTGCACCGCATTTACAAACAAAACGAGATGTAAAATTACTAACAGATTGACCAAAATTGAAACAAATTAAACAAAGCCGATTTTTCTTCACGATTTCGTAACACGATCTTGGGGTGATTTATTTAAGAATTCCGAGCATTGATTAAGATAATGGGAATTTGAACACAAAACACATTTATTTTTGACTGTAGTATACGATTTTTGTTCAGACGAGCTTTTTTTTACTACAGGTTTAAGCGATTTGTCACATTTAATTCGATCATCAACAGCGAACGCACGATTTTGTAAAAACTTGTTTAGTTGATCAAATTTTGGATAATCATTAACCGACACTAACAAATTTTCCCAATTGTGGAAGGTTATAGGATCAAGTTTCAAACCAGCAAGGAATGCGATAAATTTTGAGAAGGTGTCTTCGACTTTTTCTCCAGCTGCTTTTAGACCACAAATTGTACCATTAATTCTATCAATGATTGAATACCTTTTTCATCTTTCAGCTGCTCGATATCAATTAGCTTATGAAAAAGTGTGAGAATTATCAATCGTTTTTTCTCAAAACGAGACAAAATATATGACTATGCATCAGCGTAGGCCTCATCTGACATGCCGAAATCATCAAGCAAATTTTCGATATCTTTTACCATTGTTTTTTCAAGTAACAAAGTTTTTGAATATTTGACAAATCGTCATTGTTATGAACTAAATTTTCAAACAAATTTTTCCACTCAAAATCTTTGATAAATCACCATCGAATTTTGGTGGTTCGATCTCTTTTAATTTCGGAAATGTTGCAGTACTAAACGATCTGTTTGCAGCTGTCGGCGCTGTTACAATAGATTGTCGAGACTTTTCAGTAGACAGCTTTGAGTGAAATGATTTTACTCTACCCTGATATGTTGAACCAACTTCGATCAAATCATCCAAATCAGCTAAAAAATGTTCTTCTAATTTTTTATGTTCAACATTGGTATCTGGGTCAAGCAAGTTAAGCAAATTTTCGATTGTTTTTTCAGTTTTTTCTTTATTTGGAAGAAGATACATGGAAATAATCGCTTCCAACTTCGATATATTTTTGACTGTAACAGGTTTTTTACAAATCTCTTCCGTTGAAGACTTGATACGAGTAGCATTTAATTTTAGGACTCTAAGTTCTTTCCTTAGAGCATCCATGACGAACAATAAGATAATGACGAACTTACGATCTGATGTAGTGGATTGTATCAAAAACAAACTGAAATTCTGGAACCAACCATGGCTTAACTGGACTCTAACAATATGACGAATGCAAGAAACAAAACCAAAGGGCTAGTTGAGATAGCATCCGGCCCGAAGGACCAAAATGTAGGCGGACTATTTTGAATAAATTAAAATAAAATAAAACTGAAAACAAAATTAAACAAACTGTACTTTAACATGACAAAATTTTTTTTTTTAAGACATCAAGTAAAAGAATGAAACTACAAACTAAACTCGACGAGAGAAAATTAAGAATAGAAATCGAATAGGTACTGTAAGAAAAAGTACATGGTAAAAACGGTTAGAAAAAGGCGATAAGAAGACAGAATGAACGAGTGTAGTACAAAAGAAAGAAGAAAGATAAGATGCTATCGAATTATGTGCGTGAGTTTATGTGATAGAAGTTTTAACATCAACAGGCGCCAAGTCCAAATTTTATGTTCTTTTCTCCATTTGACCCATTCTTCATCCCCAAATGGCCCCTAAAGGGGCTTAATATTGAGTTTTTACATTTTATTGTGTGATACATCACCAAATGTATTTTCTAAATTATTAAGTATATAAAACCAAAATTAGCTTGAATACCTACATAATAATTTGTACTCATATGACCATAAAAATTTCTTTTTTTCTTTCTATTTAATTCACATAGAAGGTTTTTATGATAATATTTTTAATTTGGCAACTTAAATGAAAAAAACTGTCAATAGAGAGTGATCAATGGAAAAATTTATAAGTACTTACAAAGTTTTTTAGTAGCAACCAGAAAATACCAAATTAAGAAAATCTGACATACTGCAAAGTATGGGTTAATTCCCTCAAAAGTACCAAGGTAAAAATTTGGTACAAACTGTCATAAAAATTGTAATAAAATTTAACTCCTATTTAAAATGGAAGGCTTGAATTTTCTTGACCCTACTGAAAATTTTGTTATAAATGACTATTATTTAGGCTACAGCAGAAATGGGTGATTGTTATTAGTTGCTTGAAATTGCAACTTTAAAATTTAAAAAAAGAAAGTTAGCACAAATAAGGACAATTTAAGATAAAATAATGGGAAAAGTTTCAGCTCAAAATTCCAAAAGGGGGGGCTAAGACAAAACCTTCCTCACCCCTTATTTCAGTTAATAATTGAGCACAAATTATAAAATGGTTGGCACAAATCAGCACAAATTGAGCACAATCAGTTTGCAAAATTTCAAGTCAAATTTGAAATGGGTGGGGCTGCATTTTCCCAGCCCCACCCAAATTGTTTTTGCAAATAACTAAAGATTTGAATGTACAGGAATTATATGCTTGTTGGCACAATTAAGCACAAATCAAAAAAGAGTAGTGGGCAAAGTTTTGTATAAAAATTCAAAAAGGGGTGGGGGCTGAGGGGAAATCTTTCATCCTCCCTATCTGAGTTGGGAAGTGAGCACAAATTTTAAAATAGTTGGCACAAATTGGCACAAATTGAGCACAATTAGTATACCAAGTTTTGAGTCAAAATTCATAATGGGTGGGGCTAGCATTTCCCCAGCCCCACCTACAAACTTTTTTTTATATATTAAGAAGGGGGTGATAACAAATTCCAAAATTGGTAGCAAAATTTAACACTATTTGAATCCAGTTGGTATGAAAAATTTTGGGTCAAAATTCATAATGGGGGGATCTGAGGGGAGACATAAAACCACAAATATTTTTGAAAGGGAATGAGTATAATGTAACGTATATTTTCGTCTATTTTGAGAAATGACGAACATATTCGTTCACTCATTTTCGAATACCAAAAATGTAGATATTTGTCAACAAATTACCTTCCTATAACTCTTCATAAACAACCACAAAACTATTCGTATTTAATTTTATATATACAGATATACCTTCTGTATATTTTTGACCTAGTTGTACCTGTCCCTCGAGTACTCGACGAGTCAGCACAACCCTATAATAACAACACCCTACCTCACTTTACCTATCCGACACGTACGTTTTCATACCCTGAACGAGTATATAATCCCTCGATTCAGTTGTATAGTTGTTCAGTTCAGTTTAGTTCAGTTCTCCAACAGCTACTTCTAAGTACCTGGAACCTCTCTCGTAGAAGTCTCTGGTGAACAGATAGTCTTGCTTGTTGAATTGTGATTGAATATGTATTAATATTAACGTAGAAATATGTACTGTATGTACAAAGTATTAAAATATTAAATGTGTTAACTCACTGATGTGTTTAAATATTATTGAGTCTCAAACAAATGTTAAGGTCCACGATAGTTTGTGGATGTCTAATCTGAATCTATTTTAGAAATATTACTACTTTGAAGTACGTGATATTTCGTGTATGGTGTACTCCCAAAAGAGGTCGTTACGAGGTACTATACAACCTCTTTTGGCCGTTACATATAAAATTTTTAATTTGCAGCACAAATTAGCACAAATTAAGCACAATTAGCATGCAAAGTTTCAACTCAAAATTCCAAATGAGGGGGCTGACACATAAATTTCTGAGGCCCCTATATTTAAAAATAAATGAGCACAAATTCTAAAATTAACGGTACAAATTAGCACAAATGAAGCACAATTAACATACAAAGTTTAGAGTCAAAATTTGAAATGGGTGGGGCTAACATTTCTCCAGCCCCACCCAGACTCTTTTGTTTATATCTAAGGAAGGGGGTGAGCAAAAATTCTAAAATTGATGGCACACATTAACACAAACTAAGCACAATTAGGCCAAAAATTTTCAGGTCAAAATTTGAAATGGGGGGGCTGGAGAAGTGGACCTGAAACATTATTCACGTATAAGTCCGTTTCCAGATTTCGAAAATTCTTTTCTTGCATATTTCCAGAAGTATTTTTCGTTTATTTACCAAAATAATGCAAAAAAGAAAAAAGAAGAAGAACCTTATAATCGGTGGATTTTAACTTAAAATAAGTAATTTTTCTAAGTACTTGGGTAGGCTGTGCTGGATTTGTAAAGAATGATGGTAGAATTCATAGAAGCAGGTTCTGTAAACTCTGGGTAGGTAGTAGATGCCTATATCTAACTATAAGTAGGTACGAGTGAAATGAAGAAAAACTTTGCTTTCAATTATACGTAATAATTTGTATTTTTTTTCTTCAGAGGTTTGCCGAGAAGTAATATGTTTTCGTATTAATTAGTTAGTGGCGAGGTGGTTGAGGTTTTTCATAATGAGTTCTCCTTAAACATGTACATTGAGATATAGGGCAAGTAACTTACATCCGCGTAATTTTATAAATAAGGATTAAATGGTATTTTCGGATTTGATTAAATGTGTGTAGGCTCGAGAATTCGAAATTACATAAAAAAATTGCAATCTTTCCCCCTTCAATCGTCATCTTCTTCGAATAAACATCAATACTCACGCATTCAAGTATAATGCGCCTTAATACTTTTATCCAGTAAAAAAAAAAAAAAAAAAAAAACATTTCCTTGATTCACAATAAGCAAAAAAATTCGTTTCTCAGCTATCTAGCGACGTCGTCTTTGAGATTATTAATCGTCCAAGAACGATCGCTACAATTTTCTTGTCCTCGCTTTTCTCTACCCCAATTTCCCAATCCCTTTCCGCGCGTCTCCATAAATAGAGGAGAAAACAGCGTCTAACTCCTTTCTCGAAAATATCTTTTGCAAAATTCTAAATCCGCTTACTAGTTCCCCTCTGTCTTCATTCCTGTTTTTTTTCCTGCCTTTAGCTCGGATTTTAACCAAGTATTCTTTGCCTCACCCACGCCCATTATCAACCTCGCCACCAATTTTTCCAATCCTGAAAAGAAAGAACGAGGGAAATAAAATCCGAAAAAAAAGCTTGTTTGTATCGTCCGCTAAATTCTAGACAGTGTAATCCTTTTCCAGTTCACCAGACCAGACACAAATCCTTGTCAATTAATCCTCCTAAATTCCTAATTGCTCTGGCAAAAGTTCGAAGTGCGACGCGAGCCGAATACGATTTTCGCGATCAACTAGTCAGACGCGGTGAACGGGATTGAGGAGGTGTGTACAATGACTTGGATTTTTCATTTTATTTTTTTATTTTTTATTTTATTTTATTTTTTTTTTTTTGGCATCAATAAAGCATTAACAAAATTAAGAGCGATCTCGAGTAAATTTTCTTCGATGAGAAACAAATGCCTGCCCTGTATATGACAAATTGGTTTTGTGGTTTTTTATTTATTTATTTATTTATTTATTTATTTATTTTATTTATTCCGAAAAAAATTCAGAATTTTGTGTGATCTTTTTTCAGTTGTGAAATTGTACAACTTACTTGTATCGTTTCGATAAAATATGAGGAATTTGTTCCTATTGTTTTCCACCTGTTCTTTTCACTTCATCGGTACGATATTTTGGAGATTATCCAGAGGCGGGTTTTATAAATTGGCAACTAATCAATTTGATAATCAGATATGTGGTAGAAATCGAAAAGTGCCCTTCAGCCCCCTCTGTCTCTTATTTTGAGAAAATTTTTGTATTTATTGGCTGATGACTAAAAATTGTTAGACGGTGCTGGTGTAAGCCTCTAAGATGCGAAAATGTATAGAATTTTCTATTTTATTGGTTGTAATTTTTCTTTTATTTTTTTTTCTTGATGTTAATAATTGTGTGGCTTGGTTGGTCTTCCAAAGATGGAAGGTCAATAAAAAATAAAATAGAATTAGTTTAGATCTTGTTAATACTTCGGAAAACCTTTTATGACCTTGATAAATTCTTTTTAACATATCCTCGTCTGTGAAATACGTACTTTAAAGTTTTACCAAAATGTCAAGAAATGTGTCAAATGTAAATTGTGAGTCACTCTCTTGAATGAAATAATCATTTGTATTAGAATGAGGGAAGCGGCTGATACTATACAATTTTTAACGTCGAACACGCTTTGGAACAGAAATTGTGTTCTGTTCTTTTGTTTGTTTTTTTTTTGTCTATTTCTCTATAAGAAATGCATTCCAGAACTTCTCTTCTGAGTTTGAGGAAATTTCACTTGCGTTTTTGCTATAGCTTTATAGGTGAGTGAAAGTAGGTGCCGGATGGGTAGATAATTCGAAAATATTCCGTATTTTAATTTAAAAAATTTTCTCATTTCCTAATTTTCATCTTCTGCGTAATGTATTGAAGGTACAAGCAAAATTTTTTGGTGTACCAAGTTTTAAATTTTAAATTGAGCCTTCGATGTGATTCAAATCAGAGTGACTGACCATTTTCAGCCGATGTATAATTATATATTTCTTAAGTCCAAGAGCTTAATTACTTGAATGAGGTGTGAGTTATTTCACTGGACTCATTCGCTTTCCATTTTGGAGTTCAAATTTGAAGAATTCATCCGTTATTCCTTAGATCGCCTATTGATAACGAATTCGAAATTTATTTTCTAAACTGGATTATCCCATGAATTACAAGAACTCTAAGTAGGGTTGATTAACAATTTTCAAAATAATTTAGTTTGTATAAATTTTTAGAAAGAAATGAGATCAAATTATTTATGTTTTGTTTTTGTTTTTTTGTATTGTCTCCTTTTTGGACCTCTATATTAATTCGAGTTAGAGATCTTTTATTCAAATTTTATTCGATTGGCCGATGAATTAATGCTCATTTGTTTCGAAACACTGAATGGAAATTTTAAATTATTCTTTCGGAGCACTAATTTTTCGACCACCATTGACTCAAAATCGGAATATTTAGCTATTTTAAACGGATTTTTGACTAATTTTTGACTAATTTTTAACCGACTTAGGGGTTATCAATTTAATCCGTATATATGTGTTTTTTATGTTTGTTCCAGCATAACTTCTCACCTTGGCCCAAATTTTGTTGGTTTTTTTTTTTTTTAAATGAGAGTGTGATCCCATGATGGTCACATTCAATTTTTTTTTAGTAGAACACTTCGTTCGGTACCCCATCAAGAAAAACAATTTGTACAGTAATAGTCTAGTTTTGACAGATTCTTGTGTGGGTATCCCCTGACAAAAGAGGATACTTCGTACTGTACTCGATGATAACATATTTTTTTATGGTAGATAGTTGACCTGTATCTTTTTGAAGACATACCTTTCATTTTCGTTTTTAAGTACATATGATCAAGATTTATGCTAAAATGCTTTTCAAACTGTATGCTATTTCAGTTGAATTTGAAGTTCTGTTTCATCCTGCAATCATCATCCCTCATTTTGAAATTGGTGCACTGAATGCGACAAAAAAAGTATTTCTAATTAATGTTAATCTTCAAGGCTGTTTTTTTTTCATCTTTGCTAATCAGCATGGAGAAAAATTCAAGAGTTAGATTTTATAACTTCCCAAAAAAACGGCATTAAAATTAAGAAAAAATGTTCCGTGTTGGGTTCTGTAGATTTTCTTCCTTTAGAAGAAGTACAACCCGGTAATCTCAAAATGTACCTGAATTCATTAGTTGAGCTTCTGTCTTACCAAATATTTTGATGAAACATATGTGAGTGGAATAGAAGGTAACCTTTCTGTTTCCTTCATTTGTATTGAATATACAAAAAGTCCCTTTGAATGGAAAACGACGTACTTATAACTCTGTGATGGCTGGAGTTCAGACGCGATAAGAGGTGAAAGAAAAGGGGCCCAGGTTTTCTAAATCCGTTGCATTTTCCAAAAACAAAAGAGAAAGAATAAATTATTGATTTTTTGGTGAACCCATAAATTCTTTCACCCAGGCCTAAATTTTCTTTCTACGGCCTTACTGGAATTCTTCCTTCAATCAACTTATTGACACAACTAACCCTGGATTTTTGACAGTTCTTTAGGATATCCAGTTACATAACTTCCTATAATTTTGAGACTTCTATCGAAACAAATACGCGCTATGTGGCGTGTGAATTAATGAAAACTCTAGCGCAGCAAACCTCGCTAGAAAAAATAGGTTTTCGAGAAAAAGAATTATGAATTTTGATAGTCACATTACTTGTCTGTAAGTTTATATACGTTAGTGGTATGTTATGATTGTACGAAATTTGTTAGCTGCTGACAAAATATTAGACAATATGAAATTTCAAACCATTATTTTTTGAAAGTTAGTTTATATGCATTATTTATTAAATAGCGTACAGGTCATAATTTTCAATCAATATGCCTGAAATTTGTGTACATATGTGTTTTAGGTCAAGGAAAATACCTACGAATTTTGGTACTGATAAACTTTACGATACGTCTAGTAGGGGCGATTTTGTTTCATTTTTGACAGATTAATGGCTCTAAAAGGAGTAATTTTTAATCTATATTCACAAAATTTGTTACAGTTATTGATTTGAAGTATATCTAACATGCTTCCAAATTTGGTTTCTATTGGTATTATGGTTCATTTCCTGGGGCTGTTGGAGGTGCTAATTTTTCATGTTATCTCAATAAAAGTTGCAGTTCTCTTTTAATGGTCACGAAATTTGGTACAAACAGTACTTCTTATGGAAGGACTAGACTTACCAATTTTGGTTTTGATTGGTCAGTTTGTTTCAACTTCTCTCCTTTACCCTTCTGATAATGGTCTTCGATAATTCATTTTCTGAGCTTTATCGAAAAAAAACACTCGTTTTAACCTGAAAACAATCCAATCTCGGCAAAAGGTCAATTTTCGCCCATCCCCTACCAGCTTCTGTATACTAAATTGGAACACGAACACTAAAATCTCTGCTAATATTTTCGTAATCAGCACGTATACAACTGCACTATAGGTACTTCGTTTTGGAATTTGGGATATTTGTTTTTACTTATATATTTTTTATTTATTATAAGTATTACTGATATTACTTTATTAGTAGAATGTTGGTGATAGGGGTGGTGTTTGAACAAAGAATATCTACTTTTTCTTGCGAAATTTGCTGCGCAAGAGTTTTTTGTGAATTCGATGGAGTTCTTATTTTTATTTTTATTTTTTGTTTTCTAAAATGAGTTGTGAGTAGAATGTAACCTAGTGAAAGACTGGACGTTAAAAGATAATAGAAGTTGTGAATGGCAAGTTTTGCTGGGAGAAAATCAACTGGAAGATAATTGAGGAATTATTCACGATGAACTAGTAAATTATTTTGAAAATGATGCAGGATATTGAAAGTTTTGTGTGGTCGAGATAGCGTTAGTGTCAGTAGTAGCACGAAAACAAAATTTTTAGATGCAAAACGGCAAGAAAAACTTAAATATTAACGTTACTGACGTAACGATACAGATCATTCATCAATGAGTGTTAAAATTTTAGTGAGCTGACAACAAACTCACTGATTCATCCTTTACCAGCTCGATTTGAATCTTATCTTTTAGTAGGTGAGTAAATTACCTATCTCGTGTTGGCTACAACTAATTCGGAAACTTATCTACTTGATTAGTGATTCGCAGTCACCCACCTTTCATTCGTAACCGTTTTTGCTTTCCATTTTGGAATGTAGGCCGCATTTATGATGGAACATCATTCTCGTGATGTTTTAATGAAGCAATCATTTTTAGTTTATGCATTTCTGAATCCTATTGGTGTGGTAAGATTTTTAAATTTCTTCGAAGAAGGCGAGAATTATTTAGGTTTCTATCGCGTTGCGATAAGTTTTGATTGCTGTTGAATATTTTTAGTAGGTATATCAAGGTGAGTATGTTTGGTAAGGTGACGGTATGTGCTATTGATCTCGTGAACGTAGCAAAATATAATTACAGTACTTAGAACGAACGATTGTGAGAATGACGAACATTGACAACACTGTAAGCCTTTGCACTGTGTATGCCTCGGATGTGTACGCACACGCCCACGTGTCAAAAAAAAGTGAAAGAAATTAAACGTCACGTTCTTACATCTTTATGTTGTTCCGCGCCCACGTGGCTTACAAACCTCACGCACCCTTATCCATTTTCTTTTATGTATCTCATCAATTCAAATGAAGTGAATTAAGATGGATATCCGCCGCAGCCTAAAAAATGCGTTTCTTTTCTGATCTTCTGCCTTTTTTTATTTTATTTTTTCTCTCTTTTATTTTCCATTACCTGGAGCGAGAATCGTTTTACGATTCTCATCATACCTTCGTTGATATACGTACCATACCTGATACCTAATTTAAAATTCAATTTCCTTGCTCTACACATCACTCACAAATTAACCGGTCATTTGATCAAAATGAGTCTTTTTTTTTTTTTTCATCTACGCGATGGGAGTATGGAGGCAGAATAATAGGGAGAAGAGAAGATTTTAATCAATTCGGTGGCATTTTTCGAAGAACGATGTAAGGAAAAGAAAAAAAAGATATAATTTTTTTTATCGGTTCTACGCATTTTGAATTTTATATCGAAGCACCGGGTGCTTATAGCTTCATTTTTATTTTTATTTAGGAAGTCATCAAAATGAAACACAATTGAATCTTATTTTGTTAATAAAAATGTAAATTCTCCATTTTTTAAGGCGTTTCTCGCTTGCTGGGAGCCGCATAAAGGGAAAAATCTAATTTTGACGTAAATATGTTTGTGTCGCAGGGTTAAATTCGTGGTACTCTGGTTTTGGTTGTAGGTATGGTGAGTTTACAAATACGTTAGGATGTTGCTGGATATTAACATCGGTAAAGAACAAGAACAGGTTGTTGTAGGAAAACTGATTGAAGGTATTAGCTGAACCAGGATTCAGAATGGTCTGTTGCCTGCTACGTGTAAATGATTTAGGTCCAGTGTATTGCTTCAAATGTATCATTAGCATAGAATCAGTCACGTATCTATTTTTTTAATCATACCTGTTATTTTATTTTGCAAAAATTTATTTCACCCACAACATGATCCTTAGTACCATTTGCAGAGCTAACTATGAGCAAAAAAAAAAAAATTTGGTAACTTGTGACGTCCAAAAACAAATGTACATCCCGTGTATAGGGGTTTGATATCACAATTCAAAGTATATCAGTAAGTCTCGATTAATTGTAGAGTCGAGACCACAAGTCAGCTCAAACAGTTAGGCCACCAGCCTACCAGCAAAAGCTCTCAAGCCTACGAAGTATGTCGGGCAATTTTGAGTAATCAAAATGAATAAGTTGGCCAACCCATTATCACAGTTTACATTTTTATTACCGTTTCGTAGAATGAGAATTTATTTCCATGAGGAATCGATGTATTTCCCATTGAAACTTACCGATAGTATAATCTTAATACTCGTGAGCCGTTCCCTATTGTAAGTATAATAACAGTTGTAATTTGGTGATGACGTGAAGGTAAGGCTGTAGGTAATCAGATGTCACAAACTAAAATTCAACCTTCAAGTTTAACTTTAAAAATCTCCTGTAGCGATTCTAAATCTCTCCTAAACCCCAATCCCCAAAAACACTTACTTAATTTTTCTAATAGCCCTATTTTACAGGCTTTTACTTTCTTTCTATTTCTTTCACTTTTTTGTTATAATTTTTTTTTCATAATTACCCTACTTGTTTACCTTACCTCTGTTTTTTAACGTCTTCATATATTAATTGTGAACACATTTTTTCTCCTTCATTCGTATTAATTTAGTGCTCGAAAATATATTAAATTTTTTCTACCTTCTCTCAAATTCGTGAAAAAGGTCTATCATTCCGGTGATTGCATTTGCTGTGAGAATTATAAGCTTTTAAACGCAGAGAGAAACCATAAATTCAGATAAAGTCAACTGCACTGAAGTAAGTCATTATTCATTAACATTGATGTAGTTATGAACCATAAATTTTGTATAATGACATGGATTCACTTTTTTCTCGTTTCACTCTGACAGCTCATATTTTCTCATGCTTTCTGAAATTTCTTATAAAATTTCTCTGAAAATTCTGTGGATAAATTGCATGTACAAGTGTCGTACAAATTTTTGCCGACTTTTTGTTCTCATTACTTTTAATTTGTTTATTCAGCTCTTACTCAAATTTCAGTTCTCAGAGGTACATTTTCTACAGATTATTACTCTTTTAGTGTTGTTCACAAAATTTGACGTTTTTTCTCAAATGTAGGTATATATATATTGCTAAATTTTCATGGAAAATTATCATTTTGTGTGTACTAATTCGTGTTTCTGGAATAAAATTATGTTCTACGTAGCAAAAGTGCTGCACTGAAGTTTTAGATTCTCGACAAGTTCTGTGAAAAGTGTATTTTTAGTTCAACTCGAAAGTTTTAGTGTTTTATTCTAATAAATACTTGTTGAGACTCACACTTGGAGGGGGCAAATGAAAAGTTTAAAAGTGAAATGAAAAGTTGAATTACTTTTCCAAATTTTTACTTCTTTCCCTTTTTTTTTACTGGAAATTAATGAATTGGAAACTTGTTGGCTTCTTTTTGGTTACTATAATTGTTGATTTTTTTCATTTATTATAACATTGGCATCATGTATATCATTGAAAAGCTAATGATGAGGGGTTTAAAAGTATATGTAACACGATATTGACTGTCCTCACTTTTTAAATTTTTCACAAATTTCCTGTTCATTGAATTACTTCATAAAAATTTCGAACCTCTACTTACATTCCTTCTCACTTCTCACTTGCAAACATGTATACTTCAATCATTTTCATGCTCGGTAACACCGATTTATTTGTTAAACCTTTATACATAAGATGCACCTATCTCAAATAAATTTGTGAGAACATAAGCTCTGTTTGCGTTTTATTGAAGTTGCATACATGCAGCAGGGAAGCTATTCAGCTAATTGATGTGTAGTGTAAATGAAACTAAGAAAGTAAACAATCGTAAAACTGTCCGATACCAAATAATGAAGGTTTTTTTGTTTTATTTCTCCAGTATATACCACTCGATGTTTAATTTAGGGAAGGTTTCGAAAAATGCATATAACATACATTATTCCGTTATTAATAGGTACCTAACTACTGTTATTAACGATATTATGTTGGCAAAATTATTTATACTCATGATATCGATGTATAAAATAAACCGTCATTGCCACATACTTTTGATAATTAAAATAAATTACTCTTATTTCGTCAACCTATGATGAAATGGTACATATTTGACATGCCAGCTTACCACGCACTTGTTTTACTCTTCATTATTGTAATTCTTTGTGCAATCTCACTCTGCTCGAAAAAAGTTTTTCTCCTCACTTTAGTCATTTACTGCGCGATCTAGTTCTACTCGAAAATCTTTTTAAAAGCTTCCATAAAGTTCGAACAGAAGTTTAAAGTGAATAATAAATTTTATTAAAAAAAAAAAAAAAAAAAATTGCGTTAATCTGAATGAGTAGCTCTTATTGATGGATATGTTTAAATTTATGACAATAATTTTTTCAATCTTTAAATTCTCATATTCTTCAATTCCCTTCTAATTTTTAAATTCTCAAATATGAATAGCCTTGGATATTCTCCGGATGATCACTAATATTTTGAACCTACTTTAATTAAAATCTATAAAGTGAGACACTTGTTTTGAGCGAACGAAATTCCGTTAGTTCCGGAGATAGACATACCAATCATATAACCTCCTCCGTACGCAGTCGGTAAAAAATAACAAATTTCGTAGCCATCTGAGCTCATAACCTTTCCATTGAGATATCAATCAGGTTTTTTCGTTCAGTATTAAATGTGCTAGAGGTAGATCATTATACAAATTATATTATAGATTGTTACTCGCGCATGACGTCATCTTGTACATGACTTTTTGACTGTACGTATAGTACTGGAAGAGTAAAACTCCTTAAGACCAATGTAATTTTTAATGTCAAGACATGGCGGCGAAAAAGTAGGCAATCCTAGCGTACCTTCTGCGTATTTTCGAAGTTTTGCTTGAGTTCACCAATTTAGAATACATCTGATAAAGACATCCCTTAAATTCACAAGGATTGCGTACATAAACACGAAGCAAAGTACATCAAAAGGTACGCTCTGGTTGTCTATTTAGCACTGGCTTGTGTAACCAGAAATCATATTTCTTTACTGATGCAGTACTATATAGTCAAAGACATGACTCGATCTTTTTACTTTATTTCATTTTAACTAGTTGTTACACATCTTCGACGTGGTGAAAAACTGTATTTTTCTTTATTTATTTAATTAGGTATCTTCATTCGCAACACTCTGCTATTCGGAACATATATATTACTAGAATCGTCCCTACAGAAAATTAGTTCGTCTTTTTTTTAAATAGAACAGCCCGTTATCAGACAGTCCTGAGGTTTGCATTGTTTTCTATATCCATACTAGTTGTTATTGAACAAAGAATGATTCTATACTGTAGAGATTCATGCATGCTTGAAATATGGGAAATCAAAAATTTTCTTAATGAAATTAAAATAAATTTTTTAATTATTTGCGATAGACCTCGATGTGCAAAGAATAAATTTACTGAAACAAATTCGGTGATAAAAATAGCATAATTACAGTGGACATTAATACTTTTGGTTCTTTTCAACATCTTTACATAATTATATGAAATTTTTGTATAAACTTTATTGGTATTTTAACTATGAATATGTTTTCTGCGTGCTTAGTTCTATGTTTTTCGAATATTCATTTGTATTTTTTTTTTGTTTGTTTTGTTAAATGTTCCTACTTTAGAACATTCTCGAATTCCCAAATTCAAAACATTTAAATTACTCTCTGAAACTATGGAAATTTTTACAACAGCCGCTAGAAATGGTAAAAAATATAAAAAAATTATAATGTAAGAAAGATACTCTTATTATTCAAATGAGATATTATACGTTAATATCTTCCCGATATTAGTTTGTGAGTTATTGAACCCATTTGAAGAAATTACTTTGTCCGATGTAACCCATTATCCGGGTATTCGACTGTGTAAGAAATTTACGTGATCGCATTACTCGTATAATTTTCGTATTATTCGAGCTTCAGCGACTCCTTTACTAAAATATTTGTAAATTTTCTTTATTTCAGGTGAGCGAAGAATATTGCTTAAATTTTAATAACATCCGACTGACAATAAATAATGTACGCGTTGTTGTACTCGTGGTACGTACGTCAATTTGCTTTACATGAAATTATCGAACATCTTTGAGCCAAGCCACCCCAATTCCGCTGTATGCTATGCGCTTCCAAGAGGATTGAATTGTATTATTTTCTGTTTTCAAATCAGTGCTCGATTGCACTTGTAGTGTTTCCAGGGTGGATTGTGAAGTTTCCAGGAGTGATACTGCCAAGGTAAGTTCATGCATGTTTGATTGGTTGCGCATTCAGCTGATGCTTTGTCTTCCAAATTTGAATTAAAGCGATAATGTTTAATATTTTCTTTTTACTTTTAATAAAAAACTGGTTGAGTTTTTGTACGTAAATTTTGAACAAAAAATTAATTTCCCCCTACGAAGAAATTAGACGTAAATTAGAGTATTGGCTATATTTTTCATTTTAACTTGCGACAGTCAAGTATGTAGCCTACATTGGAAACTTGGGTAATATCGAAAAATGTGGGAAAAAACTTGAAGTTTTTTGAAATGTGGTCTATTAAACGCCTGAATCGTATTAAACTGATGGAAAAAAGGACGAATGAGAATGTATTCAGGCTATTCGGTCGGCAGAAAATGTTGCTGCCTGAAGCAACTGTCTATGGGAAATGAAAGCTTTCGGAAGCTAAATATGGAAAGATCGTTGGCAGGCTGCTGAGAAGCCGAAGAAGACTGACTATGTTTATTAGCTTAGTGTTATACTCGTATACATATAATAATCAGCGTTAGTATTGTTGTGCCCTCAGGATTTAATAAACTAGGTAATTTCAATATGAAACGGTAGCACTCTCTAGAAAGGCGATGTAGTGTGTACAATAAATAAAAAATGAAATGAAATGAAATTTCTCGCGCTGTTGGTAGGTATGCCTACTTGTTTTTTTTTCTTTAAATATTACTCTTTAATGGGCTGTACTAGTTGATATCCAAAACAGCCATTTACGATGATAGGCCGCGTCGAGAATACACTAAAAAGAGAAGATTTCAGTGTTATTTTTCAGAATATCTCGACAAAATCGTCGAAAAGTAAATTCAAATTATACAAAAATAATTTCGAGAAAAATCAACTTTTTCTCAAGAACTTTTGTGCTTTTTCCCTCCGTTTGCTGTAGTTCAGTCGTTATTTCAGATTATTGAGAACCAAATATTATATTTTCTGTGTCTTACTGTATTACATGAGCAAGAATGTGAAATTTCTTGAATTTTTTCATGTCTGGGGCCGCTCTCATTTGTAAGGATTGCGTGTCCTTGGTAGTATCCTGATGTATGTCAAATGAATTACCGTGACAGTTCTGCGTTTAAATGCTCGAAAAAATTAAGAAAATTGATATGATTAAGTTTGATTAGAAAAACTATTTCTTGAAAAAGAATGTTCTTTCTTTCGAAGGAAATTTTTAGTTTATGCAAGAGGCATGGGTGGCAGTTTTTCAATTTCCATGTTACATTTTTTCCCTCGTCATGGATATTGAACGTGAATTGGCTTCTTCACTTTTTTTTCATTCATTGTTGTTCAGTTAGATAGCTCCCAAGCCGTATAGTTAAAAATTCTGTTTGAAATACTTGTGCCGCCGGTCAGTTCCGTCACCGGTGTATATGTACTCAGATCGTTAATAGCTCTGATAGGATTACACTAACTTACACCAACCTACATCGGTAGGGATATTCCACAAATATTCAAGACAAACTTGGCGGAAAGTTTCTAAATATTCCTACATTTGTAGAATCGCCCTCCTGGTGTTGGTTGGATTGAGTTGGTGGAGTCCTATCAAACATACTCGTAGCTAATATTAATTACTCATTTTCTGGATTTCTGATTTTATTAGATTAATTGTTCATAAAAACAACCAAAAACGAACAGGTGACCTCTTCTCTTTGTTTATTATATCAAAACCATTATTAGAGTTATCGACATTGGAAATTTTAGTTCACTGGTAACCTTTTCATTTTTTTGAAACGGGTTTGAAAGTGTGTCCAATTTATTTTATATGAGAATTTAATTTAGGTGATTTGGATTTTGGAAATTCAATTTTTGCGTTATAATATTTAATTTTCTATTAGCACGAGTGAAATGATGTTACTATAGTTGTAAATCAACGCTTTCAGTATTCCATTAAAGTGAGAAAATTCAGTGATGTCATAATTTTCGGGAATATTGTGTCCCTCTGACGTACTTTTAAGCAAATTTCATCCATTTAACGTGGAGTATCTTCTCATAATTATACGTCCACTCATCTGTACGTAACGTTTATGATACACAAAAACACCTTATCCTTACTCTCGGAGTAGAAATTATTGAACGAAGTCTCGTCGAATACTGTACATTAATAAATTGTTCCTTTGCAATGAATATGTATGAAAGTTTTAACCTGTTACTGCTCAAATATCGCGCTTTTCGCTAGTTACGGTACTCATTTAGATTTTTTTTTCTTCTTCAAATTCGTAGGTTCTTCCTTATTATGAAAATCATTCTTAAGAAGTGAAACCTAAGGGGTATCGACAATTTTCATGTAGGCATGAGTTATCACGATTTTTCTTTTCTCTTGAGTGTAAACTTGTATCATTCCTCGAATATTATTCGGAGTTTAATTTGGTGTTTGTCAGGCAGTGAAATGGCAATCAGCCGATTGGGTAAGTTGGTGTTTAACGATGTATGTTCCTTAATCTGGACAAATGATATGGTACCTACTTGCTAAAATACTCATGAGCTGCTACGTGAAAAAAATTTAGTCGTATCGTCCATTGTTAACTCACTAAATAATACCTGAAGTGAAAGATTTTTGTTTACCAAACATAATTAATTGTTAAGGTAATGAACATGTAGTGGATACAAGGAATGTGGTCTGTCTATTGTTTGATTTCTAGCGGCATTTTATGGTTGTCATTTATAAATTGAAACTAATTCACCATCTTTAAGCTCCAGACTTTCCATTTAGGTAGTTGGTAATAGTTTTATGTTTATTTAAAGGTTAATTGGTGCGTTATCAGAATTTTTATTTTTTGTGAAATGCTGCTGCAATTAAAACGAGTGAAAAAAGTAGACCTAATCATTTTGTCCCAAAATTGTTTACATTCAATGTAAACAAATATTGTCTGTGTGGGGACATTACTCATATGAGGTGAAGGGGCTTGGACCTTCGATGACTGTTGCTGCCAAAAGGCTGGCAAATATTCATCTTCATGATGTTAAACAAATGCACAGTTATGTTCAATCGTAATTACTTGTACACACATGCAAGTAATGTACGAGTACTGAACTGTGACTAATCTAACAAAGACAATGATGTCACAATTCAGTACACAAACTGGTTTGCCATTTCTTATGTATACAAGAAATGATGAACCAACTCTTTCTCATGGATGTACATAATTATTACATATTTGTGTATGTGTATGTGTGAAATAAGCCCATATATAAGCTGTCTAGACTGGCTCTAAAATCACCAGTGTTTGCCCAGGTTTTGGTTACCCATATTTGTGTACATATGAAGTGGTAGAACACGCAGTAATCTGTTGATTACCTTCTGGTGAGAATATTCTTTTCACAACAAGGTATTCCACAGTCTGAAACAAATTATATCTTTTTGTGAAAATAATATTCGACCACATTATTTGTATGTGTAAAATTGGAAAACCTTTTGTTTATAAGGGTAAATATCATTGACATTATAAAAACTGAAGAACCGGTGACATTTTGTACAAATTTGTCGTGAGATAATTGCAAGTTTAGTAATATTCTTGGTGTTTCTCTTTGGAGTGGTTTCCCTTTGCCTGTTTGTTTGGTACAACTGTGCATGTCTGTGTGATGAATTCAGTTGAAAATGGAAGTGGAAGTACTGTGTTATTTTAGGTTTGCACGTTGTTGTTGAAGTTTTTTCAGAAAGAAACGTAAATTGAAAATGAACCAAAGCAGTGCAATAAAAAGGGGACTTGATATTATTTTTCATTTGTTAAGCATCAACTTTCATTCTCTATTTGATCGTATTCGAATCATTTGGGTATGTTATAGTTTTATCTAGGTATACAGTTCATTATAAATCTCCTTGATGGCTGTTTTAAACCTCAAATTTTACAAAATAGTAAAAATTAGTCTTCGTTAAAAATCAATCGAAATATGTCTATAATTGGGTAAAATTTAATTTAATTTTCCCCAAGTTGTCCAGCCAAAAACGTATATAAGGGTAGTGTCCTGGTGGTGAAGCTTAACGTTTTTAAAAATAGTGGAATCGTTCCTGTTGGTGACATTTTGCTGTGAGAAGGACGTCAGAATAGATAGCGTCGAAGATTGCAATCCTCTCTTTGAGAAGGAGCTGTCTATGCTCTTGTGTACAGCAAATGTTTTTTTTAAATTCACATTTGAAGTACCCACTAGTGCAAATGTAACGCTATAAGAAAATTGTGTGTTCAAAAATTTTGTCAATTCATAAGGCAAAACCGAAACGTCCGGTTCTGCGATCTTAAAAAGTTGTCCCGTCAGCTATTAAATAATTTTCGTTTCACTTTTCTGCTATAAGTATTAATTTTTTTTTACCATGTTTAATTTTATTTATTCATCTACGTTGCAGTTTTTTTTCCCCTACTGAAAAATATAAATACATTATACCTGTAATATTTAACTCACTTTTTTCTTATCGATTTCAAGGGTCCAAAACTAAGCTGCAAACATCCAGCAGTTTACTTGTCAGACCCACCACTCGAGTCGATGCTTTTCGTGCTCGATTGAGTAAATTGTATTCAACATGGTACCAAATTTATTTTTTCCTAGTATTTCTCTTGTTTTTCTTTTTTTCACTGCTATAACATGTATATATACATATATATATATATATATATATATACCCTCACCATTGCTCAGCCACACAGTAAACGTTCAATGACGCACTGTGTTTACGAGTTTACGATGCCAGTACCAAGAAAAAGACCAGAAAAAAGTAAAAAGTTCCGTTAACTTTTGCAAAAAATAAAAAGAAAAAAGTGAAAAAAGAAATGCCATGCCATGTCCACCGAGGAGCTTTTGTTTCTCACCCCTGTACCCTGCCATTCTTCATCGTATCCTTTGCCAACAGCTCGCAGAGAAACTTTTTTCGTAATCGTGCAACGAACGGCGAATATAAAAGACCAATATTTACTCTGTTCGTACGGGTTTTCGATATTCTCGAATCCGTTTTATTTAAATAAAGATATCGACCTCCAAATACCACGAGTCCACTCGAAAAGTCTAATTTTATTGTTCTGCATAAAATACCAAAAAAAGAAGCCGAACAGAAAATATGGGAAGTGGAGAAAAACCTTACAAACCATTATCATTACTTATTCTTTGTGTTTGTTCGACTATTCTAGTAAGTTAAGGTTGTATAAAAGGTATGGGTTGGAAGAAGTAGAGTCGACTTACTTACATAAAGACAAAAAAAAAGGAAAAGGAATAGAAGTAGAAAAATCGACTTTCCAACTTCTCGTTCTCTTTGAAGGTTGAAATTGTGACCTGAATTCGAGTTGTAAATATTTTTCCTTTTGTGGCTCTGTCATATTTGCGACAGACTGTATGACAAAAATGCATTCATTGGCTTATAACTGTCAAGAGTGGTTAGTCTGCTAGAAATTTAAACGTATTTTGATAGGTACCTAATATATATAATGAGTAATATTTTTGTGAAAAGTCTGAAAATACCAGTTTTCTTGTTCTGTACGAGTATGTTAATTTAACTGTAAATGTTACCTGTAAAATTTTCAAAATATATTTAATCCACGTATTTAACTATCAAAAGAGATAAAACTGAAAAAGAATTAAAGAAAAATAAGTAGTAAAACATAATTTGCGTATATTTCAATTGACCTTGGATCTCATGAAATGACTCGAAAGTGAGTTGGGTACGTTTTTTGTTTCATCATCCAGGGAAACTTTCGGCACTAATAGTTCAAATTCATATTATGACTTATATAATTATACTAGTTGCCCACGGTGTCAACTTTGCTTGACAGATACTTAGGATCTTTGACCCTGTCCTTGAGCTAAGTTTTTACATATTACCCAACAAAATCTTAAAATATAAAATTCTCCCCTTTTTGAACCAAATAAGGGTTAAAAATGAGTCTAATGATGAAATTAACATTAAATTCGAATTCAGCGCCTCAAAAAACATGTCCGATGATATATTACACAATAAAATGTGAAAATAAAAATTTTTTCCTATTTTGGGCGCAATAAGGATAGAAGAATGAGTCTAATGATAAAATTAAGATAAAATTTTAATTTAGCGTCTCAAAAAACATGTCCAATGATTTATTACACAATTAAATCTGAAAATAAAAAATTTTCCTCTTTTTTGGCCCAATGAGGGTTGAAGAATGTATCTAATGATGAAAATAACATCAAATTTGAATTCAGCGCCTCAAATTATTTATCCAATGTAGGCATTAAAATATGAAAATCAAAAATTGTCCTTTCTTTGAGCCCCATGATGGTTCATAAAAGTATTAAATACTTAAATGTTAAAATGAACGTCAAACTCGAATTCAGCGTCTCAAATATATGCCCGAAGATGTATATTTAAGAATGAGGAAAAGACTACTAAATGTAGCGCTAATAAGTTCGCATAATGTTTTTCTTCTCTTTACTATATACACGCAGTGCTATTAATCTAGCCTTCATTAATTTTCCTTTATAAATAAGTTTTCCGAAGTGATAAAATAATAAAACCAAGCCTAGAACCTTCCTAGGTTCATAAAGAATGTACTTACAAAAATTTATCAAAATTGGTTTGGTAGACAGTGAAATTACCCTTAACATTGTGACATCTAAGTCATCCATAGCCTTCCCATCACGTCACCATCGATTGTATATTGATATTATGATAGGGAACGGCTCACGAACTCTAAGTTTGTAATAATGATAAGGTGAACCAGAGATACGTCGATTCCCCATTGGGAATAAATTCCCGAAATATAAGAAACATAAAAACACGTCGACCGATGATTATTTAACGATATGGTGACGTGTAATAATAAGATATCGATCATCGGTGAACTATTTCTAATCTCTTTGACTGTTCACGTTTTAGGCTAAGAGGTGAACAGTCAGTCTCGTTTTAGACGTGATCGTTTTTCGTTCGTCGTGAATATGAAATATTATTCACGACAAATACAGCTCTTTTATACGGCAGCAAGCCACCAATTGATTGTTTTCACCGATATTTTCGAATGTGAACGCCAATAGTAGAATTTAAATAACTCGCGATATTATTCTTTCGAACTCAAAACGAATAATCGATCGAGATTTGATGGTTCACCGAACTTCGAGAACCATGAGGCGATGTGAAGAATAACCTGCACGACCTGATTGTAGTTACCATAACTGTAAGTAATCTTTTCAATTGTAATAAAGTATACACTGTGATAATGGGTCGGCCAACTTATTTAATTCCACATACGTAAATTCGCCCGATATACTTCGTAGGCCTAGGGAGCTATCGCTGGTAGGCTGGTGGCCTAACTGTTTGAGCTGGTTTGTGGTTTCGACTCTACGATTGATCGAGACTTATTGATATACTTCGAATCGTGATATCATTCCCTATACTCGGGATGTACGTTCGTTTTCGGACGTCACAACATACACTTTTCCAAATTTTCCTCTTTATATCAATATATACAATAAACATACAAGTACAGAATTATTTCGCCAATTATTCCTTCGATATACATGTGCCACTACCCCACAGCCCCATAGGGACATGAAAAAAAAAGTTCGTTGTCTCCTCCGAAACAACGAATTCTACTGTATTACCAAAAATTCAGGGTTGGCATTAGCCAAAGTGCTGCTCCGCGGCGCTTCAGGACTTGTATTAGTATAGATATAAATGTATTTTATTTGTCACAATTTTAGTTCGATAGTCACGAGTGCGGACGTTGTTATCAAGCCAGGACCAAACCTATTATTTTAGTCTGGATCAGCAGGACGGTACCGCGGGTACGTTCATTTTTGGTCCCATTTTGGGTGCTTTATAGCTCTAAAATGCTTAATTTATGACAGATAGCTACGAAATTCGGTGAAAAAGTTTGTTTTGATCTATTTTAACGTAATATAAATTTTGTTGCAAATCAGCCAGCTAGTGCTTTCCAATAAGTCCGATTTTATTTAGATTTTAGGTTTTAAAATAGGTAATCTTCAATCAATAACTACGAAATTTAATAAAATCATTATTAATGAACTATTGCCTACTAACTTATTGCCAGTTTTGGTTGTAATTTGCTGATTTTTGAAAATTTTCCAGCAAAGAAGTTGCAGCGCCGAAGTGTTCAAAGCAAAATGAACGTAGTTTTTTGTGAATAATTATTTTTATAAAGTTTTTGATTTTCATTCAGTTTATTCCTAAGCGACGTTTAGGAACTCACGAAATTCTAAATTCTTGTGAACAAAATAAACTTGTGTAAATATTTGGGGTGAAACCTCACTTACCACGGTTTCTTCTAGTTCTGTTGGTATAGTATCCCATAAACGTCCGCTTTAAGATCGACAAAAAGAATTCGTAAAAAGTAAAAAGTAAAATAGATACCATATACGAGCATATAGAGAAACAAAAATAGGCATGGGATAAAATAAAATGAAGAGAAAAAAAAAGTTAAGGAAATTGCAAGCTGAGGAGAAAAACGACCGCAATCTGAGAAATAAAAAATCGACTTTCTAGCTTTTCGTTTTTCGTAGGTTTTAAATTATGGCCTTAAGTCGAGTTGCGAAAATTTTTTTTTTTTATTTTCTCTCCCCGCAAAGGCAGCTGCTAACTAAAAAACGATAAATTGGTTGAAATATTCGGTCTCATTTCGAATTTCTTTTTTGTGACGAAGAAGAACGTCTAAACATTCGCACACAGCGTGCAGAATAGAAAAAAATAAAAGAGCAGAGGAAGAACGTCGAAAATACGTGATAAGTATTTTAACTTTTTTTAAAAGCTGCGGATGAATGTTTAAGTATACACGCACAGATAGAAGACGAGTGAGTTAGAAAGAGAAGGAAAGAGTGAGGCGAGTGATAGAGAAAACCCTTCAATTTTTCATACATAAAACGAAAGAACGAGAAAAAAAAGCGAAAAAGAAGAAGAAGAAAATCGTTTTTCTTTTGGAAATGACTCTAAAGAATAGCGTTGGTTAGGGGGTGAGGGAAGGAGTGTAAGTGAAAAATACTCGTGGAAACGAAAACATTTTGACAAATCTTATTTCATTTTCTTGAAATGTGTCGAAATATGCGGAAGAAAAGAGAATCGGAGAGCTCATTCTAATGAAGCGAAAACGTGGACGATGTGAAGATTTTTTTGTTAGTATTCAACGGTGGAGTTGAAACTTTTTTTTCTCCCTTTGCTTTACTGTGATGCAGAAAATTGTTGTAGGGTGCTGCGTGAGAAAAAGGAGAAAGGGAGCAATGATGCTGTGGGAAGTTTTCTTTAGTGATGCTTGTTATTGTAGATCTAATATAAAAAGCGTTTCCGGTAAAATGTGATAACTTCTTCGACAAAGAGTAGAATGAAATGAAATTGAAAAGTTTTGAATTTTTTATTTTTGTAAAGGAGAAGGAAAAAAATAAGGCCTTTTTTTTCGATTTTCTCGAATGAAAAAGAAGATAGTCCGAAAATAATATCGAGAGTGCGATGAATTTGATGGATTTTTTTCGAATGTATGGCCGTTAGGAAGTTAGCCTTCATTTTCTTCAAGTATGGTAATAATGGGTGAGAAACTGTACGATTGAAAAAAAAACATTTTTAATTCTTATATGTTGTCCACATTTATTATAAAAAAGAATAAAAAAAGCGGAACCTAATGAAGCTTTTTTTCCGGAGCGAAGACATTTGCTTTGGCATTGTGGTCAGTGGTCAGAGACATACAACTAAAGAGATGTCCAATCAAAAACACATCAAAGATAGAATGTTATAAAATGTTTCAAACTACAGCATTTGTTCTTGCACATGTGTCGTAGCTTGATTGTGTGTAGTGTATTGGTATAGAGATGTGTGTTTTCAGTATGAAATATGTGCGGCTTTGGATATGAAGAGCATATAATTCAAATTGTTTCTTTTCCATCTTTCACTTATTTTTAAACCACAGCTCATATGGAGCGTTGGGCATTGGTTTACCTGTATTTCTCTAATTGTGGTATGGTTGTCTCATGATCTCCTATTCTAAATATTTTATGTTATAATCTCTTCTATTGTTGCCTTTTATTGTAATTTTTTTCCCTAGTTTTTCATGTTAATTTTAAAGTTTAGAACTTGGTACTTTCATGAGGATAAGATGGCCAACCTTAAATTTGTTCTCTCTCTCTCTCACCTTTTGTCATCTTTTTACTAAGCCATTCATCCCTCACATCATTCACTTTAATTCAATTTTTATACATTTTTATTTTATGACATTGTTTTTATTTTAGTAATTTATTATGTTTCTTTTCACGTCATTAGATTATTCGTATGTACTTGGCTTTGCATCTCTATTTTATTTTGCTTCGACTGTAGTTTAAATTGCTCAATCATTTTTATTTGAATTCGCTTCCTTTATTTAATATTCGATGCTCATTTGCAGCAGCCAATAGAATTGCTTTTTCTTCCTGGTATTTGGCTGTAAAATATATCCTAAGATGTACGAAACAGAGTGGTTTGATGTGCTGGTGGCTTTGATAGCGATCCAGACTGTTTTTGGTTGCCTAGTTTGTTAGGATAATTAGTTATTGTCTGGTTTTCAAATTGTACTGTGTAGGAGTCTTTACTCTGAGTGTGCTTTTTTGAAATCACACTGTTTCTCACAAAATTCTTATTTGTTTGCTTTCTAGAAGTTGCAATGTCTAATGAAATAACTATCAAATGTGAATTGTATCTTTAAAATTTCTTTGTTCACAAATTTTCAAGCCAAACAACTGACTTGTGTTCGAAACTGTGACACCATTATACACGCCACTTTTTTACCTAGTTTAGGCACTGATTCACAAGCCTTTAGTGTATAATTAAAAATTGTGTTTTTATGAACATCGATCCAATTACATCAATCATTGACAACATTTTACCCCATCAGAATCAAAATTTAGTTTTCTATGGCCTCACAAATCACAATTTGTATGTAATATATTAGCTGCCAGGCAGCACATTTTGAGCAAGTGCTTGAATTTGTTGTTTTTAGTGAGTTTTTCAACTCTTGCTGTCTGCAGCTGATTGATCGTCTATCTGCAGGGCTTTTTCAATGGTATTGACTTGGGATTGACGCTGTACCACATCCAGGAAAGATCAGATTGTTTAAAAGCCGTTGCTACATTTGCAGATTGCAGTACAGCAGTATAAATTTCATTTCTATGTCTTTTGTTCTATTCTGATCATTTGTTTGGGAATCAGAAACAAATATGATATTAATAGGCATGAGGTGGAAGAGGTTGGTTAGTTTTGCTGGTTCGTTTGTTGTTCTGTTGGTTTTGCTTCCCCCATCCGTCCTAAAAACATATTTTCCTACCCTTGACGATCCAGGTAAATGTACCTTTTTTACTTTCACTCTTCTATTGGTTTGTTTGGTTTTGTTGTGTGGTCACTGGAGGTATTTTATTTTACCATTATCAATATAAAAGAGCATTTTTTAAAATTAATTTTTACATAATTTATTCCCCTTATTTTTGGGATTTTATGGTCAAACTTTTAAATAAGGCATAATGGAGGATTGAGGAATGCTTTAATTCCATGTATTTTTTTCTGCTGCATTTCAACCCTTGATTTTTTTCAACCATATTTTGATGAGCTTGCTCCACCCAATTTTGTTTTTCTTTTTTCGTGTTTCCCACATTTCACCCGCTGAAGGGTAGGTGGAAGCAAATTTGATATTCAGTTGTATTGATCAGGAGGAGGATTGTCCTTACTTTCAAAAACATTTGCAAAACAATTCTTGGTCCAGATGTCTGATGCATTGAGATTTTTCATTATGTAAGTATTTTATTATTTTTTCAATTTGGGTTTGGCTACCAGACCATTTTATTCAGCTTCTGGATGAAATGTTTGATGTCAAAAGGGTGAAGGGATGATCCATATCCTGTGATCAATAGTCCGCTTGTAAGAATTTTTCAATCACATATGGAAGCACCAATTGAACCAAATGTCCAAACTGAATACACCATCACTTTCAGGTTGGTAATGTGATGGTGGCTGGTCTCAAACTCACAATCTTTTGATTGCATAGCCAAGAGCTTAATAATTAATAATCACTACCCACTGGTGACCTTTTCCCTTTTTAATATTGAGTTGTTATTTTTCATTCTTACATAATACAACTAGGCAATCCTTGGCTCTTTCTGCAGATAACACATTACCTTCATATTTTTACAATCTGTTTTAAATTTCAATTTAGAACTGAAAATAGGCTATCTCTCAAAATAACTTACCTCATCTTCAGAATCACAACATCAACTAGATCATACCTTTTCCCTGAAAAGTGCGTACCTCTTTAGCACACAGACATGGTAGAAATAAAAGAGACCATGACAAAATTCAATAACCGGCGTGTATTAAATATTAATAATTATATAAATTTCATTAACAATAAAAACATACCATAATATTAATTTAGTTTAACACGTCAACAAATCTGACTTCAAAACAAATAAGGTACTTCAAAAATCACTATTGGATGTAGAGTAAAACAAAGACATCAAATAACTTGTGTAAAACATGGAACATTATCAGAACACAGTAATACGAAGAGTAATTTTAACTGCAGTTGAATAAGATGAAGCAAGCTCCAACTTAATCAAATGTAAGGTAAATTTTCATATGCTTTCTTATCGAAATAAGAAAGAGGAGAAATCTATCAACCTTTGAAAAACATGCAAGATCTGGTGAAAACCCACCGTGGTAGGTTTTCATTGGATGTCCGGACTGAAATGTCAAGTATACTACAGTTTTACTTCAACCATGTACCATCACACACTAATTTTGTTTTAACAAATGAAGAATCAAACCTAGCACAAATGAATGAAAATTTACCATAAAATTCATAATATGCGAAAAATAGATCTCTTTAGCGGCAAAATTAGTTTGTTCATGAAATTTTTCTCTAAATTCTGTATTAGCAGTAGAATTGCGGATTTTCCGAGCCCATAAAATTCAGCTGTCGCAACACTATTTAAGGGGTAGCGGGTTGGGGCGAAATTCAGGAAAATTTTAATTTTACAGGTTAGGTCGAGTGTGACGTAGTCTTATAAAAGTAATTTCAATTTCACTTTTATTGCTTTACCAGTAAAGTAACTTTTTATTTAATGTTAAAATTGTGGATGGTCCATCATTTCGTACCCTTCGTAATGGTTATAGTTAGGTACTTGTTAAAATTTTGCTTACAACACTTTTCAAATCCCTAGACGTTCTTCAGTGGCTGCTGAAATATGATTTGTCGTACCAGTGTTAATTTCTTTACGATATACAATTTGTAGAAATTACATTTCATTAAGGTTCTTTTCCCGTACTATAACATCGTTTTCAACTTACATTATAAAGTTAAAATATGCTGTGCCTCGAAAGTGAACGGTTCTGTGTACATAATTTTATTCAACCTTCGTCGTAGGTAATCGCAGTTTTAGTAAATTTTGCTTTATATTGGTCCCCTGATAAATGACATCGAAAATAAACGAAAAGTTTCCGCTCAAACTTTTGGTAGAGACAAATTGCTTACCTCCTTTCTCGGCCTCCAGACCTTTTTGTTTCTTTTTTTCCAGCATTTGTGCGATTGAAGTCGATAACGAGGAATGCCGTTTATAATTAGTCGAATAGTGTCACTTGTTATTGTTCACCAAAGCTTTTTTAATTCATTTCTTTCCTTTTCTTTTTGATGAAATATTTTATAGGATGGTGATGGGAAATCACTGTGTGTAAAGTAAAGTGAAAAATTGGTAGTTGCACCTTTTTTAGATGGGCCCTAGATGATGGATGTATTTATTTTCGAAAATATATTGTATGTGTGGTATGGGATGGTAGGCTGTGGGAATCATGTCCCAAGATTACTCTAAGTTAGCATTTTGTCTGGAGAAGTTATGACAATCATAAACCTAGCCATCATGATAACCAATGGGTTCATAGAATTAAAGTCAGGAAATTCTAAGAGTAATATGAATGATTTTTTGACCTGACAAAATGAGTCGAATGCATGTTCAAATGCACACGTTTTATCATGATTTTTAGTACGAGTATTTTCAGATATGATAGATAAAGCAAAAGTTTACACAAACTTTTTTTTTTTGAATTGAGTAATAATTAATTTCGATGAAATTTTATTGCTTAATTCTACCCTATTTGAGAAAACTATTAATTTTGAAACTTTTTCCTTTTTAATACTTCTCTCGCCTAGAAAAAAAGGAAAAAAGTTGTTTTGTTAAAATGAATTATTCTTTTTCATTTTTCGCAGTCATAAAAATAATGATGTTTATTAAAATTACATTCATACATGTAGTTATATGCTGAATTGTCAGATACAGTCTCAATATTTTCTTTCAATTTCTGTGCTAGTTGAAGGAAACGTAGAATAGGTATAAGATCTTGAAAATTAATTTTTAACGAAACCAGCCTGCAAACAGAACTACTTATTTATTTAGAAATAAAAAATTGTTATTGGTTGGCTACATCCAGAATTTATTTTTTTAAAACTTAAATAATACTTAGTTCAAATAAAATTCATTCTCAATTTCTGTATATTATACCGCGATTTTTGCAGCATTCACAACATTTTAATTTTGAAAAAAAACTGCTCTCTCACATAACAATATTTCAGCTGTTATTTGAGCTACAAAGTTGAGGTTAGTACGATTGGAAAAATGATAAAATTTTCTTAAATTCTCCGCAAACACTTATTTGTTTATCGCCACTAGTTTTTCAGACGTAAACCATTAAAAAACTGCAAATTGATGAGAAATTTACCATTTTTTAAATTGTTGTTTATTTCAAAAACTAATGATGTTGAAAAAATTTCCAATGGTGACCCTCTTTATTTTTCAACGACCAATTCATTTCCATCATCAGTTTTCTCCTGTAATGAAGGAATTGCAAGTTAATGGCGAAAGAAAATGCAAGAACGAATCTCTCCACTTTTTCATTATTTTACAATTATTTTATGGTTTATTTTTGAAAAACTGATGATAAAAAAAAATTAATTTAGTTTCGAATTTGAGAAAATTTTCTCCTCTCTCCAACAACCTTAATTCAGCTTTTTATCTCCAATAGCCGCTGAGAAATCTTGAGATGAAAAAAGGAAGATTTTTTCAAAATTTAAATGTTTAGAATGTTGTAAAAATTATAGATTGGCTAGTTATATAAAAATTGGAATTCCAATGAATAAGAAACTGTGCTGTTAGATGAAAGTTCCATGAGGAAAACATTTGGGATTTTTTTTCCCAGTTTCTTTTACTATTCATGTAAAACAAACCCAAAAAAAAATGCTCAATTAAAAAGTATGAACATTTATGGTGAATAGATTATACCATATTGTAAATTTTTACTACTGTACTGCGCCTCGAAAATTTTGAGTCACAAGTGAGAGTAATCCATAACTGGTAGTTTACCTTATGCCCATAATCATTCTCACAATGACTAAAATCTTAATAAAATATGCAAAATTTCCATAAACGTATGTGTCCCTCTTCCTCTCTTCACAACCTTCAGTATGTCGTGAATTTAAGCATAAATTTCTTGGTTAAATGTAATTTTCATACCTATTTGTTGCATATACTTATTCACGTAGAAAATATAAAATTTTTCTGCTTTTGGTATCAAAATGAAAATATACGCTAGGTAAGTATCTCCGTTGTGCAGCGCGCACGCCATCTACCCGATTTTTGTTTAATAAATGGGATGCCGTATCATTAAGGTAAAGTAGAATAATACCGATACTGAAATGCAAGATTTTTGGTTTTTTCACTCTCAGTTGTCCCCATGTTATCATATTCAGATGTATAATAGCTCGTCTGAATTGCGCATTCATTCTCTACAATTTGATGGGTGAAACATAAAAAGCTGACAATTAGGTTTTGAGTTATGAGTAAAAATGTAAGTCAACCTCAGAATATTGGTATTACCCCAGATCTGAGGTAATACTGTTATCGTCTTTCTTGTCTCGTATATAATCAATACAATCTTTATGGGGCAATACCGTTAATGTGCATACAGTTGGCTGCAAAATGCTTTTTGGTTCATGAGAATTGACTGAAAATTGACCGAGATATGAGACAATGAAATTAACTGTGTTGATGAATTGTAAAAAATTCTTCAAAATTGTTTAGAGTTTTTTTTCACTCTAGTTCATTATTGACAAAATTCCAATCATTGTATAGACTTGAAAATGAAAACAAACGTCTGCAATTTTATTTTTTCATAAATTAAAAAGTATATATATGAGGGGTTGGGTTGAAGAATGTGTACTTGCCCCCGTCAAGTTGAAAAAAAGAAAAAATTCAATTCAGGAGAGTGCAAAATGGCTAAAAATTTTGAATAAAAATTGATGCTAAATTTTAATTTTTTTCCTGCTCCACAAATTCCCCCTTCACCTTGCTCATTTCCAAAATCATTATTATCATCATTGCTGAAAAGGGATAAAATAAACCAAAAAAAAGTAAAAAAGAGGAAAAAGGTAAGAATAAAAAAAACACATTTGTCATATGTATATAATATCACGTTTCCAACCATCCCATTTGTTATAACTTTTGCCACCAGGTGGTGCTCTTGGAGGTGCTTACCTACCCTATAGGTACCTGAAATTGAGCGTTCTGGGTTTGTACTGCTCACAGTGGTGGACATGACGAAACGTATTTGGTTCTATATATGTTTGTTGTCAACCAGAAATTTTTGTACTTTGTCAAATGAAGATTTAGTAATAGACCAATCAATACTTCGCAAAATGATTATTTCTGCTTGGAGAACATGCTTGTCAACATTCAGCCATGCAGCATAAGTAGCCCAACATGGAGCCATTTCAGTAAAATTAAATGAAATTATATTGAAAAAATTTATCAATTGTACTTACAATTTTTAGACTTTTTTCTGAAAATCGAATCGATAACTGAATGAAAATAATGAAAATAACGGGTTTTCCAAAATTCTTTATCTTTCAAAGTAGTACTACTTGTATTACTTGCATCTTCTGTCCTAATCGTTGAATTCACATAAAAGTCTTTTTGATTCTTACTTTGAATACTCTTCCTTTTTTTAATGTGATGCACAGGGCCCACCGCAGGATTTCCTCAAGGGTTTTTTTTTTTTTTTGTTTTTTGCTACCTAATTGTAAATTTAAATTTTTATTTTATGAGCTCCCTGAAAGTCATACATTGATATTTTTTCAAAAAATTTCCTTCTCAGATATGGACCACCTTCCTCGTAAGACAAATTATTTAAAAATAGCTTGAGTTTGAAAATGAAAATTGAACAAGTTAATTTTAAATTAAAAGTTTTATACATTTTTCAAAATAGTAAACTACGATGATTGTCTGAAAATAAATGCAATAATGGTTGAATTGCAGCAGCAGACCTGGTATGGTTGTATTAATCATAATTGTGTGGTATGTGACCCTGGGTGCAGAATCCAATCAAAACGAACCAATATTAAATCCCAAAACACACCACCATGCCAAACAAGAATGTTCACCTACAATGAAATAAATGAAAAATTAACCGGTTTAAACCTGCTTAGTCAGCCATCATCCATTTTACCACTTTAAACCATGCATATTTTAAAAAAGAAACTAAATTTGACCGAGTGAGGAAACCAAGTGGGAATTCATTGATAAGAAATTGAAGTTAGTGGCTAGCCTAATTGTCAGCCACTCGCGGAGTTTTATTTTTAATTTGTGGTGTTTTAAAATAACTGTAAAAATACAGAAATTGACTCAAAACATAGCGTTTGTTTCTACAGATTTTGCTTTACCTTGTTCAATTCCCTCTTTCAGTGCTGCAACTATAATACTTCAATTGTGTTTTACTTTTACAGTTTGTAAACCGACACGCCCATCTTGTAGCACTTTATGAACTGATTTCAAAAGTCTTTTTGTTCAACATTTTCTGAATTTTCAATAAATTGTGATGTATTGGCTAAGAGTAATGAACATACAATGTTTTAAGCAAATTGAAAAATATTTGACAATGCTTAACATCAACACAACAACAGGTATTAATAACTAGTGTTAGTTTGTGAACGTAGCAATGAAAATATTGGGAAAATAGATATTTCGCTTTCATCTTAATTTCAAGATCTCCTTTTTCACCTGATATAACATTTACACCATCGTAAGTCTGGGCCACTATAAGAATGTCGTCAATATTTATTTCTTTCAACTCGGTTAAAATTAAATTTTTTTTAAATTTCAGCATCCTTAGCAAAGGAAACGTTGACAATTTTCAGAAATCAATCCTAATGCATCAGGTTTGCAGTTACATGTCTTACACATAAGCCTAATTGTTTTTTTTTTCTTTTTTTTAAACCGTGCATCAACTAGGTACCATTAAAGAAACACAACCACAAGCTTTGATCTCGTCTCTGATTTGTTTAATTACATGATTACTTGCGAGGGAGATAATCTCATTTTGCAATGCAGGAGACGTACTGTTGAAATATTTTTTTTCAAAATGTTCCGTAAATTCAGGGAAATACTGAGAAAGCAATTGGCATAGTTCCTAAAAATGACCACTGTTATCTTTAGAAAGAGTGTTGTCCAACTCTTTGTATTATATAGTACATAGCTAACTGCATATTAAAGTTGACTACCAATTAATCCTGGTTCCCATTGTTGTTTTTGCTATTTCTGGCAATACATCCGTGTATAGAAAGTTCCATAACCTTCTTTTTTTTAAATAGGGTATTTTTTTTTACGTCTTATCATCTATTATCTGTCAGTAAAAAAGTCTCAGAATTTCAACGAATATCCTACATTTTTTTTGTTAGAAAAATCTCTGGGGGTTAAATGCCTGTTTTGGGAAGCTCAGCCCCCCTAAATCTGCCCATGCCCAATTTTGTTTTAAATTTCGGACAAAAAAATCGCACTCTGAAGATTTAAAATTTCAGAAATTTTTACCTTAAGCAGTAGTGTGATGAAAATTTCCGTGTGGCAGTAAATTACTTCGAATATTTTTTAAATTTCTGGTTATTCCGTGTTTTTATTCACGTATTATTGAGAAGAGAAGCTGTAATTTTTACCTAACGACTTATTAATAAATTGTTTGTTCATTTCAGAACAGAAGCTTAGCAGGCAGCAGCACTTACAGTATCGTAATTAGGTAATTAAGAAAATTGATTCATGTTGGGATGGGTTAGATAAGAGGTTAGTTTCGTGGCATATTCTCTATTGTAGTAATTGTTTCAATACTCTTCGCTGGCTCCAGTTAGATCCGTTTTGAATATTGGAGTTATAATTAATAGCTGTCGTTGTCTGTCTTTTGAAAATAGAAAAATCATAAAAGTGAGGGTAGATATATTGATTTTCAGAAAGTTCAGTATTTTTATATCTGGAATCTGGTGACAACGTATTGGGATATTGAGGGAGCAGTCAGAAATTCTAGTTAGATAATAATTAAAAAATTTTACTCATACGTTTAAAAGTTGCTAAATCGAAAGATAATATGCCTTGCACCCCAAAATACGATAAATTGCGCCGTCTTCCATTGTTGATTTGATATTTTAAAAACAATCGCTGCTTTTTTTTGTTGCCTCATTTTAATGCTAGCCATTATTTTGTCTTATTTGCGAAACAAGAAGGGAAATGAATGCCAAAAACAACTAAAAAGGCCAAAAGAAATGAAATACGAAATGAACGTATCAGTTTGGTCTTATTCGTCAGGATAGACGATTTCGTTTCTTTTTTTTTCTGGTTCCCTCTTTATTTAATGTCGTCGACTTCAGCGAGTAGTGGCACCAGTTTCCGCTCGAGCTGAGAAAATTCTGTCGAACGATTTCAGATAACGTGCTCTTGGGCGTAAGGAAATGAAATGTCTGAAATATATCAGAGTTAAACGACGACTCGTTGACAGTTGGACAGACATCATCGAATGGGCGCGCATTCGTCGGAAAAATAACCTGATATGCGGAGTCAAAGACAAGGGGGTGGCGTTTCAAGAAGAGAAAAAAAAAACGTAATCGTAGGGTTGACAGTAGATAACAAAGGAGAAAGAGAGAGTGAGTGAGAGAGTGAGCGGGTAAACGAAAAATATCAACCCTCGTCGTTTACATTCCATCTTTATCAGACCGCTGCGGGTTTCGATGGTGACAGCTAAGTATAATATCGAAAAATGATTCGACTTTCCATTCAGCTACGAGTTCGATCTATTGCTGTGTAGTTCTGGAAGCTATGCTGTTTGCTCGGAAGAACCGATGCGGATAAATCGAAATTCATCTCCGTGGTGATAGAAAGAAAGTTTCGTGAATTTTAGTCTTTCTTGTTATTCTTGCAGTCATGCGTTTCCCGTACAACTCCGTTCACTGATTGACCCTGATATGCTTCATTTGTCAGTTTGGCGTTAGTTAAAAAGTTTTGTTTTAAAATTTGACTGAATTGACGTATGAAGCCTGTATGGCAAGAAAAAAAAGCCCCGATTTCAATAATTCCATTCCCTAGACCTACATCTTGCTGGATAATTTAAAAAATAATATTTTTCTCTTTTTAGCGTATTCTTTCTTTTTTTTTTGTCTGTTCTATTTTTTGAAAAAAATTGTTATTTTCTTTATTTTCAAGTTTACCAAAAAATGAGAATTTCCAATTTTTGAAGATAGGGAGGAGTTGAGAACTATTTTAGGAAGAAATTATCTGTTAGCTAATGAGAAAAGAGTACCCTTGTCACACCTCCATGTATTTCAGTTGGTGGAGGGGTGGTAGCTGTTACGTTTTAAAGTCCCAGGTCAGTCGTATTCAAAGAAGATGACATCAATATGTGGCGTATTTGTTGTTACTTTGTGTTGTTTGTATAACTTATGTTAGGTATGTTTTTTATTTATTTTTTTCAGTACATGATAATTTTCTGTTTATTGAAGAATTCTATTGCCTGTTATCACCATTATTCAAAAATAATATGAACATGTTTTGTGAAAAATTTTGTTCTGCCTCCTGTAAATCAATTATCACAAGTTAGAGGGGTGAGGAGTTTAGGTAGGTATGTTAATTAGCACCATCCAATGAACGTCTCTACCGAAAATCACCTTATTCGTAATTCGTTTCACTTTCACCTCACTGTCCGCAGAATGATACATGGTGATAAGATGGAGTGTATAACTGGGTGTCCTCTTAACTTTATAACTGACCAGGGCTTGACGTAGGGTTTCAGTAAGGTCAATTTAAAGTTTTCTGAATGAATTCTCTTGCATTATGGCGATCATCATTTTATATCGAACTATAATTTCATGTAATCATTAAATGTTTTTAAACCGAAGTCTGCATAATGTAATCAGGAGAACTAATGTGCAATGATGCAACCGTGTTTCATAATGTTTTTAAGTGCGCAGCACAAATCTCTGGGTATTTGTTTGTTAATTGAAATCAACGCAGTAATTCAATGATTATTACATGTTTTTGAAAATATTGAGCTCTAACCAGACTGAGGCGTCGATTCATCAATTTTGGGTAGTTTCATTTTTTAACTCTATTAACGTTGTTGAAAACTTGTCGAAGCTGAAGATCTGTTTTACTTATCATGTATATTTTGAATGACTTAAATACTACCAATACTTCTATCTAGTCTTGAAAAACGTTGCTTTATTTGCATAAGTTTTGTGCATTGACTGTTCACTTAATATCTACGGATAAATACGAGCATTTTGAACAGATTTTTCGGTAAATTTGTAAAAATCGCTTTCGGGATGATCAACTTACTACATAAAAAGCAATTTAATTAAAATTCTTTCTATACATATAGCCTACAACTATTTTTCTTTCGTCTCTTTTAATAAGTCCATCTTGAAACCATCGTTTTTGCATCTTTTTTTCCTCTTAATATTCTGCCAAATAAGCTCACTTTTGCCTTTCACCACTTTTTTCTCACTAACAAACTTAGTTAATTACTTAGAAATGTTCTTTAGCTTTTCACAATCTAGTCCAGTAATTAATTAAATTGTTCCGTTTTTAGACTTTCTTAAAATTCTTTTCGGAGTGCTTTTTTTAATTAACAAAAACGGCTAATTTCCTTTCTTTTTTGTTTTCTTTTTTTTTGTTTTGCTTTTTTGATTTAAAGCTCGTTAAAGCTTATTCCTTAATTAATTTTCGATTTCCGTACACCGTAAATTTTCCAATTTGTGATCGAGAAAATGCTATCGCTCCAAAGTTGCGGAAACGAAAAAATACCAAGTTATATCTCGCATCCTCACAGTTCGATTACATATGAAAATTTTCGCATGGTACAACAATTTTATGTATCCAACGAAAGTTAAATTTAAAATACTCACTTTTGGAAAAACGGCATTGTAGGTAAAATACCTATAGAATTACGAAATTCGTGATAATTTCGTAAACATTTTGTACCCACAGTTTTCTACTCAGCATGGATAGAGAACGTAAATGAAGAAATGTTTTGTGGATTTTGAAAAGGAAAAAAAAAAGTTCAGCTTCGATGACGATCACTCTCCTGATAATAATTATGAATATTATGTATGTCATAAGAAATCGTGTTTTTTGTGATATCCCTTTTATTTTTAGTTGAGAGAATAATGTTGATGTTCAGAAAGTGGCAATAATAATGCCTTAAATACGATACTTCTTTGAATAAATTTTGTGATGCATAACTTTGATAACTTTGGGTACAATCAATAGTGGTTTTTTTCTTTTGTTTTTGTTTCTATTGATAATTCGCTATTAAATTATTCATAATCTAGCGCAATATGCATTTTGTGTGCTTTGGTGAAAAATTGAAAGGTTTCATCTTCCTTTAATGTGGTTTACAGATATCGATTGTGAAAAGCCGATTTCATTTTTCGGCTCAGAGCAGTTTGTCTCCCCTGATATTGTTTTCTTCGCAATAACTAGCGAATTGACTACCAGCACTTTATTCACTCTATATAGGCCTAATATTTTCTTTATTTTCTTGTAAATATTCATTTTAATTGACAAATTATTTTTTTCAAGTGTAGGTAGTGATATTAGTTGTTTATGCAATAATTTTCAAGCCATTTTTCAATCAAAATTTGCGTTTTATTTAATGTTAATATAGTTAATTTGTGATACAAGTGTATAAAGTAGGTGATTTTGATTCGAGTGTGATTTTTTCAGCACAAGCCGAAGGCGAATGATGCAAATCACACAATTATCAATCACCTACTATATACACGTGTGTCACACACTTCTTTTTGCAACTCCCCCTCCTCCTAAAAAACAAAAAATAGAGTTAAATGAATATTTTTACAAATGGGAAATATGTAAGCGTAAACTATCTTCATTATTTCCTTCGGCGCTGGCCTGTGAATGTAGAAGTTTGAAGTTCAAATCCTCATGGCAGAGAAATTTATGAGAAAAAAAATGTAAAAAAATATTTAAAAAATGACGATGTTAGGCTATGTTTAGTAGTGGGTAGTTTGTACCAATGTATAAAATGATACATGTGCCCAAGGGGATCTGTTACTTTATACATAGGTCCTAAATAGTTCTAAAATTGCCTGCTTTATACATCGTCAAGGTGTGTATAAAAATGAAGTTTATAAACAGGTATTGCAAAAAATATTTTTTGTTACCTACTGCAAATCCCAGACATAATAATTATTTGTGATACAAGTTTATGAAGTATCAATCACCTACTAATATTCACGCGTGTCACACACAATTACTTGCAACACCTCCCCATCTAAAAAATGGAAAATTATTTAATAAGGAGAACGAATTGTGAAATATGTATAGTCAAAATAATGTATGTAGTATATGCGTAAAAGGCAGACCATGAAGTAAAAACTGATGTATAAAGAATTTACAGACAGTGCATAAAGTAACGCATGAGCATAAGATGGTGCATAAAATGAGAACAGATTGAAGAATTTACATTATACATTGTTTTAAAGTCATCCGCCTTATATATGGTCAAATTACGCATAATCATCTACTTTATCCACAGTTGCTGCAAAATAATGAAGATATTTTTTATAATTAATGATCAGAAAGCAAAGAAATCGTAGGAACAGAACTATTGATAACTGCTAATTGTAATTGTTAGCAATTTCAAAGAAGAAAAAATCTAAGTGAACAAATATACTTATAGTGACTACCTTTTATCAATTGGCTTTTGTAACATAGTTGGGGTGGTGACAGTTTGGAAATGCATAGGTTGGATGTTCGAAGTCTCAGTCAGGTCAGTAAATTTTTTATAAAAAAAATTCTAAATTAATGGAAAATCACTACATTAGGGTTATACCATCATCAATGATAAGCACTACTTTTCAATCGCAAAAGACGATTGTACACAATGCCGTTTCAATCATGAATTACAAAAAATACGTATTAGCTCCTCGCTTATGTGCTTCGAATTGACATAATTTGTTAAAAAATGATTTTATTTTAAAAATTGAAACTTTTTTACATCTAAAATTTAAGTTTATTATGAGAGAGATTCAAAAGCCTAAATGAATGTGATCTGCTTGGCGTAGTAGTTTGGTGCTCAGCCTTTCAATCGAGCGGTCATATGTTCGAGGTAAGAAGCTGTCGCATTCCCGACCAAAAATGGCGATGTATTCGGTCATGTGATTGAAAAATTCACGTTGGGAGACAACTAGCCACCGAATCTCTGCCAACCTCTTCCTCCTCATGATATCAATAATCATCTGGCACTGGATGAAATCATTGTTTAGGTTGTTTATATTTTTTCACAAATATCAAGTCTATTTGTTTCGAAGGAAAATTAGATTGCAAAAAAGGTTGAGTTTTTTCGAAACAGATTCATTCTGCTTTATTTGAGTTAAATTCTACGTTAAGAAGAGAATACCGATATCTTTCAATGCAGTACTTGTATCTGAACAAGCAATACACGGTTCAAAAGAGGAAGAATGAAAAAAATGTTACACGGGTATTAACCTCGAGTGCATAACGTAACTGGTCGTCAAAGTTGGTCACTAATTTGAAGACGTTTTCTGCCCAAAACCTCAGCGACACTGCGCCAGGCTTCTTAAAATTTTTACGATTTTATAGAGATATTCTGTGAGTGTAGTCAAATATTTTTCGTATTTTTTTCGCTTCATTTAATGAAGTTGACGATTTTTTTTCTGTCGCTACTGTGCGAAATGAAAAGGCAATGCCGACTTAACTCCGATTTAATTTTCCAGACTTGTAGGAGCAGTATTTTAATTACCTCTCATTTCATGAATCGGTATTATGAACTATGAAAATGGAGTAATGAATTTATCTCATGTAGTTAATTTATAACAGTGCCTCTTCTTCAAACAGCCGAATAACTCGAAGAAATAACGGCTCACGCAATCTCCGCCCCATTTTCGCCGCTTACTAACTCCATTAAGAGTAAAAATACGTGGTTCGCATGTAAAAGTTTCTCAGTCGTCTTCGCTTCTTCGTCAGCTGATAATACAAAACTCGAAGAAAAATAAAGAAAATACATAAAGCTGTAAATCTTTGTAAAAAAAATCATTCCGGTTTTTCTTTTCTCATTTTTAGCCTTTTTGTAGCGCGAGCTTGTGGTTTTTATCCTACATACGGATAAAACTTCGTTGGATAAGAGCCGAAAAAAACCCAGAAACCACACTCATACTTATATATAAAAAAAACAACAAAAAACAAAAACAAAAACCTTTCGAATGACAGTTTCAATTTAAAATGAAATCCCTCGGACTAGTGGTGATCCATTGTGTTTAGAAACGAGAGAGAAAAAGAACACAAGGCAAGACGACGAGATACGCACGTATATCCATCCGCACCCAGATACCACACAAAAAATTGGTAGTCAAGATGAGAGGAGTATTGCTGACTCCGCTTATTCGTGTCATAAAGCTACCCTTCGTCCTATCAACTTTTCCTCAATCCTACCGTTTCTCCTCGGTACCCCACCACATTTGTTATTCCGTTTGTAAAAAAGCGATGTAGGATAGAGAGGTCATCGGTTACACCCGCCGTCGACGCTCAGACTCCATTATCGTACATTTCACGTTTTGGAGAAAATTAGCCCGCGACTTTCTCTGGCTTCGCACACACGCAGCAGCATAAAGCTCCAGACAACCGTTTATACTTATCCCAAAGGCGGTTTTTGTAGCACGTTGGAGTAGCGGTGTGTGTGTGAGAGAGAGAGTGAAAGTGAGTGACGAGAAAATGCCGGAGGGCTTGACAGGGTGTTGACATTTCTAGTGCTGACGACTTTAAAGGGTACGCAGGATATTTTTAACGACTATTTATTTATTTATTTTTTTTATTTTTTTTGCTTTATTCTACATTTATTTTTTCTTGTCGCTCGTCTGTTTTTTTGTCTCAGCTATTATCCTTCGCCGACATTTCTCCTTTTTATATGTGTGTGGTGTATGTGCGTGTGTGTGTGTATATATATATATATATTTCGTGCGTCCGTCGTATTTATAGTTTGACCCGCAGAAACCCCTCAATGGGAATACAATTTTTGAGACTTGGGCGCGCATTTATTTAGCTCCAACTAAATATATACGGCGAAGACGTGTTTAGAGGTTGATAAATTTTCGGGATAACATACGACTAGTTGGTGTAATTGGAGATGACGGATTTGTGTGATGGGGTGCTAAATATGGTGGATGGAAGTGAAATACACGAGGTGATTAATGGCGAGCAACAGTTTATGGACGAACGAGTATGCACAGGTACGTGCTACGTAATAGTGTGGATCATTTAGCGAAGAGTTGATAATGAGATATTTGTATTCGTTATTAAAAGTTGGTGTTTGCGTTAATTTTTGTGGAGAAGAAAATTATCAATTTACTGTTGTTCAGAGTTTTTTTTATGTCTCGAGAGTTAAACATGATCTGAAAAATTTTGACTTACCTACGTTGAATTAAAAGCAGTAAAAGTCTGTTGCTGCTACATCGGCATCCATTAATTTTTTCTATTAATTTTTTTGGCGTTGGAGGAGGGGGTAAACAACGAAAATCGGATGCCCTCTGGAGAAAACAAAAATATGTTTTTGAAAAATTGAATATGAAGAGAGACAGAAAAGAGAGATTATCTATATATGTTTGTCCCTTTTTTCTGTGCATGTTTCTTTGTACCATACCACGCAATACTTTCGCTTTTTAGAATTCTAGAAGACGACAACTGAACTTTGACGAGAGCGAAACTTTAGCCAAATTTGTAAGTTGTCTTAAGTGTTGAAATTTGTTTTGGGAATTAATTGAAGATTCTGCTCGAATTGAAAACGTCTTCACGTCGACTCGCTACAGCAGATGATGTTGGTGTATCGGAGCGCTTTTCATATGTTTTCTTATTGTCAGTGTAGAATTCTACAGGATGGACACGTGCGATGTGATCCAATTTTGGACCCAAGAAAAATGTTTTTGGTGGATTCGTACGTACTTATTTTTGTTGATTGTTTCAGTTATGATCACTGGAATTCGATGAATTCTTCCCCGTGATTTATTTCGATGATGGTCAGATTATTCTGGTTTTGGTTACGATGTTCATCATGGCTTGATAATAATAATGCTGCTCACGATTCTCAAGGAGCTTACTATGGTATTTATCACCTATACGATTGATTTTCACTCAGTTCGAGGATTCATTATACTAGTTGATAATGGAATTTTTCTCAAAAATGTTACCGGAAAAATTTCATTAATTTCTTTCCCCTCTTCCTTTTCACTTTAAAAAAATAGGTGAGGAATTTTTATTGTAAACTAATCATATTAATTTATTTATTGCCTTTACGTTTATTATGAGGGACTATTCGCACGCGAAAACGTTGTAATTCGAATAAATTACTATTTTCCATCTGTCAGTACACATCTGAAAAGAGTTTTGTAAGCCCCTCTCAAATAAATTTATTTTCATTTAATTTGAATTTTCTACCTCTTTTCTTTGGGACTTTCACAAGCCTTCCAGGCGAATACATTTAAATTCAAATTTAATTGCACCAACCTTAACGTCGAAAGTGAGCAAAAAGGAATATTGGCAATATTTTTGTACATAATATATAAATATCGTTGCCTCGGGTTGGCTGGAAAATTGACGTAGATGATTCTATCCGTTCCAAGCATTACTTTTTTTGTGTGTGTGTCGAGATAAATTGGCTTAACTTTTAACCCTAATTCTCCTCGAGGGGAATTCCATTACCTGGCCTGAAATTTTCTTATTTCCTGCCTACCCTCGTTTCCACCGCTCAGCCTTTTTTGTAGCCAGCAATAATGACAAAACTTTGCCTTAACAACTGTATACTTTCGCTAACGGACGTAGCGTGCGATAATAAAAATCTGCGAATCACATCTGAGCCTGGTTAAAAAAAAAAGAGAGAGAAAAGAGGCTTTTGGCATCGAAATTTTTCGACTGGTGAGTGGGTATTTTAATAGAAGGAAGTTCTATACGTCGAAGGGCTGCTTGCTTATAACTTTTTGGTGGTTGTATGTTGAGCGATAAACTGACGGGCAACAAATCACTAAGCTTTTATAGTGGGCTGCAGAAAATTAATGTAGACCATTTTGTGGAGGACTTCATTTAAATCATCTTCATGCATCAATTTATTGTGATATGTTGACGAGAATATAATGCCGTTACCATTATCATGAGCCAATTACTGGGCAGTAGCATTCTATTTTCTTTGCAAATTACTGCAATTAAACATTTTCAGCAGGTTTATGAAAAAAACTGCCATTCGCTCTGGATTTTCGTGAGTCATTAAAAAAAGCAGGTACGTACGTCAACAATTTCCATTTTTTTGGGACGGTTAAATTCTTGCTCTTAACTACCCTCTCCATTTTTGTCAAGATTGTCAGCAGTTCACGTATTTACTGTATTTTTCACAAACCTGTTATCTCCTTACCTAATTTCTCATCGACTCATTTCATCTCTTAGATACTTGCCGTCTTTTACCTAGTAACTTCAAACTGTTTTAAAATTTTACTCCCTTCATGCTAATCGCTCACCTGTGCAAGTTTTTACTGTCTTACCGTCCTCACTTATTCAAATTTAACTTGTTCACTAGTATGTCCAATTTTTTGCTTATCATCTACCTTCTTCTAACCAGTTCCTCATCTTACCCTTTATTTATCAGCCCACATTCTTACCCGTTCATCTGCTTTCATGTCCATTCCACGGTTTAGTTCTCCAGCTGTTCACATTTCTTCTGATTTCATAGGATTCCTACCAGTGTGGTTGTTACTCATTTTTTTGCCCATATTCTAGGAAGAAGACAGGAAAATTAAATAGTGGGAAAGTAAAGTTCAGTGAAAGAGAAGAAAGATGGAGATGAACTGGGTACAGAAATATAAGATTAAAAGCGAGGAGGAAAAGATCAAAGGAAAAGATTTTGGAAGTGATTACAAAAGAAAAAACTTGCGCAGCAAGCTTTTCAAGAAAAAGTAGATTTTCTTTGTTTAAAAATCACCCTATTTATATTTTTTGCCAAAAATTACCAATATCACACAAATACGATGCATGCAATAAAATATAATCATGTTTTCAAAATATTTTAAGAATAAATTTTTAATTTTTGATTCAAAAATCATTATTATTATTTTTTTTTTAATGAAAAATTATTCCAAGTTCTAACTAGCACGATCTTATGAAATAATTCGATGGTTCTCTTTCCTGTAGCGACGAGAATTGTGGATTATATAAAAAAAAAAAAAACCAAAAATATCTCCGAAGAGCATCAACCGGGGTAATGTGTATTTTCCAAAAGTGTCAAATTTTGTAATGGCTGCCATTCCAAAACCAGTTGACCGATTTGGTTTAAATTCAATACCAAACCAAGCTCTAATAGTTTCCACCTGGCATAAAAATTTCAAGCGAAAATCTTTTAATTTACGGGAGTTATCGTGATGACAACGTAGTGAGTTCGCAACACATCGAGAACCCCTTCCTCCGAAACTAGCATATGAACTTCAGAAATTCTAATATGAATGTGTAGCCTATGAAAGTTTCTAATATTATCCCAAGTTTCCAAGTTTAATTGCCGTAGGTCAAACAGCGGGAACTCAACAGACTCAAAAAGTGTCAAAATGAGTAAAAAATGGAAATATATGTATGTATATATATATATTGTGCACAAAAGAATTTGAGTGATCTATATATTCGTGATTTACGACCCAGGATCGATGCTTTTCCACAGGTCTCGCCTCCAGGTCCCACCATTGCACTGAATGCAATATTTGGAAAATACGCTAAAAAAATCCACAATTATATGTGAAAAAAATCTCACACATTGCAAAACGAAGTATTATGGAATTGTCTACATGCTGGTTACGAAAATATGAGCGGATACTTTACTGTCCCTGTTGAAATATAGTGTACAGATGCTGGTCGGTGGTGGGCGAAAATTAACCTTTTGCTGATATTGGATTGTTTTTATGTTAAAATGAGTGTTTTTCTCGCTAAAGCATAGAAAATGAATTTTTCAGGACCATTATGAGAAGGGTAAAAGAAAGAAAATCACACTGAATAGCTAATCAATTAACCAATCGAAACCAAAATTGGTAGGTCTGGTCCTTGTATAAGAGGTACTGTTTGTACCAAATTCCGTAACTACTGAAAGAGATTTGCAACTTTTATTGAGATAACATGAAAAATTAGCATCTCTAACAATTCCAGGAAATAAATCAAAATATTAATAGGCACCAAATTTAGAAGAATGTTAGATATACTTCAAATCAATACCTGTACCAAATTTTGTGACTATAGCTTGAAAATTACTCGTTTTAGAGTCTCTAATCTCCCAAAAATGAAACAAAATCCCTCATACTAGACGTACCGTAAAGCTGATCCGCACCGAAATTGGTAGGTATTGTCCTTGACCTAAAATATATACGTGTACCAAATTTAAGGCCTATCAATTGAAAATTGCGACCTATATGCTGTTCAATAAAAATCCATATAAACTGACCTACCGGACGGATTATGCTCCCGATCAGGACAAAAAAGGTGTTCTTCCTCAGGAGAATCTGAATATGTGTTCTAAATTTCAAAACCATCTGATAAAAACTGCACCTGGAAATTAAGGGGGTACATATTAGAAAAAATGAATTCTCAAAAATAGTGCCAAAATGCTCAGATCATGAAACGAAAAACGTACCCACTCCTACTCCTAAGTCCGAGAACTCAAAAAAATTTTCATAAGTAGATTTATCTACTAAAAAATTGTTGAAAGTGGAGAAGACTTTTTCTGAATATTTTACAACTTTAATTTAGAGGAAAAATTTTGATTGTCCATTTGAATGGTGATACCTAAGTATGTCTGTGTGTAATTGTGTATCGAAATGAGTAAAATCTAATTGAATGGCAAAAACCCTTGGTCTGTTTATTTTTGGCTGTCAACAATATTTCATTCTTCACGTAACTACATTTATTCACCATCACGTATCTGAGGAAGTACATTGTTGTGTATTTCTGCTCTATGGGGAGGTTTCTATGCTTCAAATCTTAGTATGCTGAAATTCGCATGGACTTGCAGTTTTTCTGTGAGATTTGTTCACTTGATACAACGCTATCGTTGCTGAAAGTTAGCAGTGATAGGAAATATCTGAAAATATTTTACAGTTTATACTGTATCGGTCTGTAGCTGGGGTCCACGTGTGCTTAATTTCTTAATTGGCTTCATATGGCTGCTTAATACTTTAATATGTTTAATTTGTGTATTTTTCATTTAAATAACTTATTCTCTTTAATTTCTACGTTTGCAGTATACTCCATGTTATCTTCTCAAATTTTTCTTTCTTTTAGTCCCATGTATGTTTTCCGTAGTTTCCTCATGAAGGGCCCTTATTTAGTTGCTTGGAGAGTTTTTTTCATTTCCATGGGATATTATCTTTTTGTTTTTGTGCGAATATTTGAATAAATTCAGTTCTTTTCTTTTTCATTTGAAAGAGAAGTCTAGTAATTTCCATGTAATAGTCCCTCCTACCCGTATCGTCTTCATCTTGAAATGATGTGACATTAGTGGGAAGAAGCGTCAGTTTACAGTCGATAACAAAAAAGCATGCCTGTACTGCAAACATGACTGATAGGGACAGCCAGAGAAAAGTAGAATTTGCACGCACGCACACACTCACCCACTATAAATATATATATATATATATATTTATAAGCACACATACTTATGCAGTGATGAAAATTATTAATGGGTCGATTCAATGTGGAGAATTCCCGCGACAATAATGGCTTGAAGTCAAAAAAAGAAAATATGCCTGCTGTATAATAAACGATATTAAGTAGCTTACCATACATGAACATTCAACATAAATCAAATGGAAAAAACTTTTTCTTCAACTTTGCTGAGGTATTATGTGCGACCGTGGCACATGATTTCGAGAGGGGTGTTTTGATGTATGCTGCGTAAAAAGGAAAGTGGGTGGGGGATGAATTCATTGTTGGCTAAAGCTTGCTATGAAAAATATTCGTCGTGATTGTAATATTTTTTCCCACTTTAAAGCGGCGCTGAAATATGTTTTCACGATTTATGAAAATTTTTTTGTGAAAAATTTCGATTCTTTAGGTTAGGGCTTTTATCGTTAAGGTTACTGAATGTATTTTGAAAGTTGATGACTTTCTTGGATGTAACCTTCTAGAATGGATGTATTCGCCCTTGCACTCTAGCAAACAGAGATTGGTCATGTCATTATTGTGAAACGGAGTTCGCAATTCTATTTGATCTGTTAATCCTTTCTCTTTTTAGGGTTGTGGGGACAATACTCGTATGATGTAATAGGGGCTCGCACCCCTCGACGACAGTCACCGCCCAAAGGCTGGCAATAATCGTCTCTATGACGTTAAACAAATTTACACTGGTGTGTTTGTATGTTTGTACCTGTACGTACGTACAGGTAAGATACATTGCACAGGCCGAGATCAATTACCTGATAACGATCTAGGTGATGTCACGGCCCGGTACCAAACGCGCTGCATCGTTTCTTATCAACTCGACAGAGGCAAGAAACGACTTAACGCATGACATAATTACGTACATGTACTTATGCATGTGTGTGTGTGGGTGTACCAAATCCTGTATATAAACTCTCAGAACTGGCTCAAAAATCGCCAGTGTTCGCCGAGGATTTGGCTCTCCCATACTTAACTGTATGAAGTGGCAGAACACGCAAATACTGTTGAAGACCTTCTAGTGTGAATATCTCCCAGGACAAGGTATTCCACAAGGGTTTTTGCTTGCAAAAAACCCTATTAAAATCGCTATGTTTTTCCTTTTCCTCCTTCATTATTCTTCAGCCTGAGTTCTATATTTTTTTTTAAACTGTGAAAAAAAATTTTCTGTTTAATGACGATATCTGTGAATGTTTATTTATTTATTTATTTTTCTTCTTTTCCTCCTTCATTTCCTTCAACCTGTGTTTTATGTTTTCTTTTTCAACTATAAAAAAATGAAAATAAAACTTAATCCATTTATATGATATTATCTGTGACCATTTATTTTTTTTGAATTTAATTTTGGGATAAATTTTCAAAATAAAGCAAAAACCCTGTTGCCACATATTTTAAGGATGTAGCTTATTAATATTATTGAATGGAAATTTCTTTAGACGCGTCTGCGAAAAAAAAGAATAAAAATTATGTAGGTGAAATGACTTTTTATGCAATGAAGTAATATAGTTTGTTTGACACCTCCACCGTCCTACCCGTTCTACCGTCCATATACCGCGAATATGTTTTGTGCGGTGAGCGGTGCAAGATACAAGTATGTGCGAGTGTGTATGTGTATGGGCGCGCATGTGTTTGTGTGTGTGTGTGTGTGTGTGAGAATGTTGGCGTCTGTCTGATCCCATTTTAATTGAACACAACATTTTAGCTTTGAAACAAACCTCTGTTATTTCACTTCATAATTTCTATGCCTCTATTCAAGCTAGAGAGCTAGGATTGATGTTGCTGGAAAGAAGATACAATTTAAAAAAATTCCATGTAACATTTTAATCATCTTTAGCTTTTTGAAAATGAATAAACAAAATAAAAAGCTAATTGACCAGTTTTTAAAATCTAGAAACTTCTCTTCAATCACTAATTGATTCCTCAGCCACTATTTAACTGGAAAGCTGTGTTTAGCATTTCTAGAAATAAAGAAACGTTTTCTCGAATTTGCTTTTTTTGTAATTTTTCAGTCATATTTGTCTGGAAGAAAATAAATGAACCAAAAAAAAAAAGAAAATTAACAAATAATTTGCCATTTTCCTCTTTCAATCAATAATTCCTCAGCCTCTTTTGAAGTTAGCAAGCTAGAGTTGATACTGCCAGAAAGGTATGACTTGAATACTTTAAAACAGAATGAACACTGTTTGACTTAAAGACCATACAGAAGTGAAGAAATGGTGAGCAACAAGTGTCTGTTTATAATCAATAAAAATCCTGAAGGTTACCTCAAATTCAGATACAAAGCATCTATGACAAATATTTTGCAACTAGGGAAAACCAAGAGTGTAGATGGACATTCCTTTCTAAAAAAGGAGAATTCCAAAGCAGTATTATATTTTTGAATTGGTTGAAAAAGGATGGACAAAGATCAAAGAGATTTCGCTAAGAAAGATGACAGTAACATCAGCTTTAGGTGAATGAAACAGTTGACTCATCTTTAAATGTAAAAGAGAGAAATGAAAATAAAGAAGAGAAAATTCTAGACATGATTGATAGATGATAGAAGGTTTGAAACAATGAATATGTCAATTTATTCGTCATCAACCAAAATATTATTCATAAAAAATCTTTTGATGTAGTATACCCAACCCAAAGTGCCTCAAAAATAACTAATTTTCTTAGAAACATGATGATTGGAATTGAAGATCAAGGACAAAAATTAATATGACAAATACTCTAAAGAATGTGTGTTTGTAGAATAGCTTGTCATGAGATATTCACATGTAGAAGGTTATCTACAGTTTTGTATGTTCTGCTACTTCATACACAAATGTATGGGAGAGCCAAATCCAAGGCAAACACTGGCGATTTTGTAGCCTGTTTTGAGAGTTTATATAGTGGATTTGGCATATGCACACAGATATACATATGTACATATACATATGGTATTATGTCATACGTTACATCATTTCCTGTCTCTGTAAGGTGATAATAAACAACGCAGTGCGTTTGTTATTGGCCTGTGACATCACCGAGATCTTTATCAGGTAATCTGTCACAGTCTGTTTAATGTATCTTACATGTACATACATGCAGGTATGAACATAGAAACGTACGTGCATGATTTGGTTTAATATCATAGAGACAAAAATATGTCAGCCTTTTGGCGGCAACTGTTGTTGAGGGTTGCAAAACCCTTTACTTCATACAAGTATTGTCTCCAAAGTGTTAATTCTATTAAAAAATAAAAATGAGAAAGGTTTTTGTAAAATTGCAGGGCTGAAAGGAAAATGGAAATACTGGTGGAATTGAGAGAGTTAGAAAAATTTGTTGGTAATAAGATCTGATTACCACAAATCTAGTCATGTGAATGTATTACAGAAGTGGCTTTAATATAACTTATATTTGTACAAGATGACTAACCTAACCTATTCATAGGAGTTTGTTTGTGTTAATTTGAGAAATAGGAACTGAAGCTATTGTAAAGGAAAGTAGATAGATAAGTACAAATAAAAATTTTTGATTAAAGAAAACTTAACCAAATTTAAGATTGATGCGTAAATTACAAAAAATTAAATAAATTTTTGATAAAAAATATAAACGAATACGTAATCATAATCTATATGAAACAGATTCATGATTGCTTAGTAAATGAACTTAATCTGGAATTCTAGACTTCCCAGCAAACATAATTTTGCTAAGATTGAGAAAATATAATTAATGTATCTCCCCGTATATTCAACTTTCCTTACATTATGATGAAGAACTTTTACAATAGACTGTTGTTTAGAAAACATATCTGCTAAATTGGAAATCCCAAAATTTGATTATTATTTCTGACTCTCCATCATCCTTAACCACTTCGTCGAACGCATTCTCCAATAATCCTATCATTCGACGAATACTTTTGATTTACCACTTCTCAATCACTTTCTGTAATCCTAAAATAGTTATTTGTGATATAAGTGCCGCAGCTACTATATACACATGTGTCACACACCATTTTTTTCAGACACCACCCTTAACAAAGAAAAAAAAGTAGTCGAACCAAGAAAAAAATTAAAACACTGTTATTTTCTCAACCATCAAATGCCTCAGTGGAGTATCGCTCTTCTGTAATCTATGAATTTAAGTGTCGATAGATTCGCATTCAAATCCCAGGTTTAAAATTTTTTTGTTTTAGAAATCCCTTCATGGTGCATAAAATGACGCATGCGCACAAGACGATACATAAAGTAAGAACCATTGCATGAAGAATTTATATTACGCATTTTTCTAAAATAATTCGCTTTATGTTTCTAAGGGCACATAATTGTCTGCTTTATTGACAGGTGTTGCAAAAATTTATTTTGGCTCTCAAGCCATACTAGTAATTTCGGATGGTGATGTTGTTGAACTCGCTAAAAAAGAAGTGAAAATAACTATTAACTGTTAAAATCTTGCTATTATGGAAAGATGAGTGTAAGAACCTGCATACAACTTGATGAAGCTAAAAAGTAATATCACTATGGTCATTTCTCAATTTATAAAATCGATTTTCCAAAATCGTCAACATATTAGCCACGCTGTCTCTAGTACTTACCTACTTTTGAATATAGAACCTTTGGGTTGCCTTCATTGCTATGTTGATAAGCTTGTGCTGCAAACCACGTATTCACCATCCTATGACAAAACCTGTTCGTGACTATTTCTATACAATTTTCATTTAAATTTCCCTCTCTGCGACAGTAACTCTCCAAACCAGAAATTGGTATCAACTTTTCCAGTTCCACAATTCTCATACAGGAACTTTATGGTTCTTTGAGAAGCTGAGAGTTCCGATATACAAATAAATAGAGGCTAATAAAATATTAATTAACTAATGCCCTGTTGAAAGGATAGTCAGATTTTCTTAAGTTCCACCTATAGAAAACTTCGAGCCATTTTTACCCCAACTTAAGTAATTCTTCATATTGGGTGTATGGTGAGAAGTCCGAGATCTGGACCTTAAAATAAAAATTTTTTCAACAAAAATAAGACAAAATAATGACGTCACAAGTTCAGACAAATTTTTGAGAGACAAAATTCGAATTTGGACATTATATTATCCGAATTCGAACTCGTATTCAGATGAAGACGTGAAGACAGAAATAAAATCTAATTCTCTTTCAGGCGATTATAATATATTTTATTTCAGTAACAACTCTTCCAAATTCAGACAATTTTAGACAATAATTTGGTTCGATCCGACAGACTGGCGCCATGAGACATATATTAAATGAAGACAAATTGAATAGAAGTAAAAACCCATTGACGGACATGAACGCAGCCAACCTTTTTTATCTCTGTTCTTTCCACACTTTGCTTGTGGTTCGCAGTCATTTAATATATTTTATTATATTTTATTTTATCAGTCATCCACGTGCGCTTTTCGCCTATTGTATGTCGACGTATATTAATTTCTGATATCTGTAATTTTATTGGCTGTAGACATTTGGTAATTCCTCTCGCTTTTTGTTATTGACATCGCATGTTTGAAGGCAATTGGCGGACAATAAGTGGGGAAATTTCCTCAACAAGAAGAACTGATTTGTGAAGACGAATTCTAATTTTAACTCACTCTCTACTTTGCACTGGCGACACCCGGTACTAGGTTCGTCTTTGCAAATGAGTCCTTCTTGTGTAGGCGGATAGTAGCAGGTCCAAGTCACAAGTTGTACGTCTAAGTCCTCACGTCAGGCAATTTAATAAGTGTACCATCTTCGTGATGCAGAATAAGATTCAATCTGATCTATCTTGAAGACAACTAGGATGGTAGTTGGTGTTCCAGATAGGTTCAGTTGAAGTCAAAGGCAAATTAGCGATGTTCTTTCGTCATGAAGGATCAGTAGTGACGACACATAAGACATTCCTAGTTTCGCCAGTTGCACATCGCACTTCAAGACGATCTTTTGAAAACACCTGCGAGGTGAAGAATCAGTCGACAATACGATCAAATGGAGTTCCTGGCACCTACTAGGAGGGAAATTAGTGTGTTGAAGACAACTTTCAGACAAGCTTGGTTCGAGATGACTGCCTTGCTCTGTCATTTAAAGGCCGCGTCAAGCCTTCTTTTTTCGCATAGTGGATTTGATTCCATCTATGTCAGTAAACTTTCTCATCTCACTCTCACTTTTAACCAAAAGCTCCAAGACCTAAAGTTTCATATTAGGAGTCTTTTACACAACAAAATTATCACTCATGAAGACACAATTAGGTGAAGACACAACAACTTTCTGATGGTTTCTCCTACTTGTTGTCTGCCATAGCTTTTTTTTTTAACTTTTTATTTTTTCCGCTATACACTTTGCTTTGTTCCGCTTTGTCGACACTATAGTTCTTTTGTAATTATAGTCTTTGACAAAATAATTCTGCTGTTTGTTTTTGTAAGTTTCGAACCTTGTATGGATTGAAACTTTGTTAGGCTCTTCTTTCCACACAATTTAGCTTATTGCTGATTCGTCATATTAATTTGCTGAGGTATGAAGACAAAAGTAAGCTGCGTTTTGCCGTCTCTGAAGAAGTCTAATTCACGTCAAGAAGAATTCAGCCGTAGGACATAGTCAAAGTCAAAAAATAAAATGTCTTGAAAATACATTTCAAGACCCCTCGATTCAGTGTTTCGGCTGCATGATGCCCTAACTTAAGGACATTGTGACGTCATTAGCATTTAAACACCACTATACATTAAAGGTTGACTTTATGACACGTGATAGGAATCGATTTCGTATGCCTCATTAAATATTGGCGACTGTGGCAGGAATCGATTTCGGACGCCTCAATGGTTAATTGTGAAAAGGTAAAACTAAAGAGGATCTCATTGTTTTCTCGTTGGGGGTACTATGAGTCTACATTTTTGAGTATTTTCTATGTTGTAGAAGGCTGATTCTCCTAGTTCCATTATTCAACTATAGGTATTTTTGGAAGCAAAATTATGTAAAATATGCATCCATATATTCAGGTCTACACAAACAAATAACAATTTTAAAATAAATTTCTTTGTCGTGCTTTTTGAATACTTGCTGTTACTTAAACTCGTTAAACATTGATCTACTCTGACAGACTTCGATTAAAATTTTTCATTTGTCTTGAGGTATAGGTATGCTTCTATGTGCTGTTGAATTTAAGGAGGCTTCTCAGGAAACATCCTATATGATATATTATGGTAATCCTCCAGCATTATTGGTTAATGATGGAATTCAGTAGAGATGGTAATTATCAAAAAACAAAATTTTTGTATATTATTCAATGATACATACAAATTCATCCGCAGTTCATGAGTTGATTAATCTTTGTTTAAAAATTGTGTACAGAGAGAGTATCAAATAATGTTATTTGTTGGTTGTTGAGTGAACCCGCATGTTAGGAGCGACTGTAGACAATATTTCTTTTATGCGTGCATATATATGAAATACGAAACCTTAGTTAACAAGGAGTTTTGCTGTTTATTCTATAAAAAAAACTCCAATTTCTCCCATTTGAAATCGGATTAACGGCTCTGGTAGACGTTTTTAGTCTTTTTTGTGTATCTTCCATTTGAGGGTATGAGTTCACAGCTTTCGAGGTTGTTGACTCGAGTACTCGGTTCTTTTATGTTGGATACCGAATTAATGCGTAGAAGCAAAATGAAAAGAAGAGAGCTTTTGAAGTTTTTATTTCTGATGTGGGAACCGAGAATACCATTATTGCGATTCGTATTTGTGTTCCTTTAGGTAAAGCATGTTACATTTCGTTCTGAGGAAATGATAGTTCCACAATTTGCTGCAAAATAGTTATGTTCCTTTCACGAAAATAATATTTTCGTATGTAGATAATAATATTTTCATTTGATGATATCAAATACACGTTAGATTGTATTTTCTACATATCTATAAGTTTAGTATTATAGGGAACATTTGTAGAAAGTAAGATATTTATTGTACATTTAGATGAGTTTCAGTTTGACATACTTTTCCGTAATACCAGTGTGTTCTTAATGAATACCAGATTTTGGTGTGAAGTAGTTAATGTATTGCATCAGAATTTTAAAATTCAAAAAACCTTACAAGTTTCTAATTGAAACCCTAACACACTTTCACTGACACTTGAGCGCTTCTTAATAATTAAAAAAAATATGAACTTTTACTCCTCAGTGTGACATGGTTTTGAAGATGGTGCCTTAGGGTTTGGACAGATACTTACAATTGTAACTTAGAATTGAACAATTTTTGACGTTTATGAATTTAATTATATGTAGGTACAGTTTCGAGTGCTATGAACGAAGTTGGTTATCTGTAATTAGAAGAAATTTCAGTGGTTGCTTAATTCAATATGTTTCCTCTTGAATCATTCTCAGTATTTATCTTAGGTTCAAGCAGGTACCTATAAATAGGAACGTTTATGTGATTTTGGTTTTCTAATGGCTAACATTTTGTTTTTGCATTTATCAAGAAATGAGGTCAATTGTTGATGTCAGTTACCAAAAAACAACTACGATCTTCATTTGAAAATACAGTTTTGGTGTGCTTTGCTGGAAAGAAGCAGGAAGATTGGCGATATTTGGCTAATAATTTTGGTAATTTTCACTTGCTGTCATTTTTATTCTGATGTGGCATATTTAACGAAAATTGTAATTAAATTCTGCGCGTGATAGAAATTGAGTTAATCGGATTTTGGACTGATTATATGGGTCGACATTTATCTCACTTGTGGTGGTCCTTTGGATATATACCTAAGTATGAAAAATATAATTTTTTGCTCAGATCTCATATGGGAAAGGTGTTAGTATTGCGGCTGTGAGGAAATCTTCATTCCCCTTTAGAAACCACGTATAATTATTATATAATGGCAACATATTGTGCTCTGTTAGACATGAAAAAAAATTGCATGATCAATGATTGGCGAACAATATAGTTTGCGATTCTGTTTGAAAATTTTTTTTCAGGTCGCAGGGTTAAGAAATGACATTAATTTTCATAATTTGACCTACGAATTCTAACTCTGTATCTGTCAATTGTGTCGTTTTACTGGTATTTTTCCCCATAACAAAATCTTCAAAATTATAAATTTTAGTGTCTGTTCGAAGGTATTTTTCTTGCAATCATCGAAACTTTAGTCCTATTTCTGTAGCTCTGCAGTGAAATATTTTTGACAGATCTGGAACTAAACATAGAAGAAAAACTCTTGCATAGTAGTAGATCACATTTGCAATTACTTGCAGCACTGAGGGTTGATTTTTTGAGTCCTTTTGGTAAAACTTCCAAATCTTGAAGGCAAGAGTTTATGGCCTCTGTTTTCAACAATAATTTGTCATAATTCCTACGTGATATGTAGTAGTTTCAAGAAGTTTTTTGACTTACTTAGTATAGGATTAGCAGTCCTCAATAATTGCCATAAATTCAATGACATCGTCCAAAAGATTAGAAACTGTGGATGATAACATTAACAACAACGAATGATGATAAGAAGGTTTGTCAAAAATTGCTTTAGCTCGTTTCCGTTTGTCAGCTTCCTCCTCTTTACATAGCTTTTTAGCTTCACTGGATTTATGTAGCTCTTCAGCTTTTTGTGCTTTACATGGTTTCTTGGCTTCCTCAGCCTTACATCTTTTCTCTATGGCTTTACAGACCTTTTCTTTGTGTAAGTGAAGTAATCATTGCTGCTCTTCATCAGCAGCTTCAATGTGAGCCTCCTTTACTTTAGCTTGAGCACGAGCTTCATCAGCTTTGCACTTCAATTCAATTTCAACTTCATCTTTTGAAGGCTGAGTAGTAGGATCAAGGCGGCAATCTTCATCAATTACATCATCTAATGGACCAGGTTTACTTTGATTTTGAGCCACATTAGCCCTGAGAACAGGCAAACATACAAAAATGTGTATGGTTAATGTGCAATAATACGTTTGTTAAATGCAAAAGAAATTTAAAATTTAAAAAAATTGTTTTTTAGGTATTCAGGCAGCACGGGGATTTGAACACCCGTACCGGCTGAACACCTAAAACTGCCTTCGCTACCGCCACCAAAATACAACACGGTATTAACTTGGCCATGGTGCTGGGTGATGGTAAATGAGGGAGAAGCAATGTCTAGCTGACAATGTGTGGTAGCCGTCACACCACTCCCCATAGTATAGCGCAGTGTAATACAACCACTGGTATGGAGATGCCTTGTCGGTAGGTATGTATGATTGTGCGTGGTGATGCCTCCACTCATCACCACCCTATGGCGCACACCTTACAGTGCCATCACATTCCAGCAGTGGTGATGTGACAAACTACCACAGGCTGTGCGTGTGTCCGATAGATGGCGTTGTTTATCCATCTCCCGCAATCTTGTTGAGGTCACTACTTTAGGTATTCAGGTGGCACAGGGATTTAAACACCCATACTGGCTGAACACCTAAAACTGCCCTCGCTTTCACCACCAAAATACAGCACCATATTCACTCGGTCACAGTGCTGGGTGATGGTAAATGAGGGAGAAGCAATGTCTAGCCAACGATGTTTTCAAAAGTTTTAAACCAATAAGTAGGTATAAACTTGACCTAATTTTGTATATGTGTCAATGATACAAACTTCAATTCCCTATGGTTGAACAAATGTAGCATGTACGTATGAAATAATATGCAATTTCATAATCTGATATGCTAGGCACTATTATCATATAGTGATGTACGGGGGTAGTGAGATTTTTATTCTACCATGTATTGTTTTGTATGACAAAATTTTTTCACTACTTAGCTTAGGTACACACTGAAATTTCAAAAATATTTCTAAGTATTTCTGATTGAAAAAAAGATTGGGAGTGACTCTGGAACAAAAATTGATAAATTCCAGAAATGTTAAAGTGTTAAAGAACTGAAAAACAATTAGTTGTGACCCTAGGGAAATATAACATTTTTTATTCCCAACACTACCCAAGACATTCATTAATATAATAATCATATAAATAGATAGGCTTACTACATTAAATGTTCACACATTAGTAGATGTAAGATTTTTGAAAATCCAAGAGACCTATTACAAATTATCTTAATTTAGATTATGCTCCAAGTATATGGTTGCAAAAGAAAAGACGTTAATACTTGAAGAATAATCAAAAACTAAATTCTTAAGCAATAACACACTTATTAATAAGGATTTTGGTCCTTAAGACACTTACCAAATTTGAGTAAGTATCTTGTGAGAGAAGTTGGTGAGGGGATTTGATTCTGCCCACTACACCGCTGCAATTCATAGGAAATATGAGAAGATGCACTCAAAAAGATCTTGGTACTGGCTTTTAAGAAAAGCTTAATTACAATGTAATCAAACTGGCTTTTAAGAAAAGCTTAATTACAGTGTAATCAAAAATTATGAAAAAATACACAAATTTTTGTGAAAATGGGCTTTTGTGAAGAAGCTTAAACACAGCGTAATCAAGGTTTTTCTCAAAATTTCAATTGTGGACAACAACTGATACAATAATTGACAAAACAACGAAGTTTTTGTTTTCTAATTCACACAAATTTTTTGGAACGAGTGTAATCATGAAATGTGGTAAAAAGCAACAATAATTGAAGTATTAGTAAAAACAAGCGAATTTTCATATGAAACGATGCAATTAATTATCTAGAAATGAAGCTAGTCCAAACTGGCTGAATTGTAAGGGTATATTTTTTTCTGAGTTTATTCTCCGCATGTGTGAGCCTACAATGTGGTTGAGGTAGTTGCCTATTGCTGCTGTTGATGTTGCCTCATACAATGTCCAAGATTGTTTGTATTTGTAAGGTGACGTGTATTTAGACAAATGTGTCTGTGTGAGTAAGACTCATCATTAGCACTATACAATGGATGGTTTTCACATTTTATGGTTTTAATTGTCCATAACTTTGACATCGTTGATGTGATGCAATGACATTTTAATTCATCTATAGGATTGCCAGGTCAGAAATACTAAAATCTGGAAAGTGAGAATAAAAAAATGTAGACATAAATCCGGTCCCAAAAGAAAAATGAAAATAAGTGCGGTGTATGGGTTGCGACTTGCAAGCAAAGTGAGATGGAAAAAATTTTTTCAAGTTGTATTAAATTATTATTAAATGTGGTAATTATGTAGGTACCAAGATACCGACTTCTTTTCAGTTATTTTTTTCAGACAACATTCGCAAAATTCTTTATTTCAGCCTTTCATAATATTGTATTTAGGAATGTTATCCTTATCAATACAATAGTAATTAATCTGGTTAAGTCAAGTAACTTGTATAACTAGAGTACTTCAAATGTTTGCTGAATTTTTACTATTTTTTTTCTTTTAGACTTTTTGTAAATTAAAAAAAAAAATTATAATCTTTTTGGCTACTTCAGGTGAAATTGCCACTCTATTTTCCCTTGAACCCATTCATTCCCAGCCTTATTCGTCATAAGGCCTATATGAATAAATTTGAGTACAATTTTGTTAGAAATTTTTAATCCATATATTTTTAGATAAATAAGGGTCAACCTTTAAATTTAAAGAAAATAAATAATTATATCCGTTATCCGTAATGAGTTTGAAAGAGTTGTTATAACAGCAACATCTGACCCAGTATGTTTATTCTTGAAAACCTCATGAAATTCTGCAAGACTGTTAAATGGATATCCAATTTAAAGTTACGTAAGTTTCTGAAATGGTATTCTGGATCATTTATGATAGCATCAATCAGCATCATTTCAAAAATTTATAATTGGGCAGTAGATTACATAATTTCACATGGACACTTTGAAATGAATATTCCAAGAATAAAGACCCAGATATTATTTTCATTTTCTTAGCTATTTTTTTGAAACAAATCTATGAACTTTATTGTTTTCAAATGAAAACGTAACAAAACAAAATATTTAAAAATAATGCAAAAATAAGATTGCAGAAAATTATGGTAAAATAGGGAAGTTATAAAATTATCATTAGAATTATGTGATCCAAAAACAACATTGGCCCCATCACTAGCATAACCAATAAGGTTTTTTTTTAAATGGTATACCAAATTTGGCAAAAAAATATATGATGGCTGAGTATAGGCCAGCGTGGCTTCCATCTGTCAACTGTAATAAACATTAATTTTCTAATTATTTTGAATTTCAGTACAAAAAATTTAATAAGAGGTACCATATACAATTGAAATTAAATGTTTGCAGCTTTTACCAAAGCACTATAGATTGGATAACATTTATTCTTAAGTGGATTAAATTCATAATTTCATCTAAAATCACAGTTATTGAACGCAATTTCTCGAGAACCATAATTGATAGAGAGTTGAAATTTTGGTGAGTCATTGACATATATTGGTAGAATATTTCTTGAAAATTTGAACTCAGTCTTACGTGGCCCAGATCCAGATTCTGAAGCTTTGGGTTCGGATTCTAAAGTAATTGTAGAATTGAAACCTAATCCCCAAATCTGATTCCTCATTCGATAAAGAGGGCATTGTATATGTATAATGTTCAAGTCTTTCTATTCTTCTCTTCATAGCATCACGTATGTAAAACAATTAGCAATTAGCAGTCAAACTTCAAACAATGTCCAACGATTGATAAGTGAATAGTGATAACTGATATTTTATTTTCATCAAATCATTTTCATTTTATGTATGGAAAACAACCAGTTTGTAGTATCATAGTATAGGCATTATGATGAGTGTCAGTGTGGCCACTGGATAAGATGCAAGTTTTTTCTATGATTATCAGATCGCGACTTCTATCGCAGTCGCACTTTTCCAAATGTACACCCATTTTTCATTTTGGTACCCAATTTTGTTAAAATCTGGGAAATCCAGAAAAATTTAAAAATCCAGACCAAAAAAGCATAGCTTATTTATAATATCAAAAAATGGACAACTGACAACACTGTTCATCTATTTTTAGACAAATTTCTACCCTTCTTAATTTGATTTGCAAAAACGTATGGGTGTGAGAGGGATAGTTAGATAATATTTTATCCGTTTTTTCGCTTGTTTCATGCATACGCATAGGGTAATGTAGGTGATTTAGATCTGTAGGGGAACAACTAAATGGATCTAAATTAAAATTGTTGTAAGCAGGGGAAAGATCAGAATCGGCATTTGAGACAGTAGAATTATATACGCTGTTTGAAATTAGTGGTGATGTGAAGGGAAAGCCGTGGGGTTTCAGATGTCACAAAAGTTGACAAGACTAGATAAAGGGACATAAGGGTTAAGGGTGTTAATTGAAGAAGGTTTGGCAATCAATGTAGTGCTTCCCAAAGGGATGATCTACACCTATTTACCATCAGCATTTCCATTAATCCCCTTCCTCTCATCATAATAGGGTTATCTAGAAGGACTGTTATATCTAAAAATAAGAGTAGGGTTGACAAGGGTCATGTTGAGTAACCAAGGTTACTTAATGCAATAGAATTTTGGGAGGTAGAGAGAGCTTGTGTCAACACACAACATTGATTCATTCAAATTTGAGGAGGTGGTATTTGTAGCCAATGGGGTAGATGAATAAGGAACAACAACCACCAGGGAGGGGGGAGTGAAAGGAGCGGTAGTTGTTGTGATTTTTAATTTTGGAATTCAAAAAGTGGGAGGGGGCACATCACAACAATAAAATGGGTCTTTTTTCCAGGGGCAAGCATTCTCTGAAGGGGGAACATTTGGTCGAGTATTTTCAACAAAATTTTTAACACATGAGAGGGGCAGAAGACTGTTTATAACATGTATGTCTCTTATTGGTACATCCATAGCAACCGAGGTTGCTACCTTATGGGTGTTGAAATTTATGTCTTCCTCAGAAATGGCAGATTTTGGCCTCGAAGGAGGTACACCCGAGGATGTTGACTGTTTCAGGGTAGAGGCAGAACTTCAGGAATGAGTGCCTTTTTTCAAAATCGAATGAGAGGGAACAAAACATTTCTGCGTCTGAAGATATCAATTTTGAATCAGACTTGGAAGTCAATTTTGTAATTTTGGTACATGAGGACAAATATTTATTTTTTGAGCTGCTGACACATGAAGACGCTATAGAGAATGAGGCTTTCCACTGACTGCTTACATTCGACTCTCGCATTTTTGTCTTTGGACTTATTTGTGGTGATAGGGGGCCAAGATTTGCGACTGGTAAGCTGTACCTGTTAAAAATACGTATCATTTTTAGTCAAAAGTTGTGCTTTGTAGAAATGATTAATGTAGACAAATTCAATGAATTCAAGAATTGTTAAATTCTAAGAACCACAAGTCCTAATTGCTCCTGCAGAAGTTTATAATTAGTGCGGTTTAAGGTCCAAAGGACCATATAAAGTTGGTTGAAGTCACATGCCTGTTTCACACACCTTTTAACTCACAACTGATGTCTCTTTGTCAATAAGGAGAACTCTGGCACATTGCCCATGCGCAGGAGCCTTGTGGGCAGAACTCACAATAAGTGTAACCTCTACTTTGATGTAAAAGTACCTCCATGTAAAAATATATTCATGTTTTTACAAGGAGGCGGATTCACTTTGTGTTGTAATTACATTTATCAATAATAAAAGTTACTTTTACTGTCAAAATACCAGTATAAGCATTGCCTTTCTGATCATGTATTATATAAAAATATTTTTCTAATGAAAATGGAATGAGTGTATTTAGACACCTCTAGCAATGTAACGAAGTTCTCAGTAACTGCAATGGCACAGTAATGTGAAGTGATTTTTAGGAAAGTACTGGATGATATTTTTACTATTTCACATATGTGAAATTTGAAAAAATCTTCAGAAAATAAACATTAGCCATAAATACGAACCAACTTTGAGAAGTTAACACTGATATGTGTGAATAGGTTGTACTTTCATCACTGATACTTTACAGATAAGTCTCAGATCCATTATAAATACATCACAGATGTGTTTGAAGAGACCTCAAAAGAGAATATCATTATAATAAAAGCAAGGTGACTTGGTTTTAAAAAATTTTTCTCCAGCTACACATTCCACCCAAATCCATTGAGGCAGCATGTTTTTTATACGCTTTTATTCTACTCACTCAATTTGTTAAAGTACACTGGATGACTAACGTCAGCGCTGCTTTCACCTGTTGCGACACACGCACACATACACACATATCTGTTTTTATCAGTTGTTTTTTCAATTTTTGTTTGTTTCTGTATGAGAAAAAAAAGTATGAAATTTTATTTTTTCTTTCGCCGTTATTTTCTTCTTCAAATTATAAAAGCGTATTTTTTAAAAACTCATTTTTAACCTAACTTGGTTACCAGTATGAAAGTTCCATACATGAAAAGTACCTTTTCAAACTGAACATTTCAGTGTTGCCAGCATGAAAATTTTATACTTGAATAACACATTTCTGTCTGTGGTGTGATTTTTGAGTAATTATGACTATATTTCTTAAAGCATGGCTTATTCATTTTAGTCTTTGGTTTAGTCCCTACTATTAATTTTATTTTATCATAATCACTCATCAGTCATCGCTTGATATGAACTTAACATCTACCTTGAGCTTTAAAAACTTCATCTGAACATTCTCACTCTTGGTCCTTGGGAGAGGCCTCATATGTTCTAATGGCTGCTTCCTAGAGAACTCACACCATCTAACAGTATCACATTAGGATTTTTGTAACAAATGTTTATTTACCAATTCATCAAGAAACATTGGCCCCTTGGCAGGCATTAAAACTTTTTTATATGAAACTTGAACATGTACATAAACATCAAATATAACTTAGGTCAACTATTTTGTTAAATTCTGCAAAACATTTTTGCCATTTATATTCAGTTCTCAAAATTCTCATACACTGATATACAAACCAGCAGAAATATTATAACCCAGGGTGGCAAAGTACTTGAAACTGGTTCTGCCTATTCACACACATCAATGGTAATTGATAAAAGTCCATTCGTGTTTAAGGCAAATGTTTATTTTCTATCGGGTTTTTCAAATTTCAAGGATGCGAAAAAATATTGTACTGTGCTCTCCTAAAAATCACTTCACATTGCCATACCATTGCTATTATGTAGAACTATGTCACATTGCAAAGATATGTCTATATCAGAGACATACAGTTAAAGAGATGTCCAATGTCCGATCAAAAACAGATCAAAAATAGAACGTTACAAAGTGTTTCAAATTCCAATATTTGTTTTTGGGCATGTGTCATAGCGTAGTAGTGTGTGTGTGTATTGGTTTATAGATGTGTGTTTTCACTACAAAATATGCACGGCTGTGGATGCGCAGAATGTATCACTTAAATTGTTTCTTTTCTATTTTTCACTTATTTTTATACCACAACGCATATAGAGCGAATACTTAGTAAATATGTTATATATGTGCATGAAGGGACCTTTATAAAATGAAATATGTACCTACCTACCCCACCGAGAGTTTGTTTCATGAGATCTAAATTAATAAGCACATTTTCATAGAAAACATATTTAGAAATTTTGATCATCAAGAGTGGAATGTGCAATATTGACTTGTTGACTTGCTCTCAAGATTTTCACTTACGTCTCAGTTTGAAGAATTTTCATTGTAAGGAAATAACCTCTCCCTTCAAATGAGAATTCTACTCTAACGTGCTTCAACGCCTTTTCATTTTTTTTATTACTCTTCTTTTGGACTTGAAAATGTACAAAGTCTACCACACTCTAAATCTTTCACAATAATTAGTGACAGTTCGCTGATTTCACCACGTCGAGTCTCGTAACATTGCATTGCCGGAAATTAAATGTCACCAACGTGCTGCCAAAAGTTAGATTTCAATTGTAAATTATATAGGCTTGAATATCCTACGCAAAATGCGATGTTATCTGTGCATTCATGATTGGATGACTGACATAAGGATCATGACGAGGCGACGATACGAAGTCCAGATAAGAAAAAGATGTCTTAACTCCAATCTCTGCCGTGATTGTATTTATTTTTGTAAGCAAGCTGTATATTATATCTGTTCCATCGCAATTTATCCTTTGTGCACATTTTAAAAGGAAGCCTGGTGAAGTGGAAGCCTATCACTTACATTTTTTCTTGTCGTTGTTTACTCTGTCAAAACTGTGAACCATCTTTTTTTTTTTTCAGAATTTCCGAGTAAACATGCTTGCGATCTATTTTCAATACGTTTTCTTATTTCAGCATTTATTAATTTTTGTATTGTTTAATTTTACAAGGTGTGGCACCTTTGGGATTAGCTGATCAAAAATAAAAAATTACTTAAATTTAAAATTTCTACTTCATTAGTAAAAACTAATATCATCAATGACTATATTTTACGAATGAATTTGTAATCATAAACGTATTGTATCTATTGTTAGTTTATTGATCACTCTAATGCAGTTATCTATCACTTGGAACAAATTTTCGGCGAATTGAAATCTTTTCATGTTGCCATTTTTTGGAGAAAAGATTATGTAAGTACTTATTGACTTTTTGCTAACTTTTCTTGCAGCTATTAACATCAAAATGCGAGTTACATTTGGCCTGCAAGTTTATAGTCGCTACTTCGATTCAATATATGAATTCGTTTATAACGTATCGGCTAGAAGAGTAACAACAAAGTCATGGATCACTTACTTCTCAAATTAAGAATTAAATTTTGACTATATTTTCTTGAATTGTGACTGTGGTTGATCGCAAAAATAACTTTCTTTTGTTTCTGAAATTCTATCAATTTTAAAGGTAATCTTAGCTAGTGATGTAGGCTTCGCATTTCTACTCTACCATTTTTATTCCAGCTTCATAGCCAACCTTAAAAATAAGCTATTATGTTGAAATTTACGCTCCAGCTCTACTCGGTTCACGCTAAGATGTATCGACGTCATAATCGACTATAGACGATGCAGTTGATGGGAGAGAAAAGAAAGGTATATGTACAATTATATACATCAATTTAGATTATTTTGTGAATTAAACAAAAAGCATGGTTGTGAAGGCAAGTGTAGTTATTGTTTATGATGTCGGATACATCTTAGCGTAGACGAGTTTGGAAATTTTTCTTGGTAAGCTTGTTTTGAATTTGTTAAAGGACGATCATCTAGTGGTTGCAAGATAGCAGCATGATATGAAACTAACGAGAATAAAATTGTACGACAAAGTTCTTTGTGAAAAATTATTGAAATTTTTTTGAATAATCGTCATACAGTTCGTTTGAAAATGTGGTTTCTTAATTATTCAAAAAATAAAAAAAAGTCTAATTTTCACTTATTAGAGTCAAACATTCTTGAAATACACTTTTGTTCGTTATAGAAAACCAAAATGTTGAAAATTTACCTTTGATATATTTTTATTTCACATTGTCGCTAATCATGTCAATTAGTTCGAAGTAAAATCTGAATTTCCTATTTTAAATAATTTTCTTTCTGTTTCTTCTTTTCAATGTTGAAAAAATTTTTCTTTTGTTGAGAAAATTTTTGCTAGGATAGGTACGGCTTTTCTTTTTTTCCAATGTGTTCAAGAAAAAGTTGCATGAAGTTCAAGCCCTTACGACCAGAGTTACCTTCATTAGATTTCAGTCTGTAACTTTTAATCCGAGTTTGAAACTGTAAAAGTTGTAACTTTTTTGTTCTTTACATTTTTTTGGAAAAAAAAAAATTAGCTTCTTCTTCATCATTCATAATATTTATTTGAATATGAAGTCCAGCCGCCTCAATTCCAATATTCATGTTTAAAATTTCACCATTTAAAAATAATAATGACAAAACTAAAATAATTTTCCTAACTTTATCAGTGATCTCAAATTTCAACGATTTTATGAATGGTTTTTTGAGAAAACAAACCAAACCAATAATGGACTATAATATTATAATGATAAGATAGCAAAGTAAAGCCAACTACGCCGGTTACAACACCTCCGGAGGTGTCGTAGCTGACGTAGCAAAACAAAGTCTCGTACGCAGCATAAGTTGTGACGTGTTCACTGCCCATTTTACAGAATTACTACATAAGCCGTGTACGCCTTGCTATTAAGTCGAGTGCACCTGCTAAGCATTAGTAGAATTGCCACCCAGAAAGAATGAAGATTGCAATATTAAACTCAATACTTCATTACTTAGTCACAATCATAATAATCATACACAGCCTAGGCCTAGAGGAATTTGCTAATGAAACCGTTCTTGTATGTTACTTTTAGCCAGAACAATTTTTCATTGTTTTCTGTTATCACTTACTGCTAATGGATACATTGAGATGCTCATATTTCCCTTCAACAAATTTTTTCAAACTTGAGACTTATCTAGATCATTTTTTCATACCAAAGACTCTAATCCGTAAATTTGAGCAGCATTGTCGGTCTAGTTCTTCAGGACACATTTACATTCATACCCTCGCACATACATATAAACAATTATTGCTCGTGATGGTAAATGCTCGAGCATTTATTATTGATGAACAAATGCTGCATATGCTCAGGCATTTGCTCAGCATGCTAGAGCATTTTTAATATTTCTTTTTAAAATAAGATGTAATCAGTTGCTAACTCGTAAGTTGCAATAATTATATGCTTACACAGTCTGGATGTTCATTGAGTTTTTAAGTGAAAATGAAATTTAGAGTTTATGAATACTCATTGGATTGTTTACTCATTCAAGAATAAAAAATTATATGGGAAACAGCCGTGTCAGTGCGCTAGATTACAAACAATGTGTTAATCTTATTATAAATGTGTATTTTGAAAATTGATTTTTTGTTGAATTATTATTCATTTCTTTAGGCCAGAAACCAGAATCACTGAAAATGCTCATAAATTCTCAAACATTTGCTCATTCTTGAGCATATGCTTTTAAATGTCAAGCATTTATTTTTTAAGAATTTGCTCATTAAATGCTCAAACGTTTGATCATTTAAAAAAAAAAGCAAATGGTCTTTACCATCTCTACTCATATTATAAAATAATATAATTATATTATGGCCAAAGTATATAATCCGGACATTATATAAAATGCCATTTTATATAATAATGGTTAATTTGTACAATTTTTGTGAATTTAACCCAGGCCGGGTCATTGTGTAAAATCCCCTCCAGTTTTTGGCCAAAGTATGAAATACGTATCTCTTCATTCTAGTCCAGTTAAATCAGCGTCAAAATGAGGGGGAAAAAAATAGCACATAAACTTTAATTATATTGGGTTTTTGGGTAAGTCTCCTAAAATTTCCTCCTTGGATTTTTGTGGAGGGGGTGTTTATCCCCAAAATTTTGTTTTTTGCGTTTGTCTCCTCACATTTAGATTTTGTGACAAAAATAGACAAGTACAACATTATTCATCATAAAATTCTCTACAAAATAAGTCACATGTATTATTTTTCCCAACGCCTTTCTTCCCTACCCTAGAGTTTTGAAAGAAATCATTCTTCAGTGAATCTGTTCAACAGGATTATATGGGAAATATCTCTATATTAATAGTAATTTGTTCCCCTTCTTGTGCATTAAGAGACCAACAAAAGTATATGTTATATATATCAAATAAAAGCTGATGATCCACAAATAATATAAAACTACTTATTTTTTCAATTTAAGTTTTGATATGAGCTTAATCAAACTTTTAAAAATAATTTTGAGGTGGGATAAATCCTACAGGGAATTTGAATACTAAGGAGCGGAAAAAAAAAATGTTTGGCAACTGCACATTCTGTTCTCTCGCAAATTATTCGTGAGTACAGGTGCATTTTATAACCACAGAGTATTAAATATAATATAGGGCACATGAGAGATGAAAAACAGCACCGTTTTTTGAGACAAAGTATCCCCACTCCTAAGGAACGGTGTAATTTTTGTCTCGCTTTAATCTATGAAATTTGGTTTGATGTGATTTCTGAATTATCAGTTATATTCATTCGTTCCCTCGTTCATTTTATTTAATTATTAAAAAAAAAAAAAAAAACTCATCATTGTTAATGGGCCTAAATACGTGTGACCAAATTTGAATTTGGTATCATAATGATGGGGACACTACTTCAAAGGTAATGCCATTTTTTGTAGCTCCGTTTTGTTGGGCATGTGTCATCTATTATATTTAATACTCTGTGCTTATAACTTATAATATTATCATACTAAATAGATAATTTGTAAACCCAATACATATTTTCTAACAATCCATCCCCATCCGTAACCTCTTCCTACAAAAAAAGTTACATGTAATATTTTTCCCAATGCTCTCTTACCGCTCCAAGAGTCTTGAAAACAACCATACTTACTGAATTTGGTTGTTTTCTCTAGACTCTCTGTAAGGGCAGGGTAGCGTCAGACAAAAAACTATAAATGTGGAGGGGATGGTAAGGTGTTATGGAAGGGTAGTGGATGGCTAGAAAATATGTATTGTGTTTACCAATTATCTATATAGTGTGATAATTAGGAGTTATACCTTGTGACATCCGAAAACAAACGTACATCCCGAGTATAGGGAATGATATCACAATTCGAAGTATATCAATAAGTCTCGATCAATCGTAGAGTCGAAACCACAAACCAGCTCAAACAGTTTGGCCACCAGCCTACCAGCGATAGCTCCCGAGGCCTATGAAGTATGTCGGGCGAATTTACGTAATTGGAAATAAATAAGTTGGCCGACCCATTATTACAGTTTACATTTTATTACAATCGAAAAGGTTACTTACAAGTATGGTAACTAATATCAGGTCGTGCAGGTTATACATCACATCGACTCATGGTTCTTGAAGTTTGGTGAACCAACAAATCTCGAGTTAATATTTGTCTTCGAATTCGGAGAAGTAGTATCGCAAACTATTTGCATTACTATCGATGTTCACATTCGAAAGTATCGGTGAAAACAATTTAAAAGGTGACTTGATGTCGTATAAAAGAGCTGTATTTTGTCATGAATAATATTTCGTATTCACGACAAATGGAAAACAATCACGTCTAAAATGAGGCCAAAAACGTGAACAGTCAAAGAGATTAGAATTGGTTCACCGATGATCGATATCGTATTTCTACGCGTCACCATATCGTTAAATAGTAGTTGATCAACGTGTTGTCGATGTTTCTTAGATTTGGGGAATTTATTTCCATTGGGGAATCGATGTAATTCCCATTTATCTTATTGTTATTATAAACTTAAAATTCGAGAGCCGTTCCCTATCGTAATGGTAGTACAAGTCGATGGTGACATGAAGGGAAGACTACGGGTAATCATATGTCACAACCTCTATATATGCTGTTGAACATTTTCACTAAAGAATGGCTGTTTTGAAAACTCTTAGGAGGAGAGAGGGGTGTCGAGAAAAAAAATATTTGTAACTTGTTTGTAGGAAATTTTATGCTGGTCTATTTTTATCACAAAATCAAAATTTGCGGAGAAAAGTGCAAAAAACCAAATTCTGAGGATAAACATCCCCTTCACAAAAATTCAAGATGTGGGGAGAGTGCAACTTTCGGTATGTTATTCCATGAGACTCACCTAACAACCCTATATGGTTGTACTTTATTATTATTTTTTTTTTTTTTTATTTGTAAAATTAAGTATTCCCCCACTTTGCAGTGAAATGTAATTCGCTAAATTCTATATGTCCATCATTATTGCTGGCAAAATTTTGCGCTGGAAAACGCCATTCTTATCCACGTTTAATGAACTGTTATAGCTGTTTCTCTGACTATCATACATAATATGATATTTATTATTTAACGTGTCTCATCAATTTTTTTATTTAAACTCTTCAAATGAGGTCATTTTAGCATTTCATTAGGTAGCCATTGTTTTTAGTGGGATGTAAAGTGAGAAGGATTCTTCCAAGGACGTTGTCAAGGAGGCAAAGGGGGTGATTGCCTCATGACCTTATTTTTATTCATGTTGTACTTGTCACTTTTAAAATTTGAAAAAAATTTTCGTAATAAATATGCGACAGTTGGTTCCATAGATGCTAAATTTTCAAAAATTACGAGTAAGAAAAAGGACATTAAATATTTTTTGCCCCCGCCTTGAAGAAATCTTGGCTACGCTCCTGGATACTTCCTTTTCAACTCATTGTTTCTGCTCATTTCTCTGACAAATTTTCAATATGATACCTAGAAGATGGTGCAAACATTGACAGCCATAGTCAAACTAGTTCACAAGGAAGCATTAGTCAATTTGTGGCCAACGTCAAAGAAGCTAAAGGTTTATAATCCAATAAGTTCTCAATTAATTTGTTCTCCATCACCAATACCTCGCCTGAAGGACAATCAAACCTCAAAGAATTCTGAATAATACACCAAATTATGTAGCACGGAAGTTAACTACCTAATGAAAACTTCTTCTCAAGACATGAAAGAAAAAAAAACACAAAATGTCGACTCCTATAAGTTGGAAAAAACTTCAACCTCACTACGCCGATCAATCTGAAATTACAAAACTTTTGGCAGACGTGATAACCCGTTTGAACGCTGGAAGGATAATATGGAGAGGAAGGAAGAAAGGGTAAGGTATATAACTAAGTATACCAGACATAGAGTAGACGAACATTTTTGACAAATATTTCGCAAAAAGATGACGAAGAGGTGGGTGCGACGACGTGTCGACGACACAATTCGAGGGTTTCTTTTTACCCTTCACACTTCCTCCGTTGCATATGTCTCCTCCATTTTGTGTTTACGACACACTAAAATTGTGCCACGAATTTAAATGCGAATTATGTGGATGACGTTTTTTGGAAAACTGGTACAGACGAAAATACCAAAAGATGATAACGAAATCCGCAATTTTTGTTCTGTCACTAATGATGATGCCAGTGCGGTTACTGCTGCTGCTGCCGCTACTCGTCATTAATTCAGTTAACAACTTTTCCAACTTCTAAGTGAAAAGTATGTTTCGTATGCATACGAATGCTAACACTCATTTTACACAAACGTGCACAACTACACCGGTTAAGGACCGATGTGAAATAACTGTTGAGAGTAATTGTTGTGTAATGCCTCGGGCAAGAGAATGGAATGAGGAGCAGAACGGAGAATGGAGGGTAGACTGCTCAATTTTTCAGCTTATTTCCAGGACGTCCGAATACAATTTTATTCAATTTAGAGTAGAGTACGTTGGTGAGTGCGATTAAGGCGTGAGATAAACGACGGTCTAAATACGCAGTAAATACCTACTCAGAGGTGCTTCTGAATGTGTAGGTTACTGGCGAAGAACATAATTTGAATGCGTTTACCACTTAGCAACGTTAGTGTCACCCATTGTATAGGCTAAATTTTCTTACAGCTTACAAATTTAGTTTTGGAAAAAAGCGATTGTGAAAATACTTTAGGTATGCTTTGGTTGGGAAAAATAGTTTTGGCTCTTGACATTTGTGACTGGGAATACTGGATTGGGGAAACTGTCCTCCAATCCATGAAATCAATGATGAAAAACCAATTTCATTTTCAACAGATCGTATCGACAAAAATACATGTAGCGGTGCTAATATAAATTTAATTCAGATTAACTATATTTTTTGAAATGAGAAATTTAAATAAAAATTTATCTCTGTTTATGAAATTTGTGACGTTGTTGATCTTACATTATTAGTGACATAGCCGTGATCGACGAGGTGGGTGTTATAATTAGAACATATTTTCGCAATCCAAAAATGTAATATTTTTATCGTCTTCAAATTTTTAGAAATCCTCTGCGAGAGGAGGGTCAGAGTCTAATCTAATGGGGCATGGTATAAAGATATATTCTTTCTCATCATAATAAATTCGTATTCATACATTGTAGCACTCCATTTGTAATAAATTATCCTGTATAATTTCATGTGTTTATCTATTCACGGAAACGTGAGATTATACCTCTATCTTCTATCTCATTTTCACTAAAGTATTGACACGCGCCTCAATTATCTCTTTCTGTTCAAGGACACTGCGTGTCATACAATTTCGTTATCCCGAATATGCATAATAATTTAATAGTGTTCTAGAAAAAACTATTTTACCAAAACCATCATAAATTGCCTCATTTTAACGCATTCTCGTTGGCTCTCGTCAGTCCAAAGTGGGATTGTATTAATCCGCCTAATAATTCGAAACAGATTTCTTGAACCACAAATAGTGTATTTTAATTCATTTCTTAAGAGATTCAATCTCCTAAGTCTGCAGTGTTAATTAATTTGTATCTCAAATATGTTACTCGAATTCAGTAAATTGTACAGTAATTTTGTCAAAAGTGTTTTGAATTAGTCAATCATTTTTAGTTTGAAATTGCCGTCAAACATGGGGGCCAGTTCTCCAAAATTCCGTGAAACTTCAGAAAAACTTCTAAAATTCGTACCGTTGAGAAAAACAATGATTTTATTTATTTTTATTCTGGGAGAAAATGACAGTACATCGAGCCAGTTAGCTTAGTGTCATTCGAGGTTTTTTTAAAATTGCTATGGGGGATTGTTATACCCCAATAACCTTCCCCTGAGCCAGTAATGCCAATGAAAGCGATTCGGCGCTTGTTAATTTATATTGACAGGCTCACAGACTGGTTTCTCATCGAATGACGCCGTGTCCCACGCGTAAAACAAAACATTTCTATTCTGTCGTTCTACCTTCATGACTCCAAACTACCTACCCCAGCCTCTCTTACCTGTCACTCAGTCACTGTTCACGATGAAGTACGAAAAAACAAAAGAGTAAAAATACTATTTTAGTTTTCGTTTCCCCTCTCTCTTTGCATTGTTTTCGAGCCAATTTCGAAGAGTAATTTTTTTCTTCAAACCGCGTAATATCGTTAATGAATTGGTAAAACAAAGATAGGCAGAATAGAACCGTGGATACCGTCTGAAAAAAATGAGCATATCAAAATTAATACTTTTTGTAAATTGGTAAATGTTCGCAGTTTATAATATTGAGTAGCGTCTCGAGAGACTTTGCAGCGCCAAAAAAAAGTATTAAAAAAAATAGGAGAAAAAATTTCGAAATCGAATGATAAATAATGTGCAGACTCGTCGACGACCAACGATAGTGATTTTAGTCGGAAAAATATGATTTTGTGGGAAGAGCGTTATGGATATTCTCACCACTCGTATCTTTCCTTTGAGAAGAAAAAACGACCAATACTTTGCTGAGATGGTGAAAAAAGATACGGACGAAAAAAAGCGAAAAGAAATTTCCGCAAAATGGAATAAATCAGCAGAAAAAGAAAGAGAATCGAAATCGAATGTATTAAATACATTATTAGAAGGTCATTGTACGATACAGTGTCGATATAAATAAGGGGCAAATTATAAGGTTTCAAAAAGAAAAAAAATGAAAAATAAAAAATTGTTTGTGGGAAACAGAATAATTTTGATATTGACCTCAAATATCGATTCGGCCGGATAAATTTTTGGATAACGTTTTTTGTGCCTCAAATATTTAGGGGCTTAGTAGCGGTTTTATTGTACCCAATTTACATTTCTTCGGTGCTCTAAAAGATGAGATAGTTTGCAGGTGGTATAGTCGTCGTATTATGAAATATGATCGCGATAAATCCGCCGTAAAATTGAAATACCTACTCTTATTTTTCCAGATTCCTTCTGCAAGAACGAATGCGATTGAAAAAATTCCTAGATTCCAATAGTCAGTTGTTTTTTGGATTGAATGTGTTAAAATTTAAAAGAAAAGAGAATTGAGAAAAATTCGAAAAATGCAAGAAACGTAGATTTTTTCACTTTTCATCATTTTGATGGCGTGCTCTAAGATAAATTGTTTAGGTATACGATAAATTTAACGAAATATGAAAAAAATTTGAAAGAAAAATATTCTTCATGCTGTTATGTAACGTAGCTAGTGGCTACATAAATAACTTCTGATCGCACCAAAATTTGGCATTGCATTTTGTTTTGTTCCGGTTTCAAAAAAACATTCTATTCTATCTTTGAAATTGGATTTCGCAGGCCCAGTTTCTGTTCTAGTATCAATAGTATGTATGTACTCATCATTTAATTAAATAAGAGAGTGCCGAAAATCGTACTCTAATCATTTCCAGATAAATGATGATCGTTCATAGGATGCATAGTTACATCTTCCCAAAATACGCCCAAATATTTCTAAACAACTAACATATTTTCGAATATTCTTGTGGAATCTTTAACCCTTCTATTATCTACTTTTCATACTTCCCTAAGGAAAAAATAGAAAATTCTCAAGTGAAGGTGTAGAGCTACTTCAACTCATACAAAACCAGTTTAGAAAGTAAAAAATTCTCTAAAAACCAAATGGGAAATTGATCTAACCTGTAGATCATAAATTGTTAAATATTTTCAAATTCTTATATTTTCCTATTAGAGCTCTTCAGAAATCTCTGAAAATTTATCTGGATAATACACAAGGAAAGTTATTGGAATTTTCTACTATTCAAACACAAAACTTTATAGTTATAAAGAAGAGGAAAATAGTTTTTTTCTTGTTTTCAAAATGCAAACTGGTTGTTGATGGTTTTTTGTTATGATATAAAATTGAAAACATTCTAAGATGAAGAAATTGTAGTTGAAAAAAACTAATGGTACAAAGACACTTTATCAAATTATTAAAAATTTTTATAGGGATTGATTGAAATTGAAAAATAAGAATTAAGATATATATTTTGGATCCCTCATCTGCTTCATGTTAACAAATTTCACTGTTTACACTCGAGAATAATTTTATTCTCACATAAATTTTCTGGGATAGAAATATTTTTGGGACTAATTTGGCATCGTTTCTTATAGCTCTTCACCGAACGCTAATTGCGCTGCAGAATGACCTGTATCCGTTTGTAGGGCAGATCGAAGGCCTAAGAGGATGGTAGGAAGTACTTCTACCCATCTCTTTGTATCATGTGACATGATAGAGGCTTTGAGAGCTTTATGCCATCTCTCGATTTTGCCATTGGCTTGAGAATGGTAAGCTGTGGTATGACTGTGTTGAACACCAAGCTTATTTGCTAGCTCTTTGAAGAGCGAGTTCTCAAATTGGCAACCTTGATCCGTAATTATGACTTCTGGTACGCCATACATCGCAATCCAGGTATCGTATAACCTGGCAGCTACAGTTGGAGCTGTCATCTCGTATAGAGGAATTGCTTCTGGCCGTCGTGTTGCCCTGTCTATTATCGTTAACAGGTATCTGTGTCCTTGAGATGGTGGCAATGGGCCTACCAAGTCCATATGTACTGTTTTAAACCACTCTGTTTGATTGAAGGATTTGAGGGGCGAGCAAGTATGTCTTCCTACTTTGGATTCTTGACAGTTCAGGCAACTGTGAGCCCATTTGTTGCTGTCAGACTTCATTCGTTGCCATAAAAACCTTGCCAAAATTAAATTAGCACTACATTTTGGCCCAGCATGTGACAGATGATGTACACTGTTGAAAGCCAATCTGCGATATTTTACCAGTAGAAATGGCCTATTCTTACCTGTACTGACGTCACATGTTAGTAAAACATCAGTACCGGGAATTTTTCGCTGTCTCAATTTGAGAGTAGTATCATCGTTCGATAACAACTCTTGCAATTCTGCATCCTTAAGCTGTGCTTTAGCTATTTCAGCATAAGGCAATTGTACAGGAGCCGAGATAGCTTCGATTCTACTCAAGGCATCAGCTGGAGTGTTAAGTTCTCCACTTATATACTGAATGTCGGTAGTCAATTGACCTATATAGTTTAATTGTTGTGTTCTTCTCGGCGATGCCGGTTCTGCTTAAGGCATATGTTTGAGGTTTATGGTCAGTATACACAGAAAAACATCTACCCTCTAATTGGTGCCTGAAATGCTTCAACGCAGCAAAAATTCCGAGCAACTCCCTATCATATGTGCTATAGTTCTTTTCTGTTTTTGAAAGCTTCCTCGAGAAGAAAGCTAGCGGTAACTTTTTGTTGTCTTTGTCAAGTTGGTACAAGGTTGCACCAATAGCAAAATCAGAGGCATCGGTACTCAGGCATAATGGCAGACTTTCGTCTGGATGAGCCAATAGAGTTGCATTTGCCAGTGTATCTTTGATTTTCTCAAAGGCCTGTTCGGCTTCTTCATTCCATTCGAGTGGAGTTTTATCTTTCTTTTTACTTGTCTTAGTTAGTGCAAACAGCTTACTTTGTTTGGCTGCTGCATTCTTCATGTAACGTCTATAGAAGTTCACCATCCCCAAGAAACGCCTGAGTTCAGCGACATTTGAGGGTTTCGGGAAGTTAAGTATTGGCTCTACTTTGGTCTTCAAGGGGGAAATGCCTTTGGTCGAGACTTTGTAGTCGAGGAAGTCAATTTTGGTCTGTGCATATAAGCTTTTACCTACTTTGATAGTAAGCCCGGCAACGTGTATATGCTGTATGACGGCTCTTACATTCTTCTCGTGCTGTTGCTCACCGCCTTCAGATCAAATGCAGATATCATCCAAGTATGCAAATGCAAACGGCAATCCCCTAAACAGTCCATTGATAAATCTCTGGAAAGTTTGTGCTGAGTTGCGAAGTCCAAATGGCATTCGAAGGTATTCGAATAGTCCAAAGGGGGTTATAACCACTGCCTTTGGTACGTCCTGGTCAGCCATAGGAATTTGGTGGAATGCCCAGTTGATGTCATTTTGGTGAACATCGTTTTACCCTTCATATTCGCATTGAAGTCCATTATATTGGTGACTGGGTAGCAATCAGGAACTGTTTTGGCATTTAAGGCCCTGTAGTCTCCAACAATTCGCCACTCTCCACTTGCTTTTTTGGTCATGTGGATAGGGAAGCTCCATGAGCTTTTCAAGGGGCGACATATTCCCTCCTTGATGATGCAATGGAAGTACTCCCATGCTGCTTTGAGTTTGTCAGGCAGTAACCTTCGTGCTCTAGCATGGCAAGGCGGTCCTTCAGTCTCTGTGTAATGAACTGTGTCATGTTTATAGGTAAGATGCCTGCGAATTGATGGTTGAGTGACTCCAGGATAGTCAGACAGGTTCTGTAAGAGTTGTCCGTCGACTTTTGTACAGCTGGATATATTTGTTTATAGTCTGTAATCATGCGTTTTGCCATCCACACAATTTTTAGATTCGCTATCGATCAATTTGCCTTTTTTGAGGTCAATGATCAGGCTATAATGTGCAAGGAAGTCTGCACCCAGGATCGGGTTTGGTACGTCAGCAACCATGAAGGACCACATCATATTTTCCTTAAGTCTGATGTCAACTTTGCTGGTCTCAAGTCCGTAAGCTGGAAGGTTTTGACCATTCACAGTATGGAGATAGTATTTCGGAGGAAGAACTTTTTGGTTTTTATTTACTGGCAACATACTCAAGTCTGCACCTGAGTCTATCAAGTACCATCTTCCATTAGTCCTGTCCTTGATGAACAGGCGGCATGAGTGTTTTTCCGAGGGGTCTTAAGCCGCGTAGATGGTACCTCACTCTAGTTTGATGCCTCCTTGATATTGGATTTGCCCCACCATTTGCACCTGTTGTTGCATTTGGTGGCTTCTGCTCCAAACCTGTTATGGAAGAAACAACTCTTTTCATCCCAATTTTGAGACTGGTTTTTGGGTGATGATTTTCTCGGGGGAGTTGAACTCTGACCCCTGTTATTGGAACTTGATCTACGGTCTCTAGACCGGGACTGTCATCTTTTGCTATTGCTACTGTTGTTGTTGTTGTTTCTTGATTTAGATCTTTGTTGCCAGCTGCTATTGGGCTTCGTTGAGCTTCAGCTTTTGTTCCTTTTCATTTCATCAGTCAACTGAGCTATTTGAGTTCGAAGTTGAGCGATTTCTCCAGTCTCTGCAGATACTGCACTTACCACAGGCTTTGACCTGGTATATTCTAGCGCATTATCTGCTTATTTTGTAAGGAAGTCCAAGTCTGCGAATGTATTTATCACGGTCGAACCTACGGTGGCTAGGCATTGCACAACACTCAAGGGGAGTTGTTTGCAAAATTGGTTGCCTATGACAGAAGGGGCTACGATATTGACCGCCTTCTGTCTCAATTTTGCCATGAAGATTGAGGGTTTATCGTCTCCCATCTTCATACCACACATCACATCATCAATAATTTGGTTTTTGGTTTTTCCAAATACATTCTTGATCTTCTTGACAAACCAGGCATATTTATCCTCTTCTGTCGAAAGGCATTCCATAATATCAGGAATGTGGCGGAATATCTGTGGGGGCATACCTCCACAGATGTGGAGATACTGCTGGTTCTGCGTTGTATTTTCTGTCTTGAACTTGCTTTCCAAGAGTGTCAACCACAAGTCTACCTCATTGGGCAGAAATTCTGGGATCTCTATCCTTGGTCTATAGAAGTTGGGGTTCTGCCCTGGATGTAATTGCAAGAGTTGCATTATTTGTGCCAAGACTTCGGGTGTCAGCTCTGGCTGACTACTACCTCCCTGCGATGGTTGTGGGTTTTTGGTTGCTAGTGGGACCATTGCTGTGTCTTTCTGATGACAAGCTTATTCCACAGAACTACTTCCTTCCTTACTGGTTGAAAATACTGGCTGTGTTTGTAGGACAGGTGTTTTTGGGTCAGAACTTTGGCTTAAAGTTCGACCACTTCTCAACGTTTTTACTGCTAATTGTTCTTTGTTTATTGCAGTTCCCAGTCGTGCTAATTCTGGGTGTTGATGGCCTTCTTCCAGATTTGGTAAATTCTTGGAGTGTCGAGTCGAAGTCGGGGGGTTGGGGGATGAGTCCAACCTTCTTCCACCAGGTCTACTGTCTGGTTTCTCTTTGTTTATATATTTTAAAGAGAGGGGTGTAAATTCCCACTTCAGCAGACTCTACTTCGACAACCTAAAAGGTGTCTTAGGCTGCAAAAAAATATTTTTATTTGCTGAGCAAGCAAGTTTCTCACCAGCGCACCGCTCCAAATTTTTGTAAAAGTGCAACGCGCCTCAAGACACCTCACGATGTAGCCAAAAATCACGTCACTGTCACCACTGTGGAATACCTTGTTGTGAGAGATATTCTCACCAGAAGGAAATTCTACAGAATTTAAGCGTGTTCAGCCGCTTCATACATATGTATTCGTAAGCCAGAACCAGACCAAACACTGGTGATTTTAGAGCCTGTTCGGGTGGTTTATATACGGCTTATTCACACGCACACAAACACACATACATAGGATAATACGTACTTTGGTGAGAATGGCCAGGTCGCATCATCCCCTATCGAGATAAGAGATGGCTGGCCGGTTCGTGTACAAATCGTGACATCATCTTATTGTGTCACGATTCCATACTCTTACATTACCTGCAAGTACATACTGGTAATTACGATCGAACGTATTTTGTGTTGTTTAACGTCGCATGGACGATTATTTGCCTGCCCTTTGGGGCAGCGACTGACGTCAAGGGGTCCAAGCCCCTTTTCCTCATACCGGTGAGTCCCCACATACATTTTTCAAAATATTTTATTTTCAGATTAGTTCAATGACCTATTTAATTTTTAGAGAATTTTCTATTTCTAAATTGGTTTTGTAAGAGTAGCAAGTAATTCCACACAGTCATTTTTTCCTGTGGAAGTATGAAAAGTGATAGAAGAGTTGATATTATTAGAGACTTTTTGTGCTCTACTGAATTAAGTCTTTCTGGAAATTTCCATTTACCCCTCTCAACGTTCTAAAATTTAAAACAACTGAATTCAATATGTATTCAGCTATCTCTATATGATCGAAGTTTTTCTGGAAGAATAAACAACAGAGAAATGGAAAGGATGAAGGCATTGCAAATTTCAGTTGCAGTTTTGCTACTAGTAGTCTACATTCCACGATTAAACAATTTCCTCTTTGACTTCGTAATTTTTTCCTAATTCAATTTGTTTTTCCTCCTTCAATAGTTGGTTGATAGTAAATGACCGGTCTGCATCTGGTTTATTTTTTCACACTTTTTCAATATACATCCACCTATGTCTGAAAATAAGTTAAATTTTAAAAATATGTAATTCAAAATCCAAAAGTTGGATTTTGAAAAACGATAAATAGATTGATCGTACTGTTGGTTATGCATCTGAATTCTTATAAAATTTAAAAAAATTAGTGAACTTAGAAACTTAAACGGTAGGTGCATATAATGCATGAGGAATGAATAAATTTCATAATTCCATGTTAAAAGTCATTTTTCTTACTAATACGATGTTTTTTGTTTTTGTTTTTTGTTTTAGGTGAGTTAAAGTTAATATGCGTAATAGTATTCAATCATCCGAGAAAACATTGATGTAATGCAAATAACATTTACATTAAGGGTAAATATATAGAGCTAGCTAAGTACTTTTTGAAATTTTTCCGAAATTTCAAAGTGAAAAACTGTGATGTCTTCGTTAGCTAAGAATTTAGGTAGAAGTATGTTTTTTTTTGTGTTGTAGTACGTAGTTTCTGCTTTCAAGTTACTCGCTGTGATTTACTATTCAGTGATTTCCGTTATGGGATAATAGAATGGTTCTTTTCCTTGGAGGAATTGATTTCAGTCAAAGACGATTTCGACGAAGATTGAAATGAATAAAATTCACAACTTTTGTGCACCAGAAAGTACTAAAAATAAAATATTGAAATTGACCTTTTAACTTGGTCACTTTTAAATCACTTGGAAAAATTGCTTTAGGTTCAGGAAAAATAGCAATGGAAAAGTAGTTAGAATCTGAGAGATTTGCTATTTCAAGAAGATATTGATAGAAATAAGTTAGATGTTAGCTTTGTCGTTTCCAAATCAAAAGTGATTTTGCCATAAAAATGGATTTTCAAAGTCAACTTATATTTAAGAGTTTTGTCAAGTAAAGTGTTCTGGCTTCCCATAGGGAAGTAAGCGAGGTTGTCAATATCCTGATTTAATTGAAGTATTTCCACAAATTTTGGTATGTTAGGGGCGAATATCAAATAGTAGCATCTCATAGAGTTCTAGTAAATTCATTTACTTCTGGGCAAATTACAAAGAGATCAAGAAAGAATGTACTTACTTTTTATTCAAACTTATCGAACTTAAACTAATTTTTTATTCATCACTTTTCTGTGTTAACCTTTATTTGTATTATTCTAAAGATACAGGAAAAACACGAAAAAATATGGGAGTTCTTATTAGTTTAGTAGTTGAAAATGTTTATCTAAAAGTGTAAAATCTGAGGCGTTGTAAAGTATCCGTTTTATTGCTCCCAATAAGCCAAATATAGGGCGTATTAAAGTTGAAGTGGAAAATGGAAGGTGCTATTAAGGTATAAGCGAGAGCAGCAAAGTTATACTGGTAAACCTTTTGGGTGTCTAAAAACCATACATGTACGTATGTATAGGAAGGTTAAAGTGTGGCACCTAACTTTTCAAATTTTATGGAGCAAAGAGATTCTTGAAAATTCATTCCCTGAAAATATCTGGCCAATGTTTCTGTCCTTTACTTTTTACATCTTAAGCACTTACGCAAATGTATTTTGTTTGTAACTTGATTTAATGTAAACCGTGGATAGTTTGAAAGTCACTTCTCACTTATATCAAAGAAATTTTTTTGTTAAATTCGATTTTGGAAATAGACAAAATTTGTGTTTTCTCTTTGTCATAATTTCACTTTTTATTTAGTTTAAAAACATCTTGAAAGAGATTCGCAGTCCCAGCTAAATTTTTTAATTGAGTTAGTTGAGACAGGCTGTAGAAAGCGATTATTGACTAAGTATATTATAAAGAAGAGAGAGACTCTCAGAGTGAAATTAACAGTAGTAAATTGCTTTGAAAGGATTCCATTGGAGATTGACACTGTAAATTTTTATTTAAAAAAATGCATTCGTTTAATTGTCTACCTTGAGAGGGTTAACATTTCCCTCTTTCAGACTACCACAGACGATTCGCTCTTCAATACGAAATATGTATAGTTTCTCTGGAGACACATTTTACAAACTTGTTCTTTGTAAGACAAATGGATTGCTGGTGTATTATTTCGTATTTCAAATTCAACTGCAGCCAGATAGTTGACATATTTTTAGGTTTGTTGACGTAGTCAAAATTTATTTCGATTTCGTTCCTCATTTTTCATTTGGTATCATCTTTTCAAACCTTGTTTGCCACGTTTTCATTTTCAAAATAAGAGCCAGTCTTTGTTCTCAAGCATCCACACCGATTTTTTCATCATCTGTGTACTTTTTTCGTCTGCCCTTTACATGCGGTTTTTCATTATCTGGCTCCTCTTCTCCCATTTTCACGACAACAGACAGTTGAAAAGATATCTTTCGTTTGTGCTTCCGCAGAAAATACGCCCTACTTCTGTTGACGAATTTCTAATTACAAAATGCTTACCTTGGGCGATTTATGTTGATTGGTTACCCGTCAACGAGTCAAGACCGAAAAAAAAATCGACTTTTTGTCTATTCTAAAATATTCTGTTTTTGTGTCAGATTGTGCTTTTTTGTTTGGCTTCTCGTTTTCTTTCATTTCCATTTTTTTTTGCCCCTTCATATCTTAATATGTACTTGCCACAGGCAGGACCTGAACATACTTTAGATCATCCTGTGACGTATATTCAGTAGAAGAATGAAGGAGCACAAAATACAATATTTTAATTTCGAGCTGAATTCAAGTGACGACGACGAATGCTGAGTAGAATGCAACGATAGCAACTGTTGGTGTCGTCGGTGAGGGATCGCTGAAGAGGGCCAGGGTGAAAGAATGGAAGGCAAATTATTCTGTCGTAGGATGACGAAAACAAAAGGACAGGGTTTTGGCTGGCTGGTTGTCGTTTTAAACGATTGTTTTTCGCATTGTTTCACAGCTCTGCGGATATTTCGACGTTGTCATTCCTGCAAATTTTACGCCATTGTGTCGTAACTATCGTGAAATTTATCCGCTTCCAATCCCTGTGGCACTTTGTTTTTTCTAACTGCTCCGAATGGCGAACAAAATACGTTCACTTGTACCTCTAAGACTAGATTTGTATAAGATAAATTGATGTAGGGTGAACGATCGAATTCAGAAAGATTCTATCAAAGTTCGCTTGCTGAATGTGTGTCAACTGTTAGCATGGATCAGGGCAAGTAACGAAAAATGTATGGGTAGCAGGAGTTGATTAGAAATTTTGAATTTGCCACTGTATACTGCGTGATTGGAAGTTAGACTATATAGTCCCAAAGATCGATTCCTGGATTCAAAGAAACACTAATGTGCCTCTAACAAAATGCTGGGAAATACTTCTTTTCTCAGTTATTGCCTCCCAAAGTTTGGGAATAAAAAAAATAAAAAATTGTGGCGTGTATCTTCCTCAAAAAGCAACAAAAATCAACGAAATTTAGTATTGGGGTGTAAGTATTTATGTTATTGTAACGGCCAAAAGAGGTGTGGAAGCACTGGAACAACACCTCTTTTGGGGATGATTATACTTCCTTCAAGTATAACAATATTCAAAGGAATATTATTAGTAATTGAGAATTAAATTCAATTAATTTATTTATTATCCACAACTACTGTGGACTTTAACATCAAGAGAGACTTTAAATAAAATTCAAACAAAGTTAAATTTAACGATCTTGTGGGGACTCAATTGTATGAGGTATAGGGGTTCAGACTCCCAACAATAGTTGCTGCGGTAAGGCAGGCCAATATTCATCTTTATGACATTAAACAAATTGCAAGATGTATGTTCAATCATAATTACTTGCACATACATGCAAGTAATGTACAAGTACCAAACTGTGACTAATCTCAACAATGCAATGATGTCACGATTCCATACAAGAACTGACCCATCATTTCTCATCACCATAAGAAATGACGCAACTGGGCCACTCACACAAACATACATATTTGCTACGTATGTGTGTCAATATGCATGTAATTAAGCCCGTATATAAAATATCCAAACCAGCTTTAAAATTGCCAGTGTTTGCCCAGATTTAGCTTACCCATATGTTTAATATGAAGTGGCTGAACATGCAAAATCTGTAGATTACCTTCTAGTGAGAATATCTTTTCACAACAAGGTATTCCACAGATCTATTACAATAATATTTTGTACATACAACAGTACAGTAAAGTGTTCAAGATAGTTTAAGACTACTTGGTAAGTGAACCATTCTAAGACTGAAAGAAGAATGTACAGTACAATTATTTCATTGTTTACGTGAGTTTATATACCCTAAGAGAGTATACAATTTTAAATTTTGATTAGTGTGTGTGTGAAGTAGGGATTTATTAGAAGAAGGGATTTAGCTTATTTGAGTATATTCAAAAATCAGAGTATTGAGGTCCCTGAATATCCCGTTAGGAGGTGTGTAGTCAGTGCTGGTAGGAAGTAACGGTACTTTTGCCAGGTAACTGTACAATTTTATAAAGGATAAACATACTGAACAAAATATTTTTTTCTATGTAGCCAAATGTGTTTGTCTATATTTTTATAAGACGATCATATTTGGTACAGTTATTAATTTTCACTTAGCTTTGAAAGTTTAATTTGCATCGAGAAAGAAGGAAATATAAGGCATCTTTAAGTAGGTAAACCTAGTCGAAGGTTGGCACATGTGTATAGAATTTGAGGAACGAATCAAAGCGAATAATAAAAACTGAAATATTTTTTTCGAATTAATTTTGGCCTGAAGTTTCTTTCTTTTAAGTTTATTATAGAGAATGAGAAATACACATATCTGTTTAATACCGTACAGGTCACAATTCTTATTCGATAGTCAAAAAATTTGATGCACCAATTCGAATCTGGACAAGGATGAACCCTATTGTTTTTGGTCAAATTTTAACGAGAAAATGCCAGTGGTCGAAGTTTCCCTGTCATCGTGTAAAAGTAGATTTTTTTGGACCGCAAATTTGTATGTATCTAATTTACAGTTTTTGTTCTTTGATAGATCATTTCTTTGGGTAATTTCTAAAAATTGAGAATCGACCAAAAACAGAAAATCAAGTTCCTGGTGATTTTTCCTGGAAAGAATCAGTATTTAGGTCAAACTTTGATTCTCATTAAAAATGATCAAGTCTTAAGACTTTTAGTCACCTTTTAAGAAAAAAAGAAATTGTGATATCCCAGTGATCCAAGGACAAAGAACTATTTCTACCAAATAGCTTCCTGCAGTGGTGAATTCAACTTTTAAAAAAAGAAATAATTAAAATGGTGCATCAGCCGAAAATAAATTGACGAATAAAAAAATTTAATGGTTTTTATAGGACTTATCACTTCCAAAGAACATTATATCGGAAACGTGCTTTTGTGAATAAAAAAACATTCACCCAAGAGGAAAGGATGATGTTCTTTCCGTCGAACCTATCCCCAGCATTCTTTAATGCGTTGTAGTTTTTCCAGAACCTAAAGATGTTGGTTCCTCGCGTTCTTTAGTTAGGTACATTCGGAATTTATGGATGGAATAAGTTTTGGGTAGCATGGAAAGAATTTTTTAAAGGATTTTTTTGCCCCTTGAATTAATGATAGCCGATTACCGATGCAGTTTCTCTGTTATTAAACTTTGTGAGCATAGCTTAGATGAAATATATTAATCAGAAAACTATTTCAATGATTTTAAACCAGTTTTATGTGTATGAAGGCTGCAATAAATGAAGTCACACTTCACTCGAATTATTTTGTATAGAATTCGTTTTCATCGTGGTATTTTTTGAAAATATTATCCCCTTCACATCTGGTATCGTATTTGGACCAATTCTGTAAAGCTTCACAGTAAGTACGACGTTTTAACATTATTGTTTAATACGCAAATCACATTTTTAAAACTTCGAACCCATAAAGAAAAGACCCAAAAGAAAAGGGAAAAAATTAGGTCTAGGAATTTTTGTTTTGGATTTTTTTATTACATTCCTCACTCTCTCAAAAGATATACCTACCATAAAGAAAACTATCTTGTATACACTGTAGGCTGATGTATTAAATGTCAAAAAATTGGGGTCATTTTTATTATTATTATTATTATTATTATTATTATTTTTTTTTTTTTTGTGACTGGATATGTTTTAGACGAAGGAATTGGCGTGGGGGAAACAAAAAGTAATGGCGACGGGCGCCGAAACGTGCAGGTTCGATATCCTTTCTCATTCGAAAGAGGCAAAAGCTTCTCTACGGAAGTAGCGAAGAGGCAGAGAGAGGCAGAGGGACAGAAATTTATTTTGACAAATGACCTATCTTTTTAATTCCCTAGGATTTTAACCCCTCTCATTTTGGAAATGGAGGTGAATGTTTGATATTTTATCTCACCAACTTTTTGGTTACATAACATTTAGTTTTGTTTTGTTTTGGGTGTTTTTATTTTTTTTATCTTTCATTTTTTTTATTATTTTTTTATTTTTTTATTCTAGTCCGGTCATGTAAAAAGGGAAAAATGTGAAAAGAAATTAACTTGTTTTCGCTGGAGACGACCATTATTTCAGATTATTACAATGGACTAAACGAAACGAATAAAAATGGATAATAAATGGTATTATATTTGTAGATATCTTCAGTGAATAGACAAAAAAAAGGAGGAAAAAGTTACTATTCTGGAAGGTTTTAATTCGAAAATATTACGGACGTTTTAAAACCTACTTTTTTCTTTCGTTTTGTTTTTGTAAAACGAATTTGAAAATAGAGAATTTTTAATACGTGCGCGGCGAGACGTTCTATGTTTATGAGTTGCGAAAATGCACTCGTTTAATATGTTGTACTTAGGACTTTAGGGGGTGTATATGGTTTTTTCATTTTTTTTTCATTTTGATTTTTTTTTTTTTTGCTTGCGAAAAGGGTGAGCTTCTCTGTAATACTATTTATTATGAGCATAGTCAAAAATTGCAAATTCTCATGATGATTCTGATTCCCAAATGAACGATTTATATTTGTAATATTCGGATCATAATTCATTGTAAATTGTGGCATCCTGTGTGAATAATCTTACGCTTCTGTTTCTAAAAGCTTCAAACAGACATGGAAATTTTATGAAAAAACCAAAAGTTCTGTGTCGAAAATGTCGAATTGAGATTAACTTTGAACAACTGAAAAAATAAACTGGATTTTTATTTTGTATAAGCTAGTAGTCGCTAGGAAACCTGAATTATTCAAATTTTTGAAGTTTCTAATAATAAAAAATTCTGTCTCGGTTAGATACCATGAAAAAAAGTTGGGTGCTAGATGAGCTACCGTGTGCAAAAATATCAAGCCATGGCAACATCTCAAATAATATGGTTTTGAAAATTCGAACGCATTATTTGTGAAATCATTTTAGCTAAAGATCTTCCATACTGGATTTGTTTTTGGGAAATATCTTTCATACTGATGATGCAAATAGTCTATGTCTTTGAAACACACCTTTTTGTTCTACTTCTTCAGTGAGGGCATTTGAAGACGTGACGAGATAATTAATTTTCTTAACCCAAGTCATAAAGGGACGGCTTACCATTTTAACGTAGGTATCCATGTTTTTAGTCTGGGGTAAACAGAAAATTTGCGTTGATTTGTTTATATTATATTCACTGTCGTCATCGTAGGTGACCTAAGCATTTTCTAATCTAGCCTGAAAACCTGGACATACTTAGACGTTTCTTCTTTCAGAGGAGAAATTTTTGAATGTTGTTAACACATTTTTTAAAGGGGAAATTAGTCATGATAGGATAATTTTTTGAGAAAAATAGGACAAAAAGTACTAATCTCTCGATAATTTTACGCTTTTATGATCGCAGTACTTCTTTGTATTTACAAGTTGATTTAGCTGCAGTTAATGCATCATATAATTGTTTTCTTAATAGGAGATGAGTAACTTTTCTTCATTAGATGTGTTTATTTCTGTCGTAAGTTATCTTCGTATCTGAATCGTGTCATTTGAAAAAAATTTGCTTGTTCCCTGGCTTATGGCCAGAGTTGAGTATAAATCTCAATTCCATTATTCGTTCTCGAATCACGAATCCGCTCTGCGAAAATGATTTGAATTACGAATCACGAATCATCAATACAAAAATGATTGTATCTAAAATGAACGTCTCATGCCGAGGAATGGAATCAGTGTGTAACTTTGATCCGATGATGTGTTATGTAATTCGAATCGCAAATCACTTTCAAACGATACTCAATGTGATTCGTTATTCGATAAAAAATGAACGAATCATGCCCAATCGTGTTTATGGCTATTCGTGGTGCATTTGACATTATTTTTTTAAAATATTAATGAATATTTTTAAATGACGAAGATAGAAAAATATTGAAATGTCAACGAATATTTCTAACTGGCGAGTATCGAAAATAAAGGTCCATTTTGTATTTCCTTTGTTTTGCAGAAAACGCTGTACCTTATTTTTATTGGAGGTATGTTAGATCTTTTAGACTTCTCCAAGATTTTATATGCACTATACTGAATCCTCCCTGAATTGGTTTTTCCTTTCCACAAAAAAATACTTTGCTTGTCGAGCTGCGTACGTCATGACTGAAACGCTTTTACTAAAATATTTCCTCACCTCACGAAAGAGTGGTAATCTTTGACTATACCTACATAATATGTGTAGAACTGGACCAGTAAAGAACAATGATTTCTAATTAAACATTCCGCCCCATATGACGTAATTTTGATTACTTTTATGTACGCTATCCTTGTGAATTTAAGGGATGACGTTTATCAAATGTATTCTAAATTGGTAAATTCAAGCAAAACATCGAAAGGACAGACCAAGTACACGCTTGTTACCTACTTTTATGTAGCCATATCTTTACAGATTTCGTTGGGATTACTGAGCTTTACTGGTCAAGTACTTAATAGTCAAAGATGGGAATACGGTAAGGTTAATGAGAGAAAAAACAGACGAAATCTGTTACATAAACATAGACTGTAGGTACATATAGTTGGTGCTAGGATTGAACATTTTACGGTTGGCCTGATGTATACCAATTTGCTCGTAATTTTTGATTACGCGGCCAATAATTGAGTTGTCAGCCGCAGTGAAAGTTTTTCACCGACTAAGCGTAGAAATTTGTTGGTTCTCATGGAATAATTCTCGTTTTAATGACGATGTTTTCAGTTGCTCGTGCCGTATTTTCCACCCCCTTTGTCGGACATTGGATAACATCCAGACACACATACGTTTGGAATTATACGGGTCTCAATATTTACACGTGTGACGTGCGCCAACCTTCTTGCATTCACTTTCCAAACTTGATAATGACGTCTACCCTGACTTCCAAATGTAAATAAATGCGATTAAATCCACCGCAAACAACTCTACATTATGAGTTAACAAATCGTTGGTAACAGGCAGGTGCCATGGCACTGCATGCAGACATTATGAATCTGTATCATGTTTCTGTCCATCTGCTCTTTTACAAATTGTCGGTTTACTTTCAGTACGGTAACTTACTTTTTTCCAGTGTTGTACTTTTTTGTTTTTTAGTTCAATTGATTTGCGCTTGTCACTAATGAAATCATCACTTGAAATGAAACTGTGGGAATTGAAGACCTAGATTACGTGTACTTATATAATTATCATTCTTCGTATCATTTTTGTTTTAAAAATATGAAAAGTTGAGTTAGTTATCATTGTGAAGTAAATGTGGGATGGTATAGTCCTCGTTAAATTTATACAGGGTGATTCACATTTCGACCCACCATAGGAAAATAACATTTTGGTGCATCTAAAAATGACTCCCCATGTTCTTTCCACATAAATATAAACAGCGAGTCATTATTGGACGCACCAGGAAAATGCGATGTCAGTAACAAAGTATGAACTCAATCATTTTCTGATAAGGCAACAAATTACACTTTATCAGGTTTATCGAATATTAGGGCTGAAATTTTTGGTCAGAGTATCATTGGGCCTGTCTTCATAAGATACTTTAAAGGGAGAATTATTTGGAACTTTTTCTATAATAAATATCTGATGGAATACATCAGTTTGTAGAAGGCGTAAAATTTGGTATTAGTATGATCATAGTCCTGCCCATATTTACCAGACTGCATTGGAATACTTTTGAAATGAATTTTTTAAGTAGGTACTGGTACCAAATTTCACACCCTTCTAATGTCTGGTGCATTCCATTAGATATTTATCCTTGCGAAAAAAATTCTGTGTACTTCTTTCCTCTTAAAGTACAGGATGAAAATAGGCCAATGATACTCTGGCCAAAGATTTCAGCCCTATTATTCAATAAACCAGATCAAGTGTAATTTGTTGCCTTATCAGATACAGTCATCAAGTTCATACTTTGTTACCAACATTGCATTTTCTTCATGAATTTTCAGAGGGAGTTATTTCTGTAGTTGCACAACTCGCTAAATAAAGAATTTTAGCTGGCAAAGAATTGAACAGCTATATAGGTTCCTAATTGAAAATGCAGAATAAAAAAGTAATCTCGATTTCAACTACAATTATTAAAGTACAAGCCTAAAAATAATCTTACGTATAAAAGCTACTTCTTTTACACAATTATTTGACCAGTTTTAATATACAGTATAAATTATTATAACAAACATCGGGTATGGCAAACAACCAGCTACAACACACAAAATGCCTGGTTCCAGTAGAATTCCATTCATATATGTGTTAAGGAAAATTTGCTACAACAAATCTGGCTGCTGTAGACTAGTGGCTACAACAAACAGATTTGGGTTTTAAGGGAAGCCAAAAAATAAATTAATTCATTTGTTATCTTTCTTTCTTTCATATCACTGTAATAAATGTATAAGCTGTTAATTAAGTCATAAAATTATTTTCCCGATATTATTTCACCAAATAATCCCTCGATGAGCATGCGCCACTACTCATACAGCCACACACCGACGTGAAAAAAAAATTTTTGTGGTCAATTCTGAAATAACAAATTCTACAGTATCACCAGAAATTCAGAACTGGCACAAGAGAAAGTGTCATGGAGCTTTACTTCAGGGCTTGTAACAAATAACTTTTTCCATCCAATTCCAATAGTCTTTTAGTGGTCACTTCTATGCTTCTAAAAACTACCATCTATGATTTAATCAGTATACAATTGCATTTTAGTGCCTATTTAACACAAAAAATTATATCCTCATATGTATTGTTGATGATTGATACTGATAATTTGCGACAATCATTATTTTATTGGCCAAATATCCACAATAACCCGATTACAGCAGTAGCTGGCTACAACAAACTCCGCCTTCAACAAACAAATTTCACAGTCCCTTGGAATTTGTTGTAGTTAATTTCCATTTTATATGAGTTTAATTCGGAATAATTCTTTTTCCATATCATATCAGTGTACCTGGTTAATCGATAATACCGTCAAATTTATGAATATTTGCTTTACTTATTTCTGCATACCAGCATAAGGTACTCTCTGTACTATTAAAGTGAAAGACACTGAAATTATTAGGAGAGTGAACGAGTGAACACGTGAATCTCATAGTCACAACTAACTGACTGATGAAATTGACAATGATAGGTAAGCATTTAGTTATTATTAGTTCTTCTACTTGCATACAAAGTAAAACCCTCTTATAAAACTCAAGATAAAGGACTCAGCTGCCTATTGAACTCAAAATTTCTTAGAATGGATCCAATGTATTTGAATGTATTAGAAAAAAATTTTTTTGGACTCAACAATTCGGTTTATGCACTCAAATTTCTCACAGAAGCTTGAAAAAACATGAAATTTCCATCACCTCTCTTTAATTTATCCATCTGTTATACTAGTTGAAATATTTGAGGAAATCCCAAAACTTGGAAAAAGGCTACTATATGGGTTTGGTCTTGACCTTTGCTCATTAATATCCCAATTTTTTATTCACTTTTATTGAACTCACTGCAGTTATTCGTTTTTGCTTCATTCAGTGATGTGAATTTAGACTTCTTGAAATGACTGGTTTGCTCAAGAACCAAAGTGTAGTTGGTTTTGGGTTTGTTTTGTTTAGTGCTGTGGTTTTCATACTATGATTGTGTGTGTCTTTTTGAGTGCTCTTAGTTTTTATACATTTTACACCTAATAAAGGCGTACCTATCCGTGAAATTCATTTTTACAAAATTTATTCCAGTCTGATGTAGTTCAGCACGAATATTCGAAAAATATCATCAGACTTTTTATTCATGTTAATAAATAATCTGCTTAGGAGTGAAGAATTTAAGTAAAAAGTTGAAAAGAATCACTGTTTTATGTGGATTTACAAGATATAATGATAAAATTATCGAATGAAGGGCACAACACCGCTATTTCATTCACAACACCAAACTACTTTGTTACAGTTGGTTATTACATAAAATGACGCAAAAATTGCAGTAACTAAACCTTGTCACAGTAACCATTTATCAAAAATAATATTAAAATAAGAATCACTGAAATTATGAGGTGCGCGTACTAATATGAATTAGGGAACTAATAAATACTAGAATCTCATAATCATAACTAATGGACTGACCAAAGTGACGACTGTAGATTGTAAATATCTTAGTTATTATTAGTAATTCCACTCACACACAAGTGATAAACCTCAACAGTAACTATAATCGAATATGTTCGCATAATCCCCAAACTAATATTTATTTACTTTCCCGGCCAAAAACCCAAAACGATGCCAAAAGTTGCTGGTACTTGTAGATGATAAATTAAAAATGTATATATATTTATACAAAATTACCATTTATCTTAGACTAACTAAACGAAAAAATTTTGAAATTTCATTGTCATCATTTGTTATTTCATTTCTCCGAGTTCCTTGTGGAAAAATTAATTGTTGAAGCAGTTTTCATGATTTAGAAATACACAGATGTGATTACATTTTATCATTGATCGTTCTGATTCCTTACAGATTTTGTCTTGTACTTTTCCAAAATCGGTTAGTTACCACCACAGTAGTCTATATCAATGACATGATGTAATATCGTAAATAAATGGTTTTTCAGCTCATTTGAAACTAGAAAATTTTAACAGATATTGAATATTAAACAGTGTGAAAGTTTCTGTTCGAAAATAATCAGCAAAGGAGCGTATCCTCCCTCACGAAAAAGCTGGAAAGTCGGCCCAACAGTCTTCAAATTTCCTCTGTACGGCCCGGTATTAGATAGTGCTATTAATTAATCTTGTCTGTAAATTTGTATATAATTGTTTCCATTTATTTCCTATACTCTTCACTCGACATTCAGTTATTTCCCCTCTGTAGAAAAATATGTCAAAAAAATCCACAATGTCGATATGATTTTGTTAAATTTGATATTACTCAAAATATCTAAGTAGGTTTACGATTTGAAAAAAACTTAAAAGTTATCTATGTTTGAACTTAGAAATTAGCTCAAAAATTAAATAGTTTAAAATCAGAAGTAAACCGGCAATCCAAAATAATATCTTTAAAACGCAGATTTATATTTTCAGTTAAACCAGTTGCTTTTTTCAAAAGTGATGGTGCTGTCAATAGCATGTCCATGGAAACTGTTAACATGTTTTTTTGCTTCTGTTCTGTAAAGGATGCGTAATATTTGAATGAATTTTCATTCTTGGGCTCCATCTACCCTATCCACAAGATTTCTTTCCTTCAATATACCAAATACTATTTTATGAACGAATACTTTAATTACCTAAAAATTGAAAAATTATCGAGCACCTACGGGCTACGATTTTGTTCTCTTTTGTTTTAAAGTAGTTTTTTTCGTTTCCCCCTGTTGGATACAGGTAAAGGAAGGGATATAAAAATAAAATACTTTCGAAACTCGCCTGGTAATAACGCATTTTTCATTCTGTTCAACGAACATCCCTTAATGCACCAAAATCACTAAATGTCAGTCTGCGTATACTGGTACCTAAAATTAATATTTCAAACAATCCTTCTTTTCACCCTTGGAACATATTTCTCACCAAAGAATTTTTGACGCAATCCTGAGCTTAAACCCCTCTCAATTCCTTCAACGTGGTGGTCTCTACTCGAGCATACCGTATGCGTATGCTGTAATATTTATGTAATATCAAAATACCGTAAAATTGGCGTTTTTCTTCGTTGCTTTCTTGAAATGTGTGCTGGAGAAAAGGACGGATGGAAAAGAAGGTAGGGGGCAAGAGAGAAAAAGACGAAAAGAAAAACCACCCCACAATGTTTGCTAAAAATTACAGACGATATTTGGTGTAACGAGTAGAGTAAATTCATCATGTAGGTAGCAAAAGTATGTAAGAGTGGAGAGGGAGAAGCGCAACAGAATGGAAAAAAAAAGTGTTGGCTTACACACATACATCGCCCCCATACCAGATCACGTGTATACATTTTCAAAGGCAAAAAGTGGCAGTTTTTTAGTTTATATGCGGTATTATATTTCTGCTTATATACACTCGAGTCGAGAAACGTAACCCATATATATATATATATATATGTATATATAGGTATAACATTAACCGTATCCACATTCGCGTACACTCTTTCTCACTTTGCCTCCTTACTCTTACTCTTGGCCTGCCTCACTCAGTGTGCTCTGTATGTAATGTATTTATGTGTATCGAAACAGGAAAAAGGAAGCGGAAAAAAAAAAACCGCAGAGAGAAGCAAAAATAACGATGTAAACAAGAAATATTAACTTTGCACCCAGGGGATACTCCGTAATTTTACATTTACTAGCGCTTTTACTACATTCTTCTTGTGATTTTTCTTATCATTTTCACGCAACGGAGCCAGGTATCGTAGAATATGGATATACGTTCGTAACTATGACGCAGTCCCCTTCCCTCCACACGTCTGTAGCATACAAAAATTGAACAGCGTGAAAATTAAAATGCTACTCTTTGGCGCGAAAGTGTGTCTTGGGTGGAGGTAGGGGTGAGATGGTGTGCAAAAGGATTCGCAGGTTTCGGTATCTTGGCGTTCGTTGGCTAGCTGATACGTCTTAGTGGCGAATGCCAAGTTGTTTGGCGTTGGTGTTATCATTGTAAAACTTACGAGTGGAGGTTACCTGGATAATATAAGTTTGTCGTGAGCTTGAGCCCATATTATTTGGTACCGTATACGCGTGTATTGTGTTGTGGAACGATGATTATCGGCTGGAGTTTACACTCTGAAAATTCTCGTAGACGATTTTCTTGTAGGAATACAGGTTGGTGAAAGTTTACACTTATCTTTCAGAGGAAAAACTTTTGTAAACAAGAAAAGCAAAGGGGTCGTTCTGAGACGTAATAGAGCCCAAGGGGTTTTTTCGTGCAGTTGTGTGAAATTCGAAAACAAATTCAAAGATACCGAATCAGCGGTAAACGGTTTTTCAAGCGAACAACGTGAAATCGCAATTCAAAAATCTCTCAGAAGAAGAAATTTTGTTGGATTTTTTTCCCTGTTTTTTTTTTTTTTTTTTTATTATTAGGTAGGTTCTAATTGAAATTGACAAACTGACCTACTTTGTATATTTCCAAATACCTGCGACCGTAATTATGACGTGTTGAAGTGGAAATAAAAAATGACTGCCTAAGTTGTTTTGATCGCAATATTTTTCTTTTAAAAAGTACAAAGTTTAACAGACCCTAATTTCTTTTATAATTCTAATCCTTTTGCACATTCGAAGTTCGTAGGAATTTGAAAACGTGGTTCGTTTCTGTGAACATAAAATATACCAATTGCGATTAATAGACCATTAATAAACTTTCGAGCTACAATTTTCTCTGTATTATTTTTCTGCGTGGTCCTTTATGTAGGTCATGGCTAAAAATTGTTTCACTACAGTACAAAACTGCAAAGGTGCAGATTTCTGCATCTCCTACCCTTTCATGTTTTTGTTTTTGTACACAGAAATGACGTATATATTTATGATTGGGTGTGAACAGTTGAACAAGTTTTTTTGGCTTTATTTTGACTTGATTATGTCGTTTTTAACCGACTTTAATAAAGAAGGGTTAATTAATTGTATTCGTCGGATGTATATATAATTTTTGCTTATGTATGTGAGCTACACTTTCACTGGTTCTGATTATTCGGAGTTGATTTAAAAGATGATAGTCCTAAGATGATCCCTTTAAATTTTTGTTAAGATCGGATTAATACTGAAATTACAGACCTAAAATTTTAAATAGAACCAGTTTCTGTGAAAATTAGTATTTGGTAGTTTTTTAATTGATAGTTACACTTATGGGCTATTCATGCAAGACGTGTTGCGGGAGTTAACGATATAATTTTAACGAATGTTATCGTAGACTGAATACTAATAAGTTATAAGTGTACTGATGAGAACGATTATCATCATTATGTGTTTCAGCAATTCTGAGAAAAAGAAAGAGCTTTAATGAGAGATAGACTAACCAAATTCGGCAAAAGTATTCTCAACATTAAGACCACTTTAAGAGGCGTGCAACAGCACCAGGGTTTTGGGATCCCTTGTTTTCCAACAGTAACTAAGATAATTAAGTATGTTTTGTTTAAATATAGTGATAAATTTAATTTGAAGAAGAAAATTAATAAAAAAAATCAAATACTACATATTTTTGGGTGGTAGTACTAGGAAAAATAATATCCTAATTTTACACAAACTTTCTTTTGGTAACCGCTCCTTTCACGCATATTTATTAGTATTCATATTTTGTCTCATTCGTTGGTAAAGGTGTCAATTCGAGTGGTGAGAAGTATCTGCCAAATTTTTACTCGTTCTTAATATTTTCTTAATTCTGCTATGTAAGATGCTTACCAAGTGGCTTAAGTTTTTTATCCTATGTCTTAATACTTATAACGCCTATTTTTAGACCAAATACGCTGTCCATTTATAATTCTATAAGGTCCTCTGCATTCAGCGTAATTTCATCTACCAGCCAGATTTTTACACCACATTCCACATTTGTCTGTCTGAACGAGTTTCAGTTTTAAAGTTTGTGATTATAGACCTTATAGAATATAAATGGACAGCCCCTTTGGCCTAAAATAATCATTATTAATTGTTCAAACATAGGAAAAGAAACTTAAGCTACTTAATAGACAGCTTTACATTTTGATTGGAAATAATTTTTTTATATCACTAAGACAAGCGCACAGTTACACAAACATTTATTTATCACATATGTATTATTACCAAGTGGCTTAAATTTTCGTATCCTTTGTTGAAACATTAGAAGCATCTCGCGCCAGCTTTGCCAAAATATCATTGGTTGTCATGTTCTTATATTGTTAATGATCCGACAAGCATTTTTTTAATTTTTTTTATGTAATATTGAAAATGTTTATATTCATCATCAAAGGTACACGTAAAGATATCAAAATTTAACAATTATCTCCCCAAAAAATTCCATAAAAAAATGCAGCAGGTGCAGGGTTTTGAACGTGGTATATCTAGTCACCAAGCCATGCTTTAACTTATTACACCACAAACAACTTCCCAAATCTTCAGTTTTCAGCACCCTATAACCCATAACTGTAAGAAACATATAATATAACAAATAGTAATTATATTTTGGCAAAGCTGATGCGAGACACTTGTAAAACATTCGTTTTACCACTATATTCCATCCGTGATACTGTATAGTCATAGGTTGCGCTATAACTCTAGTGTTGCTACATAACACGTTCAAAAAATGAGATGAAACTATTTTCGAATTTATTGAAATTTTCTCATTGAATCATTGAAGGGTATCAAATAGAGTTAAAATACCAAATTTCAGCCAAATCCTTTCAAAAAACAGTTTTTATGAATAATTTTAAATTTTGTCGTTTTAGATTTTTCAATTCAAAATCTTAAAATCACAAAATTAGTTATACAAAATGTTCAAGTGAACGGATTTGGCTGAAATTTGCTATTTTAATTCTATTTGATACCCTTTAAGGATTTCATAAAAAAATTTGATGAAATTCTAAAAAATGAAATTCTTATTTTTTATACGTGTTATGTAACAACACATGAGCTGCAGGGCTACCAATGATTTTAATAGTGCTTGTTACACGTGCGATGTGTTTTCTTGATCTATAATGCTTTGTAATAACAATTGGAGCACATTTTGTCCAACTCCCCGCATTTCCTACGACAAGGTTGAATTTTTTAAATTGGTTCTTTTTTCTCCCAGTGTAACACGAAAGTCGGTCCAAATAAGTGTATACTTTTAATTTTGAAGACACTATTCAAGATAAATTACTCGTGTGTTGTCCTTTTTTTTTTTAGGACATCTGCCTTCATGTTTGGTATAAAATTGTTCATTAAATTGAACGTTCCCATTAATGTTGCCACGGAGACCAGTGAGTGTATAAGGATGGATTGGTGGCGTACTGGAGGAGCTCTGAGAAAACGTTTGGTATTATCAAATTATAACTAAGAATAGAATTCATTTGTAGACACAATAGAAAATTAAATTTGAGTCTCGTTGAAAGAAAATGGCCCTTTTTCAAAGAGTAGGAAAAACAGGAAGAAAAGCGGAAAATTTCTATCTTAGATGATGGTTAGTATAGACGTCTGGGTATTTGGGAGGGTTGGGAGGTGAGGGATGTTTCTCGAAAAACCAGGAGCAGGGTGGCAATTTAAGATAAGCGCAGCGTCTTACTGCATAAGTACCGATGTTGCACTCTCAACCTATAAATTACATTAGAAAAACAATATGCGTCGGGACGAGCGCATACGAACCTATTTTAGCCCCCTCAGATTGAAATATGGAGGTATTTTATTTGCAAGAAAAGTGAGCAGAAGAGCGAGAAAAAACGAATACCGCGGTATTTCCCCCCATTCTATTACGAGATGCTGTGGCAGATGGAGAAAAGAGTGTGAGGGGGGCTTTATAAAAAGGCCTAGCGTATGATTCATTTACTGTATTTTAGCTTACGCGTAATTTACGAGCAATTTTGCAGCTTCTCTTCCTCTTTTTATTTTTCTTCTTTCTTTCTTTCCTTTTTTTTCCGAATGCTGGTTTTATTTTGGTGAAGTTCTTTAGAGGTGGAGACGGGCGACGCCTTCGCCACACCAGTGGAGTTAGGAATTAAATGAAGCCAATTTTTCGATCGCTTTTGTGTGAAGTTATCGTATATTTTAAAGTTGGGGGGGCATAATGTGATGCCAAGTACCGAGCTTTCGGAGTATATGGATGAAGTGGGAAAAACAGTATGATCAAATCGAAGACATACCGTTTATGGCCCTTTTTCACAACAAACTAACACCACAGAACTTCATTTTTGTAAGGTACACACGTAGGAGAATATTACTTTCTGCTTTTCAATACTTCAACCATGGGGAAATTAAAATGAAGTAGGAACCATGTGGGAAAATACCATGTAATAAGAAGTAATTTATCAAACATAATTTTATGGTTTTTAAGTAGATATTCTACCATCATTTTCCCATTTCTGTACTCTGTTCACGTTAAAAAGTGCATGACATAGTAAACCATAACCACACTTTCCTCCGCATCCATGTTTTTTGTTTATTTCGCAAAATAATCTAAACTGGTGCTTATCATTATATAATTATATGCGTCTATGTACCTTTTCTTCTTCCCCTAAGCAATCGCATTATACTTCGTTGACTTTGACGTCCAGGACTTCTTAGCGTGAACGGAGTATAGCTGCCTTTTATGTATATCGTAATGACCTGTAAGATAACCCCTTTTCTCGGAAAGATCGACTTTGATTTTTAGTTTAATGTATGCCAAATGAAAGCAGATGCGTGTATAGGCCTTCCAGTTGAAGTGAACCCTCAAATAACATGCCAGTTTCAGTATAGACATATTGAAAGTTAAAATTTGAAAATGTTCATTTTGCAAAAAACAAAAATCCAAAGTTATTTTTTGTAAGAGTTTGGTTAAATGGAATGAAAATTTCAAAGCCTATGTAAAATATTGTGTTTCAGTGAAAAATTCTCTTTTTGCTCCATTAAATTAATACTCCCCTCTCTCCAGTCCACCAATTAGTTAAAACCAATGCAGTTAATTCTAATTTTGTTGATTCGTGATCAAGTCCCCGTGGAAAATTAAAATCATTGAAATAAAACTTTTTTCTAAAACGGATATTTCTAAGCTAATTTCCTATTCTTTGATTTTCTTGGATATCAGTCAACTGACTAATTAGATCCTTTTTGCTAGGACTTCCTGTGTTGTAGGTAATTAATAATTTTCATTAACTAATTAGTCTATCCGTGTAACGATAATTCTTCCAAGATATTGTATTATCTGACAAAATTAATTCAAATACCTATACTTAAACCTTTCATCCTTTTTCATACTTCCACTATTAAAGTCACAAAACTTTCTAAGTGAAGGTGTGGGGGGACATTACTCGTATGAGGTAAGGGGATTGGACTCCCAAAAGGAGGCAAATATTCGTCTTCACGATGTTAAACAATTGCACGAATACGTTTGATTGTAATTACTTGTACGCACGTGCTAGTAATGTACGAGTACCAAACTGTGATTAATCTAACAAAGATGATGATGTCACAATTCAGTACACAAACCAGTTTGCCATTTCTTATCTATACAAGAAATGATGTACCAACCCGTTCACACAAATGTGTATAAATACTATATATGTGTGTCCATGTGTGTGCAAATCAGCCCGTATATAAACTGTCCGTACTGGCTCTAAAATCGCCAGTATTTGGAAACAACGCGTGGAATGAGGCATTGAACAGTCTAGATATTGAACGAAGTTTTTGAAAACCTTCCAGAGAATGATTCCAGAAATACCTCCGACTATAGGAGGGATATGGTAGTTGCTGAAGAAGTGTAACTTTGAATGGTGTTAAAGTGTGTTTTGATATCTAAGTATTGCGAAAAATATTTTTCTGTTAGTTGTGGAGAAACTATGTGTTTGTACTAGATAGTTCCGTAAGTTTTCATTCATTTCAATTTAAATATCGATAAATTTCCGCTCAAAAACGATGTATTCCTCTTATGAGAATAGAATTGGTTATTGTAGGTTCACGTATACTGGTTTGGTTCGATCGGTGTTCTCACACGTAATTGGAAAACTTATTCTGGGAGAACATTGGCCGCCGGATCTCGGCCATCCCTTTTCCCCAACATTGATTTCAAATAATCTTGAGACGTTTGGTAAAATGGATACATGGCTAGAGCCTAAAAGCCACTAAAGAAAAATAGTTGTTAAGTCGACCTCCGTTCCATCCTCTTCTTTTTTCCTCTCTTTCGTGCGTCGCTAAAAAACTGAGCTTTATTTTGGCCACATTTTTACAGATAACTTGCGACGGCTGTATCGTCTCTCTGCGAAGCTCATCAACGCTTCGAATGGTTTTCCTAGCATTTTTAGCCATGACACGCATAATGTACCGGAATGTGGGTTCATTTTTCCATTCATTCGCATGTAACGCTTTTCGAAGCAAAATTTATCATACACACGATGTAGAAACGTTGAAATGGGTATCTAGCGAAGCGGGAAGAGTAGGGGAGGTTCTGTCAGTATAAAAGTTTACGTTTTGGTTGCTAATATTACCCCGGTAAAAATGGTTATTAATTTCCATAATCTTTTGTGGCGCGAACGAAAAACCCACGTCATGGTTAATATATCATTTTTTTCTAACCTTTCTCTCAACTTTTTTTTTTTTTTTTTTTTTTTTTTTTTTCGGTGGAAGAAGAAGCTAGCGCTTTCTTTGTGGATTACATTAATCAACGGTCAAGAAAAGGAGCAGCATTAAAAAAAAATGAATGAAAAAACCTTTCGCGTGTTACTATACTGTTGTGATGTGATATGCTCCATTTTCTGGATTCGTTTATCTTCAGCTAATGCGCGAGTGTGGGTAAAAGTGTAGAAGAAAGAGAGAGCCCCGCACAAACGTACAATTAAGAAAATATTACATCCTTGTGCTATGTTGGTTAGGACAAAAGAAGTACCTTTTGCTTGAGGAGTCTGTTGGCGGCAGACGCACATAAGCATTCACATATCAACCTCCATAAAAAGGATCTTTAAAAAGTGGTGGTAGAAGCTCTCAGCCCTGGACATTGGAGAGCAAAACTTTTTGTCCGAACAATATAAGCCCTTTTAAATGTAAAACGCGCTACTTTTTCGTCCTTCAGACTTCTCATCTTAAAATGCAAAGAACCAAAAATAAAAAATAAAAACGGAGAAAGAGAGAAATAAAAAACCCTTCGATTAGAAACGCTTTTTCGAGCTAAGTCATTGATATACCGGAGGCCATTCGTGTACACCACGTATCTACTATAAAAAAGGGTCAAGCTTCATTAATATAAAAGGGTTATCTGGATACTTTAGAAGCTTTTCAACTTTTAACCCCATATTCTCTTTTTACCTTTTTTTTTTCTTTCGTTTTCGCATACGTTTCTTCGAGCTGATCCTCTCTTTCTGGCTTTCTGTTCGTCTTTCATCATAAAGGCGTGCCCAAACCCACGCACTTTAATGTTTTTGTCCATTGAAAATAAAATGTTCGAGAAATATTATTTTTGTTCAAGGGTATGGATAGAAAAGGTGACCGTGAATTTTCTTTTAGAGATGATATAAAAATGTGAATCCGAGTTTTAAGTACCATCTCGGAGAACAATGTTTTATGTATAGAACATAAACCATTTGCGTACTAACCGGCTTAAATACGTATTTAAAGCACAAGTCTAGACTAGGAATGTGTATCTAGAAGGGAAGCTCTTTTATGTAGATTTTGCAGAATCTACGTATTGCAGAGGGTGGCATGTCACGACTTCGGGAAAATTTCACAATAGTTTTTCCGATGATGGTCCTCAGACCCCAAAATCACCCTCCCACGAAAAGTTTATGTGTGTATTTACACTTGTATGTATTTGTGCGTACGGGATATAACAAAATTTATCTACAGACTGGGGGCCGTATTTCTTTACGGATGAGGACGAAAATTGGCATCTGTATACTTTTGATTCATATGTTGGTCAACTTCGATGGGTGGACTCCGCCCGTTAGTTTTTATATGACGGCTGTTTGAATTTTAAATTTTTAGATAATAGAGCAGGCGTAATTCTTGACGAATCGGGACAAAATTAGGCATATGCATATTTTGGGTCTATTTCTTGGTCAAGTTTAAAGATGGGCCAATTCCGCCCATTAATTTCTGGATTACAGCTCTTTAAAATTTTCATTGTAGTACAAAATTCGGATGATTTATAATGAACGTGTAATTTGAAATTCTGTCCTGTCCTAAACGAAATATACGTCTCTGACTGAAGTGCCATCGGCATTTTTACTTTTTATTGTGATTATTAAAGGACGTTATGATATCTCAGCTTGTCTCTATTTGAAGATTGGTCTCATCTTGTCTCTACACCCTCTCTTTGGAACTTTAAAAACTTTTTTGAGTCACATCATAGACGTTAGTGATCGTCAAGTTATTAAATCCTTCATCAACAAGAAATGCTGGAATTGATCATCGCACGTATTTTTGACTTGACATTAAAATTAGCTTTTGAAAAAGATGAGGGACATGTAATAATTGATAAATACCTATAAATGGGGCGCAGTTGAAGTAGATTTGTACTTGTGGCAATTAAAATGATAGAAAATAGTTTTTAGTTGTTTTGAGTGAAATGGTACATATGTTACTGTCGATTTGATGAATTAAGTATTAGGTATAATAACCAGGGTGGTATGCGAAGGAAAACTCGGGAATTCTACACCAGTTTTTTTTCATAATAACTAAAAGGTTTGGTTATTTTGCATAATATTCTATGCAACTAGCTAATATAATTAATTACTATGCACAGCACTCTGAAAAATTATTTTGAAGACATGTCAGATAAAAAAAAAAAGCAAGTCAAATAATGTTTAATTTTTTACACAAAATATTGTTTTAGGACTGATTAGGTACTTATTAGAACAAGATAAACTGCCATTAACATTTAGAATAAGTTTAGATTAAAAATGAGTTATTAAAAAATAAGCTTTTATTTTTTATTTTGGCTTTAGCTTTAGGAGAAATAAATATAATTTCGTTGCAAAAGTTGACGGAAGTATTGGTATGTATAGATCGCAGTAGTGAGTAGAATAAAATTTTATAATTACTCGGAATACTATTTTTCCTGCAGCTACACTTCGTTGAAAGACATTTTCTTTTATAATTGCCTCTTTTGAATCATTAGAAGGCAGGCAATCTTTTGATTTATCATATTAACTAACCATCAGTACTGAAAATTATACATAATAGCTGGTTAAAATAATTAATTTAAGGAGAAAATGATGAATTTATCATATTCACCAGACTAACTGGTCATTATGCCTAACTAGAGATTATTCAATGCTGCTACGCAGCAATAATTCACTCAAACCTACATAAATATGTTAGAATTTGTAACGGCCAAAAGAGGTGGTAAAATACCTAATTAGAACCACTTTTGATGTTACACCATACACGAAATATCACGTACTATAAAGCAGTAATACTTCTAGAATAATTCAAGTTTATCATACACAGACTATTGTGGACCTTAACATTGGTTAGAGACTCAATAATATTTAAAACACACGAGTGAGTTTACACATTTAATAAAATAGTAATTCGTACATCACCATACATAAACATACGTTAATATTTATACATATACAATCACAATTCAACAAGCAAGACTATCTGTTCACCAGAGACTTCTACTAGAGAGGTTTTAGGTACTTAGAAGTAGCTGCCGAGGAACTGTGTCTTATTCCACTGAATCAAGGGATTATATACTCGTTCAGGGTATGAAAACGTACGTGTCAGGTGCATTTATATGATACTTTAAAGAAAAAATGATTTCATGTTATACTCAAATGTACGTATAGCCAAATACATCATTGTAAAATTGGTAATTTGATAGCAAAAGAAAAATGGATTTTATATGTATATGACTAGGAAATTGTACACAATTTTTCATTTTAACCAACCGCCTTGATTATTATGTAAAATTACATATACTTAACACATTTTTAAAATTAACAGTAACACATGCATTTACTAACAATTGGTTAGTGATATGCGTAAGCACGATAAAGGGTTATCTTTGGCCTGTTCTCTAATATTGGGATATTCATCTTGACTAAAGAACATATTTTTTGATTTGAAAAAAGTATTAGGAGACTTGACCAGAACGACAGTCATGTTGAGAATTAAGTTTGTGAATTAATGATGATTAAATTTTTATGATGTATTGGTAAAATGCAAATTTTATGTTCAAAGTGTTGGAATTTTAACACTTATGCTTTTCACTTATCCCTCCCTTCCTCAATCTTCATTGGCTCTACCAATTGTTTAAGTGCTTTACATCAGTGTATATTATGTAAAATGGATAATATTACGCAGTGTGCAAAAGTCTAGATGAAAGCACATTCGTAGTAAAAGGCAATGTTTTGAAAAGGAAAATTTCAAACTTCAATTTTTGTTGATACCAGCTTTATTTTAGAATGGGATATGAAATTAAATGGTAATCCAGTGCTCATAGCTCATCTCACATACACTCCACTTGGAATAGGTTAAATAAATTTAGTTCATTTCACAATTTTACCATGTTTTATATTGAATAAATAAAGATGAATAACGTAAGAGCGCAGAACATTCCTGACATTTAGTCAAACATAAATTGATGAAAAGGAAAATTAAATAAAGGAAATACAAACATCAAGGTGCCGGCTTCAGCTGCAGAGTTTAAGAACTACATGTCTGACCACATCATCAATGAATGAATTTCAAATTTTAAAGGGACAAAATTAGATAACTTCATTTGGAAAATCAAAGTAAAAATATACTTTCACCATTGAAAAATGGAATCCATGTTTTACTGTTGTCTTTAGAATCAAGAGTACCAAACAGCGAAAACAAAAAAGAAGAGTTGAGAAATAAGAATGTATGGTGTTCGAAACTGTGTTTTACCAGACAATAATAAGTTATTCACTCTTCAATTTCAAGTAGGTAAAGAAAAGGAAATGAAAAGAAATAAGAGAAAATAAAATAGCTAAAAATAAGGCTCACAAACTATAATATGCCTACTAATATACACACAGTATGGTATTGAAGAAAATTGTGAAAGAAAATCAATTTCTTGAAAAAAATGTTATCCCTGTGGCTTCGAAATCTCCTCTTGACTACAAGTTAGGTACAGCACTATTTTCAGCGTATCAGAGAATTCTTGAGTGCCTCCTTTGAATATATTTGCTGTAAAAATTCTTATCTTATTTTCAAAATTACAGTTGAACGATTCATCATATCAGTTTTCTTTGTCATAGAAATGGATATTTCAGTATGTAGGCAGCCTTGCGTTAACGTTTGAGAATTCGACTAACCCCACGCTGTTGTAAAGTTCATTTTATTAGCAGGTATTTGTTACCGACTCGTTCTTCTGCGTTTAATTTTGTCTTCTAATTTCGACCGCGCTGTTTCTGCTCCATTTTCTGTCGAACCGAATTGCTATTTTCATTCCGTTTTAGGTTAGGTAATTTTTCCTAAAATTTACTTTCTTCTTTGCGATACGAACTTCAAAAACGGATAGGAGAAAGCGCATACACCTTCTTCCATCTAACGACTGGTGGTTAGGTATTGTTAAATGGTCGACTAGGATAGGATGAGGTTCATTTAGGGGATGCGTGGCACGTGCTATGCATAATTTTCGTTACAGGTACCAAGTTTAACAGTAAAAACAACGACAGAGTGATGGTCGTGCGAATAGTGTACATTACTCAATAAACCTACATAATTTTGACTGGGAATGGGTTGCTTTGGGTGTGTTAGCCACTGTTGAGAGTACCTATGTAAAGTCGTGAACGAGACGTAGTAGATATGCCATTCCTTGTGGGAAATAGGTATGACAATGGCTGATGTTTTCTTTTCATGAGCGACGCATACATTGTGTGCTGGGATGTGGTCGTGGTAATTTTAATAATGCAAATATGCTGGTGAAAGCAATGCGTTTTGAGACTGGAATAGGGCAACTATAATTCACCACATGAAGAATAAAAATATTTCATTAGGAAAGCCTTACGTACGTTACGATTCTATGAAAAAGACTAGGTAGGCTCGTCCGTTATACTCGCTGTTAGTGGGAGCAAAATTCTTAAAAATTATTTTTTTCAATTTGACTTGAGCGCATTTTCTATCATTACTTCGCTTCTAATTATCTATTCCGTCTCTGTCATTATTGTAATTGGTTTTTTTTTTTGTGACTACGTGTATTTGTGATTTTGGCTCATCATTTGAACACGGGTTCCAAACATAAATTTTGAAAAATCTCTATCAATATAAATTGACATTTAACATCATAGAGCCCAGTGCAAGGTCAAGTTAAGAGCATATTGAGATTATAGGTATTAATAATGACCTTTTTTATTTAAGACTATGTATTTGCAAGATAAAATTATTAACAAGCAGAAAATGGAAAAATTGACTTCTCTTCACTCAAAAACTACGGATCAATGAAGAATAATAATCGACTAATACATTTTGTTTTACTGCGTGAGTCTTTTTTGAAATAATATAATTGGCCTTTCGTTTATTTGTTTTTATTATTTTCCATACTATGCCTGTGTGTGGAACGAAAAATATCGATTTTTTAATGTTTTTTCCTTTATTTTTCCTTAAGTTTTGCTCAGTTTTATATATAAAATTTCGGGACTACAATGAGATCGGAATATTATTAATCAATTATTGGTGGAAAATTAGTAATTGGAAAAATATTGATACGAAAAAATATTGATATTTTGCACACTACACTGTTTTGATAAAGACCATTTTCATGTTTGTCGTTCAATATGTATTATGTTAATTATTCATGCAAGTTGAGTATTCAGCGAAGTATTCTGCGAATTGCAGAACTTCGATCTACTCGTGCATATTCAACGGTACGATTAGGAAGAACGAACTGAATGTCAAACAGTTTGAAAAAATAGAATCGAGAATTCTTAGTGAAGAGAGTGGAGGAACGTCTAACGAGAGGAGAAAGAATGTGAAAACGAAAAGCTGTGATTAAATTTCATGTCTGTAAAATTAAGCTAATAAGACTATATAAGTAAATAAATTTTATTTGAAAAAAAAAAAAAAAAAAAAAAAAAAAAGACTGCTTAATCAGAATGAGTAGCTCTTATTGGTGGATATTCCCAAATTTACGACAATAATTTTTTCAATCTCTAAATTCTCTCAAATATGAATAGCTTTGGACATTTTCCGGATGGTGAGGAACATTTTGAGTATACTTTCTTTAAAATATATAAAGTAAGACACTTGTTCTGCGCGAACGAAATTCCGTTAGTTCGGGAGATAGACATACTAAACACGTAACCTCTTCCGTCCGCAGTCAGTAAAAATGTGGTTGACGTCAGGGTTTACTTTATCTCTGTTGAAGAATAATATGTGGAGAAAGGGAAAAGTAGGTATGCATGTATTCTATATCGGTGAGGGTATCTATGACTATTCGCATAATTTTTTAATAATATTGATAAATTGGTGATATGAGGAAGAATGGTAAGGTCATGAATGAAGGGATATCGCAGTTCGTGAACGGAAGTTGAAGTCTAAGGTATGACACCCACTGTAGCACTTTCCCTGCCGGATTGAATTTATTTAGAATTGAGTAGTGTAGTAGATGAAAAAATTTAATTTGATAAGTACATTCCTGCATCACCTGCGAAATTGTATTTAATATATCCACATTGACGTATTACTTACATGAAGTTAAATATGTAAAAAATAGATAAAAGTGACGCACTTAGAAAGAGAGTTGCGATAAAGCAAACTGAATTACAATAGCCTACAGATGCCCCCCTTCCTAAAATGGGGAGCCCAGCGAATGTCCATAAAAAAAAACTTCTTAAACATTAATGGTAACATCTCTAATTTTAATAAATAATATAATAAAAAGCGTGAAATTTTTGATTCCAAATGCAGGAATAAAATCCATTGTACGTATAGAATTAAAAAAAAATTAAGCTAGAAAATAAATAATTAATAGGTAAAAAAATAGTTACGATTGATGGTAAAACAATGCAAATGTGACGTGCCAAAAAAAATCTAATTGTAAAAAATAGATACAGGGAGATATAAATACGATGTAACACAAATTAAAATTATGGGATGTACCTCGCCGGAGGGGCTATTATACGACCTGATTGGGTAACACCCGGAATTGCATTAGAATTTTGTTGACGACAGGAGCGAGGGATACGACTAGGTTGAGGAATGTGTGGTGGGGTACATGGACGAGCAACTACATTATTAAGGTTATTATTATTAGGTACAGTTGTATAAAATGAAACTCTTTTACCGCTTGGTTGTAACAAACCACCAGTAGTTTGCGACTTCAAAATCAATTTTTGTTTGGTCTCTGGTGCCGCCGGCACATCGTAGCTACTGTCAAGCTGATAAGCTGGCTTTAGCCGATCTATTGAAACGGTATCCAATTTACTACGAATCTCCAAAGTGAAATACTTCTTGTTACGCTTTACCACTCTGAAAGGGCCATCATACGGAGCCTCCAATGGCAACTTTACTCGATCTATCCTAACAAAAACATTTTTACAAGTAAACAGGTCTTTATGAACATACGTCTTATCACCTCTAGAGTGGTAGTTAAATGGCGTAGGACAACAGCCTTTGGTGGTAGCTCGGAGTTGCGCTACGTAGCCATTTTCATTTCAAATTTCCAGTTGGCTCCCACAAAACTCGTCAGGGATTCTCAACGTGTGACCGTAAACCAACTCGGAGCAGGTAATATTAGAGTCTGTAACTGGCGCAATTCGTAGTCCATACAAAACCGAAGGTAGCGCTGATGGCCATGCATTCTCATAACATCTAAGAGCATTCTTCAATATGCGATGTGCCCTCTCCACCAAACCATTTGCATGTGGGTTATAACCAGTTGTTTGTATATGTTCGGCACCCAATAACCTGCAAAACTCAGAAAACAACTCTGACCTAAACTACGGTCCACGATCCGTGGTGACACGGAGTGGGACACCAAAACAAGAGATCCAAACATTAAAAACTACTTGCGCAACTTTATCCGCAGTCGAGTCTATCATAGGCACCGCTTCTATCCAACGTGTAGCGCAATCCACAATTGTGCACATATACCGGTAGCCATCAACCAATTTCATAACAGCTAGGTCGATATGTACATGGTCAAAACAATCAGATGGTGGGAATGAACCAATTTCTGACTTTGTGTGCTGCGTGATCTTGTTCTTTTGACATGGTTCAAAGGTCTTGCACCAAGCACGTATGTCCTTCATCATATCCAGCCAAAAAAATTTCAAACGAAGTGTATGCAGCGTCTTTCTGAAACTAAGATGTGCCAGCCCATGTATCTGCAAAAATAACGAAAAATGAAGGACTTTTGGGACAAGGGGGCGGTTAACATTACGGAAAAAAATACATAAAATGGTGCGATTAATATTATTATATTCAAAAGATACGTTCTTGATGTGATGATCGTGGTAACCACTATTCTCAATCTCCAGAATCTCCACATCCGACTTCTGGGCCTCTGCAATTTCAGCAGTTGATATTGCCGATACAACCACATCCACATGAGGGTGACTCAGCATATTGGCAATGAAGTTTGTTGCACTGGAGATGTGGACGATGTCTGTTGTAAATTAGGAGATGTACTCAATTTGACGCAAATGACGTTCCAATTTGCAACGCTGTTTCCTTGCAAACATTTGCACCAACGGCTTATGGTCTGTTACCAATAATAACTCACGTCCTTCGACCATGTACTCAAAAAATTTGACCGCCGAATAGATCGCAAACAACTCCTTGTCATACAGTGACCAATGCGCTTGGCTGTCAGTGAACTTGGCTGAAAAAAACCTAAAGGCTGCCGAGTCCCATTGCCCAAAATTTGATCCAGCACTGCACCATGTGCTACACCAGATGCATCGCATGTCAACACCAATTTTTCATCGTCAACTGGGAAATGCAGGAGTTTGTAGTCTGAAAACAACTTTTTTACCTTTTTGAAACTTTCCTCTAAGCTCGGCGTCCATACAATCGGGGTACGGTCGTTTTTTCGAGGATGCCCCTTCAGTAGTTTGTGCAACGGTGCTAGGTGTTCAGCCGCATTCTTTGCAAAGATTCTGTAAAAATTAAAGGTACCCAACACACGACGAAGTTTATTGATAGTATTAGGCTTACTCATATTGCGCATAAATTCCACTCGCTGGTCTGTTGGTTGCCAACTATCCTTCGATATTTTGTGACCTAAAAAATCTGCAGAAACACAAAAAAATCTAGACTTGTTAAGGTTAATTGTAAGGCCGAATGCATGCAGGCGCTGAAATAGAAATTTTACATGTTTGTAGTGCTCTGTGTCGCTGGAAGAGAAAATAAGGATGTTGTCTAAGTAACAAAACACAAAGTCAAGGTCGAAAAGTATTTCGTTTAAAAATCGCTGAAAAGTGGAGGGCGCATTTTTAAGCCCAAAAGGCATTCTTAGGTACTCAAATAACCCCACTGGCAAAGTGACAGCCGTCTTTGGGATGTCGTCGGGCGCAACAGGAATATTATGAAATGCCCTAACCAAATCAATGTACGAAAAAACTGACTTATTATTAAGCTTAGAAAAAGCATCGTGTAAACATGGTAATGGATAACAGTCTGGGATGGTCTGTGCGTTCACCTTCCGGTAATCACCGACAATTCGAGTCTGGCTGTTCTTTCTGATTACAACAATTGGTGAGGCCCATTGCCCGCTGGAGCTGCGGCACATGCCCGATGCAACCATATTTGAAAATTCGGTTTTTAAAGTGTTGAATACTGCAGGTTGGAGCTGAGAGCTGAGGGGGTTTGTCAAAAACCGGTAAACTGTGAGTTGAGATATAATGATGAATGCCGTGTGGAACCTTACTCCAATACTGCGGTGGCTGAACAAGCTCGGGGTACTGCTTCAACAGGTTTAAAATACGAGCATCACACACAACTTTCTCAGAAATAGTGTTGACGCTAGGCTGGTCACACAAAAGGATATTGCCCGATGAGCTGCAGAGTGTGGCACCATGAATAAGGTGCTGACAGACTAAATCGGGTAACAAGTCGTGTTTCTTGAGAAAATCGGCGCCAATAATGGGAACGCTAACATCACCGACCAAAAAATTGTAGAAATACTTTTTACCGGTACCGAAGTCAATTTTCATTTGTTGGCAACCAGCAACTGCAATCTCCGACCCATTCGCTGCGAAAAATTTCTGGTACGAATGCATAGGGGGGTTACAGAAAACATATGTGGGCAAAATTGATACAGCGGAGCCAAAGTCAATCAGGAACCAAATACCAGACTTGGAATCCTGCATAAGTAATCGCGGCGCTGCTTCGGGCGTAGGGACACTAGCCGCATAGACAGTCCCTAGTTGGCATTTCCCAAAGGTGCGGATGGACTGGAAAACTGTGAGTTTTTAGCGCAACCTGACACACAACTCCGTGCTTTATCACCAAATTTTGCATGATACCAGCACAAACCGTTATACCAATCAGGTCGACATGTGAGAGAGTGAGAACAGTGGCCCGGATGCGGTGAATCACAGCACGAATGTTGTGAATTGTAATCCCCTAGACTGGAACTGCGCGATTGGCCACAGGAATAATTTCACGATCGCCCACGACTACCATCACGTTCTACGCAAATTTCCGCAATTTGCACAGTCAAATTTTGCAATAGTGACAACGGCAGAATTAGACGACGCAACTGCACTCACGTTTGCAGACAAATGGTTGTAAGCAGTGGCCAGCGATGGTCTCTCATACTGCTCGAACAAACAGTCTGCTAAATTAGCCTGCCTTTTGAGAGGGTCGTCTTGGTATACTGCTAAAAAAGCCTCCCACAAATGCGCCAGAATTATGCTGGGTTTTTGTGAGACATCAATATTAGCACCAGACAAAACGCGATTTTTCTTTTCTTCCTGTGAGACGCCTTGCAGTTTAACAAGATGATTTTTTGCTTGGGTAAAACGATCATTTGTGGCTGAAGATAAAACATCTTTAATACTGGCTAAATCGGGTGCTGCTAAATTTTGTAGCAGATAGGAAAATTTTTCATTCTCACTAACTATGAGATTGGTGTCAAAAATCTGCTCAGCCGCCAAAAACCACAGCTCAGGGTCATTGCGAGAAAAAACAGGTAAGGTAATATGAACCAAACGGGTACCAAGTGAATTGCCTGTTGCCGCCATGTTGCCAGAACTAGCTATCTCCACCAAATTTGTGTCAGGCATTAGTTAAAAAATTTTCTTTATTTAGTTTTAAATTACACTCACAAAAATGATAAGTTAGTTGAAAAATTTGATTTTTAGTCCTGTCACGGTCGCCACTTTGTAGGGCCTATGGTAGGCTCACGAAGGTTTATGTTAAAGAAAAAAAATTAAATTAGATTAAATAAATTCGCACAAAAAAACGTGTATTGCATCAAATGAAAATAAAAGCGTAACTAAACTAACTGTAAAAACGAAGTAGTAAATAATGGCTGGTCAGAATAAGAAAAAAAAAAAAGGTACACGCGCATCGACAGGCAAGTACAAAAATAGATAAAAGTGACGCGGACTTAGAAAGAGAGTTGCGATAAAGCAAACTGAATTACAATAGCCTATAAATATAATATTTATAGGTAGGAGTAAAATATGTGTTATAAATATTTGGAGATTTGGGAGCACACCTATTCAGTGCGATTATAATCACATTATTATTAATTTAAAGGTAAAATTCAGCGATTGGTTGAATTTGGAAAATTGGTGATAATTTGAATATGATAGAAAGGTTGGTGAAGACAAATGTAACGTTAAAAGATAATGGCAAACGTTTTGATTCGATTTTTTATTTTATCCTTGCCAATAAATAGTGTCTCTTTCAATTCTTGTTGAAGCCGACCGATTACTTATATTCCCTTGTCACCGACTACCAAGCGAACCAATAGTTACTACTGCGAAAAGAGATTACCTAGATACGTATTTGTAGAATGGCATTGATTATCTCGTTACAAATGTTATAAACGATCAAAGGTTGAAAAAAAAAAAAAAAATTCTATTCTTCGCAGGATAACACCCAATATGACACTATGAAAGCAACAAATGCGTCGAGAGAGATAACACTAAAATATTTTTAACGTACAACCTACTCGGTAGTAATCGGGTGGGTTGCTTCAAGCAAAAACAAAAGGAGCTTAGTCTACTGACGAGCGTCTGGAAAAGTTCTCAAACTTTTTTGGTCACGAGGAGATGCGCTACAATGATGCGACTCATTGTTCCTCAGCTCGCTAACGGATTAACAAAATTCAGTTTGGACGCCGACAAAGTTGACGGTGAGAATTTTATTCGTTAATTTATTGCAATTCAAAACTATTGCAAGCCTGACGAGAGAAGGAAGGGGAGATTCTTTTGGGCCCAGGATTTGAAAAAAAAATTAAAAAAAGAAGTAAATTTTCTTGGAAAATTCATTGAAAAATGCTCAAAAAATTTTTCTCGCACGTTCTGCTCGCAAAATAGGCTTCCCCAGTATTGTTAAACCCCTCTCATAAATAAATCCTGGATACTGCTCCTGAACATCGATGAAATTTTAAATTTTTCAGAGGGCCCACAAATGTTTTATCTCCTGGACCCGAATTTCCCCTCTTCGGCCCTGATGTGTCGGATGACGTAGGGGTACAGACGAAGATCGTACATCGCATCAGACAGAGCTGTGGATCCGCGTATTCATCGCTCAAAAATGCTCAACTCAGGGCTAGACAAACTCTTAATGAGCCACAAATCCTCGAATGAATCAGACCCGAGTCAATTCCCTCTCACTTGGCATGTGATAGAAAGAGGGGGAGCGGGTGAAGCGAAAGTTTTTTTGTACAATGGATGAATGGCCGTGAAGGCGGTGGGCTAAATTTTTGGCAAGAAATTTTTTTGTCAAAATAGGTACAGCTTAATGAAAGACGAACTAATGTTTTTGGTAAAAAATTTCCTGATGTTCGACAACGAAGTGAAGTTAGCGATCCACTTCGAGTCGATTCAGTTGTTTACCTGTCTCCTAAACAGCTTATCATACCACAATAAATTATTCTTGATTAGCATTCTAAGTATCAGCGTTCTAAGCTAGGTTTAGAACAAACGAGCAAAAACTAATTCTTTCCCTACTTTACTCAAATTTCCTTTGTGCGAGTAATATTCTTAGATGGCCGAGACGGCTGTAGAATGCTATTCAAATATAGTAATGCCTTGTTTGTTTGATCTTAAATAAGCTGGTGGTATTAGAATATGATTCAGAGACATTATTTATCAATTTTGGAAATTTGCTATCCATTATGTGAAAATAAACACTTCCAAAATTTGTTGCCTTTGCTAAAACCTTGAGTAGAACCTAAAAAAACATGATTTCCGTTTTGATACGGCTTAGGTTCAACTATTTTAATTTTCGTTGTTTTGTTTAGGTTTTTCATACATTTGCCTATAAGTGCAGATTGATTTCATACACTTGACAAATTGAATACGAATTGGTTTAATTTAGGTTAAGACTAGGTTATTTGTTTCTATTTCTGATCTGTGATTTATTCTTTTTTACGATTTACTTTGCTATTAGGTACAAATTTATTTTAATTTTTACTAATTTCATTTGTAAACCGCTCTTTTTGTTCATGTCAACTTTTCATCAGAGAACTTATTTCCCTCCATTTACGCGAATGAAATTGAAGGTATAAGCTAGTGATACTCCAAATTAATATTCCAAATTAATATAGTTCTTTCAACAAATTCCAAAAATTTTTCTCGAAAATTACTTGAAATATGACTTTATGTAGGTATTGTCAGAAAAAAACAAAAAATTTTAATATTTCAAAACTTTAAATGTTTAACGTTTGATTGGGAACGCTGTTTCTGAAAGGTATAAAATCGAAAGAAAAAGCGATTTGTATCGATAACCCAATGCTACAAAATTCTCGTTTGGATATACTGATGTTGTCTGAAATCATGTGAAAATACGAAAAAAAATTAACTGTTAACATTTTTCTGGTGTCCGCCTATTCTTCTGAACCACTCTATTTTTCGTCGTCATGAAACAAAAACTGAAATTTCACTTTTTCTTGCCGCATTTGTCCCATGTATTTTCTATCGATCGTATGAATTCTGATACGTGTTTGTGATCGTCCAATCATTTTCCGTCGACCTATACGATGTGTCTATTTTTTAAAATCCCGCATTTCCTGGAACGTGTAAAAAGTAGAAATAGTAGTAAAGAATAAGGAAGAAAGAAAAAAAAACAAACAAAAGACAGGGAAAAAAAGTAGAAGTTTTTCAAGTAGGTACTCTTATCAATATTAATCTGTGCGTTTGTTCGCCGCAAAAAATGATTTCACTCGAATAAAAAAATGGGGAAAAATGGAGAAAAAATATTTTACGATTAAATGGGAGAACGAAGTCGTGTTTCATGCGTAGGCCTATTTTGGTGAAAAAGACCTTAGTTTTTTCTTCCTATGTGTACGACAAAAGTGTTATTTTCCTTAGATGGACCACCGCTATTATTATGTGGAAAATAGCTATCTTTGGAGTTGTATAGTGATCGTTTACATTTCGCTTTTCTTCGGTGGCGTGTGATTTTTTGAAAATACAACTATTGCATTCAGTGCAGTGGCGGAACCTGAGGGCGGGATCTGTGAAAAAGCTTCGATCTTGAGTCGTAAATCACGAATATATATGTTACTCAAAATTATACACAAAATTATGTATAGGTTATTTCCACTTTTTTCTCACTTTGGCACTTTTTTTAGGAATCGGTGGTCCCTTCGCTGTTTGACCAATGGTAATGAAACTTGGGGTAGTGTTAAAAGCTTTCATGGGCTACACATTCGTGTTGAAATTTTTGAAATTCATTTGTTAGTTTCGGAGGGAGGGGTTCTCAAAATGTTGCGAACCCACCATGTTGTCATCATGATAACTAACGTAAATTAAAATATTTTCGCTTGAAATTTTTATAGTAGTTGGAAACTGTTAGAGTTTGGCTTGGTATTGAATTTGAACTAAATTAGTCAACTAGTTTTGGAGTGGCAGCGATTAAAAAATTTGACACTTTTGGAAAATACACACTTACCTCGGTTGATGCGCGTCGGTGATATTTTATTCAAGATTTTTTTTAGAATATGAAATTTTCGAGAAAGTTGGAGAAAATTATCTCTCCCTTAAAATATAATTTTGGGAATCGAACCATTTGGTTTTTCCCTTAAGGGTCTTGTAAATTAACATATTTTGCTTCTTAAGGTAAGCCAACAGACATATTTTCAGTTCGTTTCGTGATTTTGGACCTATGAGTGATGACTTGAAAATTCTCGAATAAATTTGTTGGAGTAGATACTTGTAGGACTGCTTTTCCTGGTATCTTCTCTGCTCTGCACCGATACAGTGTAGCAGTTGCTGGTTTACAATAGGCAGTACTTGATGTCTCCGTTAAGGTTAAAAACTTAAAAAATCTATCTGTTATGGTTAATTTTGCTCTTGGACATCATTTATATGGGCCAACGATAATAAATAATGAAATTCCTTTACCTGACCTGGCCAGACAACTTGGCCTTCACTTCAACTCCAAACTTGACTATCAAAAGCATATAAAGAGGAGAGATTATTTAGATAGTAAATTTATAAAGTATTACTAGCTGCTGGGGTATTTTTCTCGAACTAGCTTTGGCTGCAGACATTAAGTATTTTTGGCTGCATTTAAACCTACTTGGAATTATGGAATCCAGGTGTGTAGAACCACCAAAAAAAGTAAGCGCTAGATGCTTGAAAGGTTCCAAAATAAACTTATGAACCTATGAAGTCTATGATTTTTTACTAATGAAAAACATGGGAAAAATCTTCAAATCAGCCCAATAAATAAAATAAACAAGTGAAGTATGAAAAAACACATTTAGCACCTTCATATATCAATATATCATCACCCAAACATCCATTTTGTACGGTTCTCAGATAGCCATCTAAACATTAGAAGAGTCAAAGGACTGCAACCTCTCAATTTCATTTTGTAATTGCTTAAAATTAATGGGATATTATATTAATGAGTGGTATTCGCTTTAAAAATATTACAAGGTTCCTCAAAATTAAATACTTTTTTGGGGGGGCAAAATTTACTTCAGTCTACGGGAGATATCTGGGTTTTTACTTTCTGATTTTCTTTATGGCTACTCGACTGATAATTTGGGATATCTTAATTAAGAGTAGGTATTCAAGACGAAAATTTTTGAATGACAATTACCATTTTATAGAATTCTCTAACTGTTCTCTAACTACCTACTTGCCTCATCGACTATAGATAGTGAAATTTTATGAACCATTAGGAAAAAATTTAATAAGAAGTATGGAATAGCATTCCTATGGATTCAGATTATTTTATATTAAATTTTTTTAGGCTAATTGGAGATTTCTATCGTCTTCCAGATTTCTTTCAGTTTCAGTCGTGATTTTAATTACTGTTTCCTCACTGTAATCGGATCTTGCAGTTATAATTGTTTTCCCATTCTTTCAATTTGACATTTGATTGTGAAATATCCACCTGAGCAATGATTACTAGTTTTTGTAAGACTGCCTATTTTATAAAGATTTAAAAAAATAAAAAGAGAATGAGGTGACCATCTGAGTATCTAATCATACTCAAAAAATTAGATTTCAATATTCGTTGTCATTTAGACATGAATGAAGTTGTTTTTATATTCTGTTCCAAAAGAGAAACGCAAGAGTTCGTGGAGGTTCGAAAAGAGGCCTTAAATAAACGTTACGGAAGTTTAATTAAATTTGCTAGGCAAAATTTAAAATTCAAACTAACAGACGTATTCTGTTTCGCGGCCAGTGTGAAACCGTACCTTTTCCTCCGCCCCACGATGTCTGTTAACTTTGTGTATTGCAGGTGGTGGTTTGCGTTTCTCTTTTTGAACAAGGTATAGCCGTATTTTTATTTTTTTTTATGTTTATTGCACGTGTATGGGAACAGCCGAATGAAAAAAATTCTGTCACCCTCTTGATGTGAAGTATAAAATGTGTCAACCGTTCTAGTCTAGCAGTATTGTCAATGAATTTTTCCTCGCCATCGTCGCCTACTTGAAACAAATTAGGAAAAAAAAAGTATTTTTCGTGTCTTCTACGTCTTCGTTGTCATCTTCACAAAACACCTCGTGTAGCTTTCGGTAATTTTCAAAGTGGAATTGATGAAAATGAGTTTTTTTAGAGGGGAAAAAAAGTGTATCAGTGGTATGTGAAATTGAGAAGGGTCATAACGAAAGTGGCGTATATAAAATTTCACGATCCCCATTTTGTCAATTGAAACATAAATAACAGCGTAAAAAACAGATACCTACCTAACCTCTGTATTAGTATCCTCGTGAATGCGTGTATATGTGAATGAATACAGATGGAGTGTGGAAGTGTATATAATAAAATGAAAACAAATAACAGTCAATAAAAATTGTGCAAATATGAAAGACGGTTTTGTCGCTATGTTGCATGAAATAATCACATAAATGAGACTTAAAAGAGTCTCTTTTCTGTTCTTTTCTTCGGCAGACCTTTCGCTACCCTGACCAAGCCAGTCGAGAAGAAAATAAATGCATGTAAAAAGCTCTGCAGAGTGAAATTGGAAGAGGGCCGGTAAAGGAATTAAGAGAATGAAATAGATTATCGAAGCAGGTATATTTTAAGCCTTTGATTATATATAGTGTCGAAAATTGGAGTATCAAATCTTGCGAAGGTGATTTTACAGATTATTTGAAACACCAAGTACCAATATTTTAGCAGTTTTTCAAATTATCATCCATTTAGGAGAAATTTCACATTTTGATTTCATTAAAATCGGAAAAAATTATGTTTTCCTGGGTATTTCGAATGCCCATGAAAAAGTACAATTGAACAAATATTGAGTAGATACCTACCCATTATATTAAGTTGCCACAACATTGAGAAGTTAATACTTGACTGAAACCAAATAAAAAACTGCACATCGACGGCGAAAAAAAAGAAAAAGTAAGCTGATTATTTATTCGAAGAATTCTTTTAATTTAGGAAGATAAATATGTCTAAGATAGTGAAGTTATTTTTATGTATATTCAGCGAAGCTGGTTAAATAGAAACCGTAATTTTTTCCATTTCTATAGATGACGTTTTCTTTACCAATTATGGACAATATCATAAAATGTGATTTACCATTGGAAAACTCAGTTCTTGAGAAAGTTTTTACGATAAAGAAACCTGACGTCCAATACTTACTTATGCAAAAAAATTATTTAAAAATTTTTACATTAAGTAAAAATTACTTGATTTTTGTTTTAATCAAATTAAAAGTGATTTTTTTAATTTCAATTTGGATATAAAGTAGGTACTTAGGTTTTAATGTTGAAAGAAATTTAATTTTATTTCGATTGTTATAGTCAGATTTCTTTCTCCAGCTTTACTTTAGGAGTTACCCAATATTTTCTGATGTAAGGTTGCGTAAACTAAAAAAAAATCATCAGACTAAATTTTTCAAAAACGGCTCTTAATTTTAAAAATGCTAAAATATTTTTTTTTTTGTTTCAAATAACTTCTAGAATCGCTTATTTGCTGGTTTTGACCCTTAAATCTAGAGTACTCCGTATTCTAATGGACTGGAAATAGTGATGCAAACATCTACCTCTAGTTTCCACTTATTTTGTGAAGAGAAAAAATGGTCGTTGAAGATATTGGCGTAGGCTTGATTTGGGTTGCCAGTTATTTGAATCATTCTAATTTAGATTCGAATCATTTTTACATCCATTTTTCTCGACATTTTTATTCAAAGAAAGAAAAGAAAAACATACTAGTCCCTAGTTGGTGAAAACTTTTTTGAATGATGAAGTAAATTCTTAAAATCTACTAAGTAGGAACTTTTAGGATATTGAAAAATCACATATAATTAAAAATTTTGTGAGAATTGTAATATTTGATAAAGTGCTTTGTTACTTAATTTATTCTGAACACACATTTCTGTACTGTGGTTTGCGTTTAACCGAGATAATGCAGCGATTGGGAATACAAAATGATATGCAAGAATCAAAAATGTATCATTGCTTTCATAGTGTATTCCCTGTCCTTTACTGTATATTTATTGTATGTAGTCTAAAGTTTTAAACATTCAAAAGTGAGTGATTACTTTTGCGTCACTTTTCTGGGTGGGGGCAGAAGGTTTATATTCACGTTTCGATTGACACTCATTTTTGTGTAAGCTCGTGATTTTTCTTTCTTTTCAGTGTGTTCGACCATGAGATTTTTTCCTTCAAACCGTGCTTTTTGTTTTTTGTTACTCTTACTGTTCCTCAGAACTTTTGTAAAATCATTGGAAAACACTATGCCTAAATTTAAATTATTCTTCATCTATACCTATTTTAAGTTCCTGACCAAAATTCGTACACTATTAGCGGATGTTATGGACTAAATTTAAATTGTACGATATAGGTACGTAGTTTGTTACTTGGATATTTTCAAATTGTTATACCCTCCGGCCTTTCTCCAATCTTCCACCATAATCTCTATTTCTGTCGTTCATTTTTTAAAAACATCGCAATTTTTCCTCCTTATCGAGTGTTGTTTCTGTGTCCAGCGTGTCTAGGAAATGGTGGCGAGCATTTTTGGGCAACGAGTGGTGATAAATTTAACCCAAGGGGTTGAACGTTTACAGCGTTTAGCTTTCAAAAGGCAATGATCGGCGGGGAAGGGGAGTAAGGGTAACACGTATACACATGGTTAGCCTGAGCGGATGTTCTCGAAATGAAGAGAGGATATCGTTTTACCCTTCTCTTTCCTCCTCTATGTGGATGCCATGTAGGTTGTATATTGTACCCCTTAGCTTTGCGACATACCGCAGTTCTACTTTAATATCTTTTAAAGTTGGCCAGCACGGTTATATGGGGCGTAAATGTTGGAAGATTATTTATAAAAGCTAAATACTCCTAGAGTGGAGCAAGTCTGCGAAGCGTGTGTAATTTTTTCGATTTTTTTATTTTTTATTTATTTTAATTTTATTATGTGTCTTTCCTTCCTCGAAATACGAGCTGTTAGCTTAGTGGTTCGAATGTTGTAGCGAACTTGCTCTTTTATTTCGGTTTTCGTTTGAAATTGGTGTATAATATCGAGATGAACTTGGGTTACATAGCTCTGGTATAACTTCGTTTAAAGTAAATGCGCTGTTCAAGTTGGTTCGTACTCAGTCTTGTAGTGAAAATTAGTTTACCAGGGCTAATGATTAATGAACTCACGGAAGGAAGGTCTTCGAATATTTTTTGCTTTATTCGCATGTATGAGTACAACAAGAGGCTGAAAGTAAGAAAATTCGAGCATCCACCGTCTTTCTTATGTTCATTTCTAAGGATGGGTAACACCGGAGAAAATTTGTTTAAGTCGATTAATTTGTTTCACCAAACTCGGACTAAGCTCCGTGAAAAACTGAGCAGTGAACCATAATATCGAATACCTAGGCTCTTAGCAATTGAAAGTGGAAAATAAATATTGAATCTGATTTCTGAAGGTAAACATTGATGTCGGTATGACCGAGTTCTTTTCAAATTTATTAATTTTACTTCAGGCTTCATAGAGAAGTGTGACATATGATATTTTTTTGGAATATAACTCAATTATTAATTTAAAATGAAATTCATCTGAATTCTTAGTGTGTGATACGTGATTAGGATGGTTTGTCGCCTTGAGAAAATTTTTACATATGTTAAATATTATTCAGAATTCTGCTTCCAAAGTATGTATTCGAAATTTTAAAATTTATATTTGAGATATCCTTGATTAATAAGTATTAATTTTCAAGACTTTTAACAAAAGGATAAATTAAAATTTTTCCAAAAAAAACAATTGAATTCTCCATTAAATGAGCTACTAAAATTTAGATTTTCTAGCGAACATAAGTATTTAAAATTTATTATTATCATTTTAAATCCACTTACTGAAATCTATGTAGCGGAATAGTTTGGAGCTTGTGAGTTCTGGATTTGCTGCTATTATATCTCCGAATGAAAGTAACGATGTGCGCTTCCTTATATGCTTGAAAAATTCGTTCTGAAAGACCATTGTGGATCCGGATCACCTTCTTTCCCCACATCAACATCAATAATCTTCAGAATTAATGTAAAATAACTAGTTACATTGCCGAAGCCCAATAAAAAAACTCTGCTTATGCTCTACTTTTAAAAATAGTTGATTTATAATTATTGGTAGCCAATGTAAGCTTAGATTATTAATTGAATGCCTTTTTATAAATTCTTTCACTTTTGAAGTAGGTGCTTATAATTTGAATTGTTTATAAATAATTAAATATAAGAATGAACGATTTTTTTAAAATCTGTTCCCTCAGCCTAGTATTAATAAGCCTATTTTAGCAGTATGCCATCCTTCTTTTCTTGCCTTTTGTTTTCTCTGTATAATAGGAATACATTATTTGCTTTTGCATCATTCTATTGAGACATCAGAAAACCCATGGTCTTCACACATACATGTTACCATACCTTTTTCTTTCTTCAAATAATGTTTATTTCAACTTGGGAAATGGCTCATGAGGTATAAACCTGTTATACCTACTGTTTAAAAAGACGAAGAGTGATAGTCAGTATTATACATCAATAATATTTTCCCCCTTCTACACAAGATAGGGATAATACAATTAGACGAGTTTTAATTATATACATATTGGTAATGTGTTATTCTTAATTTGCTCAAAGATGAAACCAACAATGTCTTTTTATCTGTACTTTTGATATTCTCTTTCTTGGTTTTTGAGTTACCAGATTATAAAATTTGCTTGCTGTGAATTGTTTGTGTTTGTGGCTAGTATAGTTTTGTCTTTTTTCAACCTACAAGTTGTGGTATGCGACCCTACGGAGACATATCCTTGGGAAAAACACACCTCGATATCAATTCAATACCACAAATACTTACACCTCGAGTGTCACCATCAACTACGTCTGATGGCGATGAGAGCCTTACCTAGCCCTGCATAGCCTGGCCAGAGTCTACAACACTATGAGTTTAGCCATGCACCATGATTAATAAGAATACCAAAATGCCGTGCATATTTGGGAAATTGCCATAGGGGAAATTAAGGATTAAAAAACACCACGTGTAAACAAGCGAGGGCTAAGCCCACTGCCACGAGTGAGTTTAAGCCATGATAAAAGGCATCATGTATTGAAAATTAAGTACAGACATGAAAAAATGGACAAAAATAAAAATATAAAGACGACTAGAAAAAGGTGTTGTCTGTAAGGAAGACAAACGCTGGTTAAACTAGGAAGCATAAAAAATTACATCTAGGTTGTATTAAATTGGCTGCTCGGTGAAAAAAAAATGGAAGTGGGAGATAAAAATAAGTTTCAGTGAAAAGAGATGATACCAAGGTACACGAATTTTATTATTGTTTACCGTATCAGGAAGTGTCAGTCCATGGTAGGGTAAGAGGAAAGTTTAGAAAAAAGTAAGAGAAATTTAAATGGAGGAAGAAAAAATGTTTTTGTTGTGAATAGTCGAGGCTAAGTTGTTAGCCTAACCACAATGCTCACGGCAAAAATTATTATTTAGGAATTTATTTTATTTAATTATTGTAGTTATTATTATAATATACCTACATGATCTCGGTCACTGGGAAATATAGTTTTAAGGTTTATTAAGCATCCGAGGATGCAGTGAAAATTTTAATTTATTATTATTGAAAACCCGAAAAACCCGAGGGTGTTTACAAATTTTATTTTTATTTTTAAATGCGTTTGAGGGTGCTAAATACATGACATGTATTTTATTATTATTATGGTAAGCCGTACCTGTCAAAGTCGTATGTGTTTCCTAGTTTATGATTCTCAGTCTCATGTGAAATCAAATGGACTTACACTACAAATAGTTGAAATCTTTTCTCATATCGATGATCACAAACCAATCTGTTCTCGATGTTTGTTGAAACCCTGAGATTGTTGGTTTCCCATAGAATGAGGAGCTATCACATGATAGAAGGTATGAATAAATGGTATTAACTGCACAATTCAAATTTTATTGTTTCCCACATATGCAGTAAATATTGTAAACTACATTTCTGTAATAACAAGTTGGCCTGTTCATTTCACAGTTCCATATCAAAATTGTTAATCTGACAAGGCTAGGCTTTTGTTGCTGTTTTGGTTGGCTGGCAACTCACGTCTGTTTCTGATGATTTTTTCCCTCTTGACTCTTATCGGTCTTTAGCTTGTGTTCATCCCTCCGCTTTAATACTTTGAGTACATTTTATGTACACAACTAGTGATGTTGGTTTTTGTTCTCAGATATCACACTATTTGGGAACCTTTGGTATGAAAGTATCTATGAAGATTCAAGCTATTTTAAGTATTTCATGCTAAATTTTATGTTTTTAATGTAAGTATGGTATTAAAAATTTTAACTTTTTAACTAATTTTATGAGAGGACCTTGTTAGAATACAATGATATCTCTGAGTTAAAAAACTTTACTATTCCGCACTCTCCATTTTCATATCATTGTTGTACCTTTTTTGGGGTGGTTCTTAATTGTTCCAATTCCCAAATAATTCTAATTTTGTTTTTTATGTCTTCGATATTCTTAGAAATTTCATATTTATAGCCCTTACAAAACCTTAATGTTAGTGAACACAATGAATCATTGAAATAACGCAAAATTATTAAAATTAAATTACTTGAAGATTGTGGGGATCATCGAGTCTGTATGAGGTTAGGGGCTTGGTCCCCTTGACAACACTTGCCACCAAATGACTGGCAATTATTAGTGTCTTGCACTTTAAACAATACACTTTCATTTTTTTGTAATTACTTGTAGATTCAGGCTGGTAATTCACAATGTTTGGACTATGACTAATCATAAATAAAGATCCCAATGATGTCATGGAACAATACACAAACTCCTACGTCATTTCTTATCAGTTACTAATAAGAAACAACGCACATGTGTGTGTGTGTGTGTCTGTGTGTCTGTGTGTCTGTGTGCGTGTATATAGCTGACTATGTAAGCTCACGAAATTGGCTAAAAAATCGCCAGTGTTCGCCTAGGTTTTGGCTCTCCATACATTATGTACCAAGTGGCAGAACCCGCAAATAGCTGTTGACTACCTTCTTGTTGAGAATCCTATTCACAACAAGGTATTTAGAATTGTGTAATTAATTTATGTGTCATTACACGAAAATATCGAATCAAATTAATTGTTGCAGTGCTAGGCATATGAATTTTCAATTGAACGCGATTTCTGATTAAATCTAATAATCTTTCAATGTAAATTCCTCGCCGGTTTTTAAGAACATGGTCCGTGATCGTTTCATGATTTCACTGAGCGTAAGTTCCATCTCTTAGTAATGTTTTACCACATTTTCTCCTTGTTCGCTGTAAATGTATTCTCAACCTTAAACTTTGGCCCATACCCCATTCACCCATTGCTTATTTAATTCATTACGTCGACTAACGATTAGCTCTCGCAATAAACTTGTGAAAAGCAGGAGTTTAAATGGGCGTTCAAAATATCGTTTAACCTTCCCTTTCTCTCACTCTCGTTTTCTTGATGCCCCTTTTCTTTTATACCCAAGTAAAAGGATGAGCATATACCGGTAATCGATAACGTTTAGAACCAAGAGGGGTTAAGAAACGAGGACCAGGGAAAAAAAGGAGGACATACAAAATTATACACGTACCGTATAAGGCCTTACTTAGTTTTATCGTAATACTGTTTTTTGTTGTTTTTTTTTAAAACCGACTTACCAAAATGCTTCTTTTTTTATGCTATCAGTATGCTTTCAGTTTTACACGTTATCTCACTTATCGTTCTGCCGAAAAAAAAACCTTCTCACTTTTCCATTTCATGGGTGTGCCTGCGTGAAGGTATGTTTGCGTTTATTTTGTATGGACTTGTTGATGTAGGTGCTTGAAGGAAAACGAAGATAAAGACGAAGGTGAAAAAACTCGTAAATTTACTGAGTAAGCCAAAACTTGTGAAAAAGATGGAGGCTATAGCAGCGTTCGTTTGTGAAGGATGTGTACACATGACATAGGAGGATATCTTGCCTAGTTTAAAAGAAAAAAAAAACAACAAAAACAAAAACAAAATTTATGTAAAGTAAGGAGCCAAAGAAAAAAATTCGTCGAGTCAGAAAGTATTTGGCCTTAGTTTTGAGAATAATGTTTTTTCATTTTTATTTTACGTTTTGTGCTTCACCCTGTTACTGAGACATTTTGAGTTGGATACAGAATTAGATTACTATCGAGGGAATTGAGAATCTCTTCAATAGCAGATGGTTGGCACCAAATGTTAAATTACATTCCACTTAAATGACTTTTTTTAAACATTGTTGGACATTTTCAACCACGTCATTCTTGACGAGTAGATAAACTATTTTTATACTTTCCGTGTTTATCCAGCCTTTTTTTTATAGCAGAATCCTTTCACGCCCTTCTGAATTATGCTTTTCTGACTGTATATCGGAAATATCAGAATAAGAAAATGATCTTTACTATCTACAGATTCAAAAAAAAGAATACCACTAGAATCAATTGGCATGGAGGATCAGTGCAGCGGATAGGTGGTACTTCAGGAATAGAAATGAGCTACATTATAAGACGTTTACATGTGGAGGAATGATTGTCTTGCAAGTGCTCTTACTTTTACTCTAGCCTTGACTCTGGTGGAGTGAATTATTTTTTCCAAATAAAAAATGCATGTACTGTAAGACTTCACTTATGATACGTGGTTAGGTAAGGTGCAGATGCGAGACTAAAGGGGTATGAGGAGCAGAGCCCCCATTAAATCGTAACTTTTATTTTATCTGCACTCCTCTGTCATGGTTGGTTATTTGAATAATGAAAAAAAAAAAGGTAAAATTTTGTTTTTTCAAGCGAAAATATATTACTCATATGAATTTAGATTGTTTTGGAAAGGGATATCTGAGTGTGATTTATTTTAAAGTATTGCTTTATTTTATGTATGGACAAATTGTCTATTGAGAATAATTTTCTTGAAAATTTTTGGATTACGATTAATTTTACTAGGGATTAAGTTAAAATGAGAATTTTAGACTGGGATGTTTTAGCGAATAGTACATTTTGGAATACGGATAAAATTTCTGCGATGTTACTCTCTTGTATTATGTCGTAGTGCATTTAGTCTTGTAACCAAATAAAATGTGTTCACTGCGTGACGTTATCTCAACGTGGAATTACACTTTGCTTATCTCTGAGTATATGAAGGTTTCATTTTGCTGTAAGAGCTGCTTTATTGGAGCATTTGGTTAAATACAAGAAAATATCAAAAAGTCTGTAGATCTAACCTCACAAAACTTTATTGAGAGAATTACTCTAATAAAATGACGTAATGTCTAAAATAAATCAGTTTCCATTTAAAAAACAGATTTTGATAAACATAAGAAATTTTGGCTGTATTTTGTGATGAGAAAAATTTGTTTGGGTTATGTAGAAAATGCAAGACCAGGACCAAATGAAAAACTGGAGAGAATATCTGAATCATCTGTAGGAGATTCGCAATCTTACTAATCACTTTAATAATCTACAATATTCAGTATTTAATGTTTTTCTTCCTCTATATTAAAAACGAAATTTACACGTGATCTTGGCCTTTTATCACTGGTTGTATTGATGAGATGAAAATTCAAAATTTTGACTGTCAAGTTGTCGTTATTTCATTGAAGTTTTTTTTTCGGTTTGGACTGATAATATTTGAAAATTATCAAAATGCCAAAGATGTAAGTAAAAGTAATAGATAATTCTTTTATAGAAGTTCGAAGCTTATCGTTACTGTCCCCCTCCCCGTCGAGTGTTACGAACTTCATCCATTGACTGAGATTGATCCCCTTTGTTTCTTGAAACGAAGACAACACAAAACAGTTCTATTTTAAACGAATGCCACGAAGTAAACAAAATTAATTCGTGGTAATTAAAATTTCCTCTCTACCGCCCCTTCCGCTCATCGAATTTGAGGAAACGAGGAGCTAGCCAGTTTGGGAAAAAAACACAATGAAAAAAAAATAGGCTGAGAAGAAAAGTAAATGTCAAAATTTTTCATTCTCGTATGATAAATACGAAATGATAAGGCGAGTCAGAGAAAATTAATTCACCCTACATCCGACGGTTTCCTTCATTAATTTCTGGTCCATTTTATTCTCTTTTCCTCTCTTCCTTTCTCTCTGTTTAAATTTTCTTTTTTTTTCCAAACTCGATAATTTTCTCTAACTTTTATAGTTAATTTTGAAAAGATTTTTATGGTCGTCCGATGGTGAAGAATGGAATAATGGTATTTGGGATGCGGAAAAATTCGAAAAGGGACAGTTCGCAATCAAAAGATTATGGTAATTGGTGCGTTTAAAAATGGGCTAAAAAATTAACGAAAAAAAAAGTTTTTCTTTCCTTTTCAAAACAATTTGATTTTTTTCCATCATTGTTTTTTAAATATCGAAGCAATGGAGAAAAGGTTTTTTTTCGGTGCTAATTAGTTGATCGAACGTAAAAAAAAGGGTTTGAAGAAATGGAAAATGAAACAAGTTTTAACTGATTACGTCTTGTTTTCGGAAAGCGATTTCGCTAAGCTTTGCTTTACTTGGGTAGTTAAGCTAGCTCGGTAGAATTCTTACGAAAAAAAAACCTTTTTTTTTAACTCTGTAAGCCAGCGAGGGTTAAAAAAAGGTTTCCTAAGGTTGAAATTTTTCATTATTTTATTTATCGTTTAATTATTTCGTTGCTTTCGAATCTGAAATTTGATTATCACTATCTGATTTTTATATTCATGTTGCTAACCATATAATGCAGTCTTCCAGTCTTTTCTTCGAAACAACACTGATTCTCGGTGGAAATATACGTGGGACAGAAAACCGTGAGAAATTATGAAAAAAAAAACTCGAATGGCCTCTAAGATTTTTAGATCCTCCTCATGTGTTGAATTACTTTAACAGTTTTCTAATTTATCAAAATTTACTAACTATCTAATTGTTCTTACAACCTTTTAAGATTTCTAAAGATCTCAAAAAAACATGATTTCATCACTTCGTCTTTTGTCAGTCTTGCCATCTTTAAATTTAGCATGGGGGCTCTTTGTTAAGCTTATATAATTTTTCAAATTTTTGTGTACTTGAAGAAAATTACATTATTAGGTATCGTCTTGGTTATTGATATATCGACCCTTAATTATGAACACTAATCATAGCTCCAGCCTAATGAAAAAGGTTAAGGTTTGGTATTTGAATACTCATGGGCTGTTAAAGTCTAAAAAGTGATATCCTTACTTGTAACACTCTCTCATGGCTCACGAAATTGGTTTGGATGAAAAATATGATCATGGACTGAAATATGGGGACTTGAACCATAATAATTTTTATTTCATCTGCGAATTAAAATGTTGGCTAAAAAAAAAAAGTAATCAAATTGTGGTCATTTTGAGTAAAATCGAAATCAAGCAAATGTATATCCTCCAGTAGAAATTCAAAGCATTTAGATTAGTCTTGGTCTCCTTACACATTCTTCCATTTACTACTAGCTCGTGTGAAAGAAAATTTCTTAAATTTTTAATATCTTTAGAATTTTTTACCAGGATAAGTATTTTTGTGAGGAGCGGTTTGAGCCAATTTTCCAAATATTTTTGTTTAAAATTTGATCATTGTAATTCATGGCTATTTTAGCAAAGATATTTTTATTTGCGGAATACTTTTTTCTGCGGAGTTGCGAGTGTGGAATGAAATAATTCAAAAGATAAACGCTGTACATAAATTCCAATCATGATATTTTGATATACAGTATTGGTACCTATTCAGTTTTTATATAATGTAAAAGATTTTAATTCTTTTCATTCTCTTAAATCTTGTCAGTTTTTTTCTTATAATTTTGTGAGATTAATAGACAAGTATCTTCTCCCCCTTCCAAAATAATAACAACAAATGAATCGAATTTCAAACTTCTACGTGCAGACTCGCTAGAAATATGAATATTTAGGTAATCAAATAAGATGTTGGTGTAGAAGTACAAATGAAATTTGAGCAGAAAAAAACTGCTAAGAAAAAAAAAGAAAGGGAGAGAAACGTCAACTCAGTTTTACCTACCAACTTTGATGTGCAGACTCAGCAGACTAATGTCTTTCGTTTAGCATAATTTAAATCGTTAATTATGCTATTACTTTAGTTGAAATAACGAAGCCATGAAATTGTCGAGGGGCCACAAAAAAGAAAGAAAACAAATCCTACGACGTCCTTTTATGGTTGACGTATGTTGCATAAAATATCTGAGTAATATCGCACAAGATTAAGTGGTAAATTACAATTTTTCATTCTCCTCATTTACTGCTTACGTAATTAAAACAAACGACCTCAGCCAAAAATTAAGATCGACAAATCATAATAAATGAAGAACTACAGCTCGTGTAGGACGAACTACCTTCAGCTAGCCTGTACCGTTTGTTTGGCTTCATTCCAAACGTCAAAAGCAAAAATTTTCTTGTTACGTTTACTTTACTTTCACGTATTTAGAAAAAATGTAAATGAGAATTGTCGCGGATATTTCATCTACTGCTGTGAAAATAAAATAATGAAAATTTTATTTAATATACTGCTATAAAACATGTACTTTCCTATAAATCATCTTGAACGAAAATTCGTCATCTTGACCGCTTGCAAATTCACTGGCCTAGAGACCGCACGTATATACTTGTATGTACTCTGTTGTATAGTTTTTTATGATTTTAAATCATACACGTGTACAAAATTTCACGTAGGGCAGTTGTTGATGACATTACATGGTCATGTCGGTCGACGTTGAAGATTATGGTTTAAAAATGCCTCATGGAATGAGTATTGTTTTCGAAAAAAGTTGGTGAGTGACAAAGTTCTATTTCTGCATTCGATATTCAACTATATGTAATACTATACTTCCCATTTAAATATGAGCTGTTGTAGCTTGAATTTTTATCCTATGTTATTGTAGGAGATGCTATTGATTCTTATTTTCAATTTACGACAGTCATGGTTCTGCATCAGTATTTGTAGTCTTCGTTTTGGTTTTCCGTAGTCATGTTTATCATCCTTTTTTTTTTCCCGTTTGGCTTAGTCGGTCATGGGCTTGTTCTTAATCTTGATCTTGGTTGTCATATCGTTGCTTGAATTGGGAATTTCAACTTTAGCAAATACGTTTTATCGATACAAGAGAATGTTCGCAGAATTTTGTATAAAACAAATTATGACGATTCATTTACTTTTCAAAAATGCCATACCATCTCAGATTTTTTTCACTTCTCCTTATTTTTTCTTCAGCCGCTCTCCTCCTCCCTGATCAAAGAAAAGGGAAGTAAAATTATCGATTAATTACCCGCCTTCGTTTTCAAGTTTCTTTTTTTCTTGCCAACCCAATTACCAGATGCTGAAAAACGAAATTCGAAGAAGAACGTTTTCCTTCACTCTCTTACCACTTCTCTTTTACCTCTGCTTCAAAAGTTCTTCTGAATTTCTTCGTTGAAACATTAAATTAATAGCTCTCAGGGCACACCCTTCTTCCCCTATTCTTACTTTCATCCACTCAGTAAATTAAAAACTTCTTGGCGATCAGTCGTGAAAGAGCGAAATTGGTTACGGTAGGTCTAATTATGCAGTAAACATGGCTAACGGATAATAGCAAAACGATGTTTACTTTATCCAGCATCAACAAAATCAGCAGCAACACCTCGAGTTCAGCAAAGTAAAACTGTTGGTTGTCGAATAAATGTTCGACTTTTTGAATTGTATTTAATACCATACGGTTGAAAAGTCCTAATAAAGATGCTCTTTGATATTTCTTTTTGCTGGTTCCTCGCCTTGATAGAAAGACTTCTCTCTACTTCGTTTTTTTTTTTTTTTTTTTGCCATATATTTTTCTACAGCCTACACTTTTTGAGAGTTTCTGAAAAAAAGAAAATGATTGAATGAGAAAAGAGAGAGCAAAGTGAGAAAAAAAAGTACACCTTCAAACAAATTCTTTTAGCACGATTCTCGCTGTTGTGAAGTCGTAAAAAAGAAGAGAGAAAAATAAGGATTTTAACAGAAACGGTTGCAATCAGTTAAAAGTTGGTATTTATTTACAAAGGATTAAAAAGCTTAAGAACGTAGCAGCAAAAAGAGTTTTAAACTTTGAGTTATCTATTTTTTCGCTCTTTTTTTACCCCTTTTCATTTCTTTTCTTTTTTTCTTCCTTTCTTTCTGTTTTTATGTTCGTCTGTGTCTTTTTCTTTTGTATTTTCATTCTTTACGGTTTGTTTCGCCCTAAATATAAACAAACATTTATAATAAGAGCTTTTTATACGGCTTCGAAATGAAAAGTGATAAAAAGTTCGACAGAAAGAAAAATCAACTAAAAAAATGTATTTTGGTAACCCAAGGGTAACACTAGCGCTGATTTCGAATGCGTACAAGTCAGCCATTTTTCTAGGATATTTTTTAAAAGGAGGAAGAGTAGAGGCGGTTTGTTAGGCAGCAAAATTGAAGTGAGTTTATAAAAAAATTATAATGCAACAACAGCCTCGTTTGATAATGTAGGTTTAAAAAAAAAATTAAAATTAAAATTCACTCCAAATTGGAAAAAGTTAACGTGATGTAAATCATAACAGAAATATTTTGATAAATTTCGTAGCTATTAATTGTAGATTATATATTTTATAGCCCAAAATTGTGATTATTAATTCAATCGAACATACCGGAAGTAACGTCCGACAGATCCTCCTCAAAACTGATGAAATGTTGGTTTCGAATTCTGTAAACTATAGGTTAAATTAAGAAATAAATATAATTTTCTCTCTTCCAATAATTTACTTTCACGCGTGGAAGAATATGTCATGTTAATGACCGCACGAGTCCTTGCCGTGCTAACATAGAAATACATAATTGGAAAGTTACCCTTAGAACTGCATACAAAAAGAGTATCTACCTAAAATAAGCGGGTATGAAGAAAGAATAGATGAATTAGCCTATTTGATTTTCTCATTGATAAAAATGAACTTCTATTTAGTAAAAGGAAAAGAGGATTGACAAGTTGCAAATGAAATGGCTTAATGAAAATATTTTGGGTCTTAATTTCAAGAACTGATTATTTTATGAATTTTCATTCGTCTTTCCTCGGAAAATCACTAATAATTTTATCATAAGAAGTTTGTATTATTGACGTATAACTTCAATTTACCTTGTCAAGTCAGGCTTGCATAAAAAAAAATTCGATCATGCAGAGAGTGAAATGAACCCATTGTTGGTTTTCTTTCCTCTTTATTTCCTACAAGTAGTAAATTGCTATATAGTTGAATCTTTAAATGTTTTGTTGTCAAAAGAAATGAAATGAAAATGTCGGGAGCATTGTATAGATCAATATGAACAAAACGTTTAGAAAATTTGAGATAAGTTTCAAATTAATGCTTGCAGTGGCTATTGTATTTTTAGCAGAACTATTCGATAAAAAATTATCAAATAGCTGAAAAATCAATCTTACCGCATGATTTCATAAAGTTAAAATCCCATATTTGGTTCATTACCTAATTATTATTTTTTGAACTCGATTTTATTGGATTTCATTTTTTTTCTCTTGTGGTTTCACCTACAGACATTAAGGCAGCTTTGGTTCATTACCAAATGTTCCAATTAAATTGTTCGAGATGCAAAGCATTGAACTAGCTACGAAATAACTTGTCTGATAGATTTCTTTTTGCCATTGGCGGAAGGTATATGAGAATACAAGAGAACGTTAACGCTGAACTAAAAATTTATACCCCTTATCGCTAAATAAAATAGATGTCTGAAAGAATTTGTAATTCTTGCACACTGATAATTGTGGAGGTGTATGTTTTTCAGTGCAGTGTAATACTGTCGTAAGTGCTTCTCAGCAAGTTGATTAGGCTACGTGTGCGCAGTATGGAGCTGTAGGTGGTCCCGGCGAATCATGCTCGTCTCCAAAAAAATTTGGCCCTCCGACTTTCAAGAAAACTTTTAACTATATTGGATAATGAATTATCAGCATAAGCCAAAAACAAAAACATGCCTTATCTATTTTAATCCTGGCTTGTCGAAGAACTTTCATTGTCCTTCTCTCATCACCTGTCGAACAAATTTAGCTACGTCACTGCATGTGCGATAGATAAACAAAATATAAAGTAAATAAAGTAAAACATATGATATACTATTCAAATGTAAAAATACGAGACAAATCCCCTAAGATTATATTGGTGCACAATAAATTTGTGTTTTGTTTTGCCTAATGAAGCGAATAAGCCATTTTAACATGGAAGAAAATGCATTTTGACGATTCAATTTATTGTTTTCTCCCATTTTTAAAAAAATCATTGACAATTATTTTATTGGGGGATGATTTTGAAATTTTCTCTCTTCACCTTTTATTGACAGAAATGATATTGATATCGATTTGGAAATTTGACAAATCTTGAGATTTTATGGCCTGTAAAATAAGATAATTGCGTTCACTAGAATTCACATCAGTAGAAACGCGCGTAGCTCCAGCGCTCTGAATACCCAGAATAATACTGCACGCATTTCAGAGTATTTTAGGGCACCTTTGCGTTTCAAATATGCTGAAAGATACTTCCTGTATTACTCGAGTGACGAAAATTGGTGGAGCTTCGGCGTGTTGCGGTACCCTCTATATTCTGCGACGATGCCATGGTCTCTGTTGCAAAAGGCATTCATGTAGAGGTTCTAAATTTTCCCTGGTGTTAAGCAAAATTTAAAATTCATTTTCGGTGATCCGTTGCATTCGGGCAAAATGCTTAAATTTTTTTCTGAGTAATTAATCAATTTATATTTATCTGAAAACTAAAAATTCGCAACCTGTCATTGCTCTTAGGCTTTTGCAGGTGTTATTATACATCATTTTGCTATGATGTCATGTTGTTGACATATACAATTGTGACGTCCCAAAACGACAGTCACATGTTTATAGAGAATTGGTCTAAAATTAGAAATGATAAAAAGGTTGAAATTTTGAAGAGACAGCCCAAGATCGCAGATGGCAAGAAATACTAGTATCCTAGATCAGGAGGGGAAAACAACGTGAAACGAGCTAGCCTACATACCACTTAAAACCATGAGGTCTTGCCTCATGGTACCTCACACAACTCCCCATAATTTATTGTCAAAGGACCTTAATTCAAGAGAACGATCTTTTTTACATTTTGATTATCGATTGATTTGAACATCATAGTTACCGGTTGTTATAACCAAGTGTTTGAAAGTCTTTATCTTTGATGTTGAAGATCCGTCAGTTGAGTAATTCTGGTTTCCATGATGAATCGGAGTTACCAACAAAAGATGTCTTACCGTTTTATAATCCTGGTTCCATAACGCGATTATAATAAGCAATGTCAATAAGAACGAGAAGAAAAACGATTCTTTAAATTAAAAAGAACTTTTAATTACCTTTGTACTACTTTATTATTGTTTCGGAGACGTGAACGAAAAACGTACTGATCACTTGGTGGTGTAAAAACGGAGAGAGCGATCATGAAGTGTCGATTCACGTTACAGTACATAGTCTCTTATCTTATAAATTCAACTTACCTCCACGTCATTATCTCTTTTAATATTCATCGTTGAGTTCCGTCTATTACATTTTATTTCCTGTAATTTTATTTAGCAAATATTGTTGACATGGGAAAACATGGGAATATTTTCAAGGAATCGAGTTTTAAATAATGGTGACGGAACTCAACATCGTAATTGTTATAATATGGCGAATCAAGTTATGTGATTTTATGACCAAAAATAGACTCCACACAATATCGATCATCCTTTTCTTCAGGGTGATAATTTCATCGAATATTCATGATAATCTTTTTTCAGTTCTCACGAAAACAATTGAGAAATCCAGTGGTGATGGAGCGCTAGTGTTTATCAAAAAGGGTGTACATGGAGATTTTTTACATTTTTTTACCTGCTATTTCCCATAAGGAAAAAAACATCCATATTTTCCATCTGAAGTTATTTTTTATACAACTGTCAATTTTATCATTCACTAGTAACAATAATAAAACGAAATCATGTTTTATTCATAAAAAATTTCGTTTGTTACATTACATATTTCCTTTCAAAAATGCCTGTTTGGTACTTGAAAACAGTTATCAAACATACATGATCACTCTTTCACCACTTGTAATTTCTGCCAACAGAGTGAGACTCCTTTGTTCAGTATTTCCCAATAGGTTGCTAAATTTTGTCCATACGGGGTTATCTCACGTTTATTTCTGATCCCTTTCACTCGGGCATTGGTGGAAATTCCTTGTCTACTGTCAAACTTGGCATCTCCCAATACTTTTGAATAAGCAGTTATCCTTCTATACTAAATCCTTGATACCAATAGAGCCATTCAATTAACCTAACTCATCACACTTTTGAATTCATTGAACTTTTCATTTTCTGTCAACAATAAACGTTGAAATAGCTACTAAGGTTTTTAATACTCAGCCATAACCGTTCCATGATGTTTTTTTGGAAACAGAGTTTCATTTCTCCTTAAGAAGAAACAACTGCAGGTAGGTTATCGATTATTTGTGCTATTTCTCAAAGCATTTATTGATTATGTAAAGAACGTAATTATTTTGTTACTTTGTGTGAGAAGGGTGTGGAGCGTGCCCTTTGACACACTTTTAGCGAGTTTATTTTTGTTGATATTTTTGAATGAAAATGCGTTCATGTGGGCTCTGTTTACGTATATACAGTATAATGTACCATCTCATTCTGTCGCGCTAAATAACCTACAAACACATTATAACCTTTTTCTCGCCTTAATTCCTCCCAAAAAATTAGACGAGTCGGTAATTAAAGTTACGCTTTAATAACCGGAAATAACGAACTGCTTTAGATATATACACAACGTGCAAATATATAAGCAGGCGCACCCGAAAAAGGTTATCCACAGCCTTTTATCATGCAACGCAGTTAACGTTGGTAAAGGATCTGATAAATCCTGCGAAATAACTTACTCTTGTTACTGATAATATACCGCCCCATTAAACAATAACCAAACAATGTCTGTGCCTGCAGTAGTGTATTCATTAAACGTTGACACCGAAATGCTAATTTAATTAACGACCTCGCGTTAACTATCTTAACTTTTACACATACGTTAAGTCTTTCAATCAACTGTACTATCATTCCGCTTTTTAAGTGTCGGTATGTGGTTCGTGAAAATTCATCATTGGTAGGAGAGGGGGAAAAAAGAAGAAAAATCTCAATCATAAATTATAGCAAAACGAGAAAGATAGTGGGGGATTGAAAAAATGGATGGCATTTTCAGCAACGACGAGACGTATTTTAATCACAAAAACGGAGATGAAATATTTGAGGCAATAGGGGTGAAGGGATTGGTGGTGAAGGATGAGAAGAAAAAAGTAAATGACATGAAATCGAAATATTTTATGAAAATTGAACGAAGGGAACGACGAAAAATATAGAAAAAAAAAAAACTTCTTCACTCTTTCATTCATGAACTTCTGATGGCAAACGATCGGATAACGGATTGTTGGAATATAATTTTTTTTTCTCTGCGAAGAGACAGTATGGTTATTCAGGAAATTGATTTTCGACAATTTTCTATTCTTTCGGTTTCAATTTTTTTCCCCCACCAAACACATTCTCTGTATTCGTGAAGTGTATTTCGAAATATTGAATGTTTTTTTGTCCTTCTTGCTTTTCTATTTTCTTTTTCTTTTCTCCTTTTGCTTGCTCTCTAATAAACGTATCTTGTGAATTGAATTATCGAACCGTTAACCATTATATTAGTTATGGTGGAAACGAGAGCATGTAATGATCATTGCGGTATGAAAAGATCGAATATTCGACCTATGTCTTCATTTTACTATTTTTTCTTCCCTTTATTTCTTTCATAGTCGAATATAATAAGGTGGAAGCGAGAATTTAGTGAAGAGCCAACATATGTTGACATGTGATCTTAACTTAAAACATATTGTTTATTGAGAAGCAGACAAGCCTAAAAAGTTTTTCTTTTTACACGTATGGTTCGATTCGAAGTAATAAAACATATACCTATCTATTACTACTCGAATAAAGTGTGAATTCTATAATTACCTGTGTCTTTTTTAAGGATTACCTTCTATATGCATATTGAGCGTATAGAAACGGATTGTGTTAGGGCAGTGGCGTAAATATTTCAAGATTCTGAAATGCATTTTCAACAAGCAAAAATCAAACCGTCATAACAACAAAAAAAGACGAATGTTGATTCTTCGTTGATTTTGATGAATAAATACCTCTGTTTTTTCTTTTTTTTTTTCGTCTTTATATAACGCGTGAACTTCCAAATTAATTCATCCACAAGTACGCCTGTCATAGGAAATGAAACTAGGTGGCTCAATTTTAAAAATTTAGATTTGGCTCATATCGTGATTCAATTTTATAAAAGCCTTGAAACTTCAGTAGCCATGAGACATTTCAAATGTAATAATGGGTTTGTTTTATTTTCCAAAAAAAAAACAAAAAAAAAGGATTGACACAAAGTAAGTTATTCCGCTATTTTTGAGTTGTTACCTCTCTTCAATTGGTACGTTCATCTTGCAAGTGTCAGAGTGGAGTAGCCTATTGGTGTCAATACCACGTAGTAAATAAAACAAACCTATCTCTTTGTTACATATCTAATTTAATTTGTGCAGAAATTAAAGATCTACTCAACACTGATAAATTTGTTCTAAAAGTATCATTTTTTCCAAAAAGAAAGAAAAAACTTTTGAAAGTTGAAGTATAGTCCTAACTGAGAGCATTTATGTTGGTCAGATAAGTAGGTATTATCATTATAAAGGTACGTTTAAGTAGAATCTATTGTGGGTAAATGTTTCTTTTCTTGTTAAGTTATTTTCAAGTGGTTTTGAAGTTGTTCCCTCATTGCTTGTGAGGACCACTAAGGTATAAGCGGAGAAAAAAAGCTACTTCGCATGATTCCAAATTTTGATATATTTATTATGTCATTATTAATTTCAAATGTACGAATGAGTAAACTGGAGAATAAAAATATCCCTGCGGCGCATCAACGGCGGTAAGTGTGTATTTTCCAAAAATTTCAAATTTTGTAATGGTTGCCATTTGAAAACCAGTCAACTGATTTTGCTCGAATTCGATACCAAACCAGTCCCTAATTGTCTCCAACTGTCATAAGAATTTTAATCCAAAATTTTTAATTTACGGGAGTTATCGTGATGACAACATAGTAAATTTGCAACACTTTGAGAACCCCTTCCTCCGAAACTAGAGGATGAATTTCAAAAATCGTAACACGAATGTGTAGTCGAGGAAAGCTTGTAACACTACTCCTAGTTTTATTTCCATAGGTCAAGCATCAGAAGCTCCAGAGACTCCCAGAAAGTGCCAAAATGAGCAAAAAGTGGATATACATATATATATATATATTGTGAACAAAAGAATTTGAGTTATCTATATATTCGTGATCTACGACTCTGAATCGGCGCTTTTCCACAAGACCCGCCTCCAAATCCCGCCTTTGCACTGAATGCAATAGTTTTATTTTCCTTTGGAAAATACACTAACAAAATGCCCATGATGTTTAAAGTAGATACCTAAGTTACAGATACAGTTCCAATATTTTCTCCACCCATTTATTAGAATTTTGTCTTATTGGTATCCTTTGTAGTCCAATATTTCATACTTTAATAAGGTAAAGTCGCCTAATATCGCCTACTTTTTTAAAAATGACTATAAAATTTCACTTATTTGATCTATCAAACCTTGAAATTGCTCAAAATGTTCGTACATCCTTCTGCTACAAAAGTATCACGTTAAAATGGAGGAGGGGAGGTTCGTTGATTTTACATGAATTTTTAAAGCAGAGTAGTCAAAATCGTAAAATTTATTTTTGGGCTCCTAATATCGCTCACCAAAATTACATGTAAAAATCAATTATCTTAATATCGCCTAGCTAAAAATTGAAAAAATTGACATTTTACGTTACTTATATTTAAAATAAATGAGATTTTGACTTTATCCGTTCAAACAATTTGAACAAATGTACTTTTTTTTGTTTGAGACTTCACCAAAGGCAGCGTCGCAAACCTTATGCGCCCACACAGAACATTTTGAACACAAAATCCATCGTTGCCCTTTGTAGCAACTCTTCCTCCTTTTTCGTGCGCTTCTAGTTATTCATGAAAGCAAAGAAGTTCAGGGATAAAAGTTTAAAATATGTGGTTCCTAATATCGCCTACATGTTATCAAGTGGGCGATATTAGGAATTTGCAAGTGGGCGATATTAGGGAAAATGGTACTCACTTTCTTTGACGCCATATTCTGCTTAATTATTTATGAATCCTGGAATTTTTTATCGAAAATTACAAATTGAACGTTTCTCATCACAACACTATTTGATTCGACATTTGGCATTCATCTCATCAGTCTCAAGCGCCATCCAAAGACAACACTAAAAAAGTTTTCAGGTCCTTGATTTCTTCTCCCAGTTCTCACTCTTTGGTTTTTGGCTTCCGGAACCTAACTTTTTACACGTTTTACTATTTTACGATACCGGACATGAAAAAATTTTTTTCCGCCAGATCACGCCACTACATGGCGAAATAAGGTGGTAGGCGATATTAGGAACTGGGCGATATTAGGCGACTTTACCTTAAAAATTACATGTCAGACGTCCAAAGGAACTATGATGATATTTAAAAGCTCATGGATGAATCGGAGCATGGGGCTTCATTTTTCAATTTTATTTCATTTATGTACAGTGATATTTGGAAAAACTGCCATCATCTACATTAATTAGATATGTCGTAGTGAAGGGTGTTTTATAAACTCTATGTGAAATCATCTATTTTGTTTTTTTGTTTCAGACGTAGAATGAGTAACTTGACTGCTCATCACAAATGTAAACTGAACTTTATTCGATAAGAATTACAAAATTGATCCGCACGCGGAGTTATGTGGAGGACATCGACAACGTCTCGGATTACCCTTCTCTCATTTTGGCTTATTGTTAGCTCAGGTAAGAGTTTTTATAACTTTTTACTGCATATATAAGTATAGTACCTGGTTCACCGAGCTTTGCTCGGATGTGGAAAAATAGAAAATTTTGTTAATTTTAATCTGGAAATTATTCAAAATTTATTGTCAATGACTTGTATTTGACTTTCTTAATTCCTCAACTTTGTGAATTCGTTACTATTTTGTTCTGAAAATAGTAATAACTTTTATTATTTTTTTGCAAAATGTGTACGAAATTCTGTATTTTCGAGGCATTTAGTGGCTTATTTCAAAACTCTGTACTTTTCTCACTCCTTAATGTCTTTTTCTCACTTCTTAATTCTTTTCTCGCACCTTAATTTTTTTCTCCCGTTTAATTGGTTCCTATATTTCTCCCACACCTTTAAAAGTCTTATTTTCTTTTAGTTAAATAGATTCAATTTTTTTTTTTTCTTAAAAATTCTCTCTGCTATAAAGGGGATTCGATCTAGCAACCCGTGGGTTGTATTGCTCCTGACTCAGTTACAGCATTTCCACACGCTCATTGAAGAAAATATTGTACTCAATTTGATCGAAGTGGGCAGTATATTAACTCATAATATTACTTCCATCATCTTCGAATCGTGTTTGCGAATCTTGCTCTCGTTAAGAAATGCTCACTTTCGTCCCTAGTTGCGTAATATACTATTCTCTTCGTTTTGTAAGTTGCACCATTTGTGAACATCGATTTTGAAGTTCCTTAGCTACTATAGCTCTTACTTCGTCTTGTTTACACTATGTGCTCTTGTTGTTTTGGACTTCTTAAAAAAAAGTTTGGTGTTAATTTCAATATTATAGCTGTAATACTGTGACTGTCTATCGTACAGCAGCATTTATGGAAATAATTACCTAGTAAAAACTTGTGGTTATGAAATTACAAACCACAAGCACTCATTTGACAAGCTATACAGTGTTCAAAAGCAGAAATCGTTTCATTCTATTTGTTGCTGGTATAAGTATATAGTACTTTATCTATTATAGGTACCTCATTTGAAAAATATAATGGAAAGAAAAATGTGCAGATATTTCATGAATTTATGCGTTCTTTGGTTTTTTTGTCTGAAAAAATAAGAATTATTGGAAAGTGTAATTTGTCCTCAGAAACTGCATAATAAAAATGGATTGCTAACTTTCTTTCCTTCAGACTTTCTGCTAAATTAGGCAACAAAAAAAAAAAAATAAAATAAATTACTGCTGCAAACTACGCTATTATAAGTTTTCTTTTTAAAAACTTACGTGAAATCAGAAGAAAATCTACAGTAAAAAATTAAAAGTGGAATTTTTAAATAGGTATATAAGTTGAAAATTACGTTTGAAATAAACTGTCTAGTACATTTATATCCGTCATGAATTTATTGTATTGTCAAGTTATAAAAAATACAAGAAGACTGGAATGTAATGAAATATACCTACTGTTATGGGACAACTCAATGGTTTCTTGCCTTGGGTAGAGTTCGATCGCGGTAGATCCGAGATTGATCTGAGCCAAGGGAATTTTTCGACGATAAATTAAAAGACAAAATTTTTCTCGAAAGTAGAATTTTACTTATAAAAATAAAATTCACAAAAGACGAATTACGGCTTTTTGAAATTTTTTCTGTCGTACAAAATTCTAAAAACCAATAATGAACGCAATTTGCATACACATAATCTAAAAATTTGTCCCTTTTTGGCGAAATCTACCTTTCTGATTGGTATGCCATCGAAATTGAAAAAAAAATTTTGTATCTGCGATTGAACAAAAATTGTGACCTCGAATGGCAACCATTACAAAATTTGACATTTGGAAAATACGCCCTTAACGCGGCTGATGCGCGGCAGAGATATTTAGAAATAAATCAATAATGTAATTCAATTGGACAGCCACAAATTAATCGTAGTTTTTTCATAATTATCTTGTCTGTAATTATAAATCTAACCATATTGTGATGTTAAAAAATAGTTTTTTGGCTTAAATCGATAAAAAGGGTACTTCTCCTATTCATCGGTTACGCTTTGGTAAGTGGTCTTTGTCAAAACTTTTCTTTTAACGTCTTGAAATAAACCCGAATGCTTTCAAGGAAATTAAGATCAACTGATTTCGACGATAAAAAATTGATAGGAACTGGAACATAGTGTTATATGTGTAGAGTTTGTATATTATGTAAAGTTTCATTTTTAAAATTTGATTGAATTCAATCTAAATTGGCACAAATGTACTCGGCAATATTTCAAGACGTTAAGTATACTTATAGTGTGAAATCTTTCGGTCAGTTTAATCATGACTGATGTTTTTGGAGGTCAGAATGAAGTACGAAATATGAAGTAAAATTATTTTAGTAATAACACACACGTCTTATTATTCACCTTCGCAGAATTTTCCTCATATTCATGTTTTGCGTTATTGAATACGAGGACAAATAGCATTCTCCTTATATTCCTTCTTCCTCGTCCTCTTCAACAACATACAACTTTGATACGTTAAAGCAGACTGAAACAGACAATGCTTTGGCATTTAGCTTCGCGTAATTTTCTTGTGCATCTCAATAAATTAGCGCGCTCGCTCGGTACAGCACTTGTCGAACTACCCCTCATGCAGCTCCCCGGCTCCCACCTCGTACGCAACAAGGGAGCGATATGTTATTACTTTCATATATTACTTCAGTCAGCATGTTTATACCTATAGACCTTCAGGACTGCATCGTAGAGAGAACGATAATCCACTTATCGTCGAAACGGAGAACCCATATAATAATGTATGGAAAGTGTGGGGTCATCAGGAGCTGGCGCTGGAACTGGGGTAAGGGGTTGGGGTCCTGAGCCGGAATGAATTTCGCGTATTTTACTTATTGTTTAATCCACGAGAGAAACCAACCGTGTTGGCTGTGCTAAGTATCCGTGATTGCATGCGCAAGAAGTGGTGGCGAGATGAGAGGCTGAGAAATTTATGCCATTTCTGTCCCAAAAGAGTGTAATATCTGGTTTTAATACGTGTGTGTTGCAGGTAGAATGTTTTAATTTATTTTTATATCGTACGGTGTACAGGATGGGAACGAAAATATGGATTTTCAAGAAGGGTGAAATTTGCCGAAGTTGAAGTGCGGAGAGGAGGTGAAAAGTAGATTTAATTGGACCACTCGTACGAGATTTTTTTATGCAGCATCCGAACAGTTTACATAATAAGCTTTAATTTTAATTTTTTTTTTCTCTTTTATTTCCTACTATACATGTACGAGGTATACGCTCGATTAATTTGTCGATAATTTTTCACAAAAGAATCAAAATGGTGAGAGATGTGGGTGTTGTTCACTTAATGAATGCCATATTGTCTATTCGTTGTCGTCATCGTTGTTGTCATCGGGAAGTTTAAATTGAAATTGAAAAGCACAATTTACGTTCGGACTTTATAATCGTTTTTGATTTGTAATTTTTTTTATTTTCGGAACCAGTGGGATGAAATAGAAAGAGGACACAATTAGGAGGTTATAAATTAAATAATAATAAAAAGATTGTGGTTACATTTAATTTTCTGTGTATTTAATCGATAAAACTGAGCTTACAATAATATAAACTCATTTTTTGAAACACTTTGTCTGGTAATGGTTCGTAACCGTGAATTTTTAATCTTGTAACAAATTATTTTTATTACGAAGATGAAGTAGATGGAAGTCTTTCTGGTCTTCTGAATTCAGTTAGTAGTAATTATCTGTGTGTTTTGTTGGTATAATGCAAGTCTTGCTTAGTTGAAAAAAATTGGTCCATCATGCAACACAAAGTAAGAATATTGATAGTTTTTTGTTTTTACGGAATTTCAGACAGTAAATATATATTAATCAAATAAAACGTTCTGCTCTCATCGTAAAATCATACAGTTCACTGTTGTTTGTATCGGAGACTGGTTGTTTCCTCGTAACTTGACATTAATTTACCAATTAATTTGCAAAAAAAAAAAATAATGGTCAAAAGTTTCCAAAAATTAAGAAAAAAGGTATGGAGGTCATTCACCATTTTTCTGTCAAATATTCGTCACACGTGCCCATATACTCGTAATACATATAGGCTAGCTCTGTCAATCGTAATACGGTGTGATTTGCGTAACATATAAAAAATTCCGACTGAAACTCACGTTGAAATTTCAAAAAATTCTCAGGAAGCAATATCCGTCAAGAAAATTGGTTTTCGAAAGTCATTAACATTATTCAAAATTAGGGCGCAGCTAGCTCTGTTGAAAGAGCAAGTTTTCAAAAGTCGTGAAAATTTCTCAACTCTTCAATATGTTTCGTTTGGCATAAAATATGAAAAATATATGGCTTCCACTTCTCAAGAAAAGTTCATCCAAAGTTTAAATTTCTTTTTTTTTTCTTTATTTAAAAACCTACAAAAACCTAAAATTTTCCTGGTTTGAAATTTCGCTTTTTTGGGGATGTTGACTCGGACCCAAATAATGTTTCACATTTTTTCTTTTAGAATTTCTACTAGGCGGAAGTTAGTTATAATCGAATACAACATTTTTGTGAGAGTCTTGGCATACGAAATTTGATACCTACCCATTTCAAAAGCTTTTCGAATTTATTTATTAATTACTATGTTAATGATAAGAGTTTCTGCGAGATCAAGATGAAGTTCTAAAATAAAATTTGTGGAAAAAATGGGAATAAATTGTAAAATTTTTGTTATCTTTTGCTGAATTTTATGCCCAAATAATTCGATATATTAGAATAGATATAATTATTTTCACTCTGTTTGATCATCCGAAATTTTTCAGCCTCCACTTATATTATAATCTTGATGTATTCTGTAAATGGAGTGCTTTGTTCTTTCTTTTCCGAATCTTCTTCATCAGCTAAATAAAAATTTTTCCCTTTGGGCAAAGATTGTTTTATTTATTTCTCCAATCAACTACTCGATATTCTCCACTTGTAATCTTAATTTTTTACATCCGTCTTAAGCGAATTTGAATTATTCGACGTTGAAAATTGCAATCGAGTGTTTAATTCAAAGAAATTATGTTATTAAGAGCTTTTTTCTTCCGAGTTTTTTTCTCCATTCTTTTCAGTGAAGAACGCCATCGTCGACGTTACAAAGTGAAGTATTCAATTATTTTCTTTGGCGTTTTGTTTTTTGACACCATCGAAATTAATGAGTAACTTTTCAACAACCTTCCCATTCTACCCACCCTCCACTCATGATTGTAATTATTACAGTAATTCGTTCACGTGGGTTGATTTCTGTACTTTGAAAAAGAAAGAGAATAAAAAAAAAGTAAATTAATGAAATAAAATAATTAAGAACGATTATAATGGCGTTACGGTTCAGCTTAAGAATTTTGTTGTAGAGGTTACGTCTGTGCGGGAAAATTGATGGTGATTTTCAACATGAGAAGATGAAAAGCGTTTTTCTTCTGTTATTGCTGGCTGTTTGTTGAATGACAATCCCTATTACCCATTTCAAAAAATTATGTTGCTAAACTTTGTAGCAGCACGTAAATTGAAGTGTAATGGAAACATTTACTGTTACGTTTCAATTGTATAAAAATCTGCGACTTGTGAAACATTGAAATCAGTTGTCCAAAGCTAAGGGGGAACATTTACCTGTGAGAATATAATTTTTTAATTAACCTTTTAATAATGATTTAAGATTCAAATGCTACTTGGTAGCATACCTAGTTTATTCATGATTTCAATTTATTATAAAGTTCATACTTCTAAATTTTTTTCAATGAACTAGCCACATAATTTATCCATATGCAACTGTCGCTAAGAGAGAAATGATGTTCTGCAGGTCAAGACTATGGTGACCTTGGACCTTCAGCTCTTTCTTTTGATCTCAAATCTGTATAGGTTAGAAATTATGTTTGATGTTTAAATCTTCGGTTTTGAGAAAACACTCAGTATCTCAAAGTTCTAGCGATTCTGTAGCTCTTCAGCCTGGAATCTTTTTTCTTTTTAGCGTTTCATCCATTGATACCAGCACCCCAGCTTGACAAATTGTCTGTGCTACTTCTTGATGTTTGCAAAATGATACAGCTTGAAATCATGAATAATTCTATCGTGACTTTACTTCTGCTTTGCCGAAGATCATTGTCTCGTGTGTCTTGCATTTTGATCTTAATACACCTTATACTGGCCCAGCTAGAGAAGTATTAAAATTTTGGGTTCCATTCCGATGAACGTACTCGTGAATGATTAGCAGAAACTGCAACTTTTTTACTATTATCCTAATCACGCTTTATTGGGAATCAAAAAAAAGGACTGTTTAGTTTTATTCCTGAAATTCTTGGAATTTAGTCATCTAAATAAATTTCATGGTTGAATTTTTATTTTTTTATTTTTGTTCATGAGGAGTGAACAAATTGGTAGTTGCTTAAAAAGTGACATTGTTTTGTCTTCAATCTCTTCGCTCGAATATTTCTCTTATTGCCTATTTTCTTGTATCATTTTTGTGTTTTTCGTGAAATATTATTGTCTTTGTAAAAATTCTACTTTTACGCTCAAGGGTTCCGTAAATTATTACTTTTTAGCAAAAAAAAAAACAAAAAAAACAAACAAACAAAACTTGTGTAAATAAACTGGGTTCCTTTTTGTTTTCAAATCAGTCAGCTAGCATCTGCTGCAAATTCGTGTTCACATTCGTTATCGAAGATCTCGTGTCTCAAAAGGATCGCACGGTTAAAAAAAGAAAAATACTTTTGTCTTCCCTCAGCAATGTACGAAAAAAAAAAATTGAAACACGGAAAAACAAGAAAATTGCGAGAATGTCGTTTTGGAAATAATCGTAGGCCTACATAAAACGGCGAAAAAAATAGGTTAGGTTAGATGCTTTTACGTAAGGATGCGATTTGAAGAATAAAAAAAAAAAGATTGTTTTATTTACCCGCGAATGATTCCAGAAAAATGTTTGATCTCCCTTTTTGTTTTTTCTTTTGTTTTTTTTGTTCTATTTATTTATTTTATCTTTCGCACCTCTCTTTTGGTATTTTTATTCTCTCAACGCCGCTACCAAACATTTCAACGAATGATTTTATGTGCCCCAAAGATTTGGCCGTTGAACAACCCTATTTTAGCTTGAATACAAAAATATCGTTTTTTTACTGTTTTATTTCTTCTTTTTTTTAATCAAGGTTTTTCTCCCTTTATGGAAGGTTCCTACGGGGTACCCTGTTAATATTAAGCAAACGTGCAATTTTTAGGACTATGTATGGCAGTTTAATGTCTTTTTTTTTTGTTTTCTTTTCTGTTTTTTTTTCCTGTTCTATTTTCACATTACGTCGTTTACTTTAGACGTTTGCACAAAAATGGGGAAGAATTTAAATGGCCGTGTGAGGAAATTAATTAAATTTGGTAAATCTAATTAGACGCGCCGTATGGTTGATACTTTTTTTCTTTTTTCAAAATACGTATTTTGATTTTTTGTTTTTGCTGAAATAAAGTCGTAAAAGTACGTTTTGTATGCGGAAATAGGTTTTTTTTTTGGAGGGTTCTATACGTCGATGGGGTGCAGAATGTTTTTCGCAGATAACAGAGAAAAATCTTATTTCGATTCAATGTTAGTGCTCTCGGTATCTAACTACAAGTTGTTGAACATTATTGTTGATTGAGAAGGTGATGGGTGTTTGTTTGGATATAAAGGCCCACGGGAATGGGTCCATTTTGACTGATTTGTGAATGGTGTATTTTTTCTGACCATTCTGCCATTGCATGTTATCATTACTTATCGCTATTACTTATTCCTATGGCACTTTTTCTATATACTTACTCTAGCTGCGACCTATGTCTGTTCGGTACCATTACGTGCTGCCATTGCCTTCTAACTTTGTCACCTCTACCCTTCGTTCATTTATTACTGATACCCTAGTAAACACGCGCATCTGTGCCAAAAAAAACACCGAAATCCCTAAAATGGACATGAGTTTTCCCCGATTTCGCTGGATTCACAGCAACGTATTGAAATAGTTTTAAAGTCACAGGACCAAGAGACTGAGAACAGGCAAAAAAATTTTATTTAAAAAAAAATCGACTGTGTACTGAATGAGCAGCTATTATTGGTGGATATGCCCTACATATTTTTTGGATTAAAATAAAAAACTGACATCTCCTTTACTTCAGTGTGAGAAAATGGATGACCGCCATACATCAGAGAACGTTGGTAATTTTTTGAAAGATGTTGCCAGTAGGTGAAGTATTTCATATAAAATTACATGTGTAGTCACCCACATTTCATCTGCTGCACGTCTCACTGGATGGCTTCATATTACATGTTTAGCACACACCCTGAATTTGATGGTGCAGGATTTACTAAAAGAAGATAGTATAAAAGAAACTATACATGAAATAAAAAGTGAGTAATATTCTATTCTCTCTCAAATAATTGAATAAGTTTAGATTGAAGAATATTTAACTATCATACTTCGATGTCACTGAAAAATTTCAGCTCTCTACAACCAACGGTTGTCTCGCAATTCTTTTCGATAACATTTAATAAATCCTACTTCTGCGTACCTTTAAACATTCTCTTCATTTAACTCTCTTCTGGCACAGTAAAAAACTGATTAGGACTTGCAAAAATTTTTGAATTGAAGTAAAGTCAAACTGAACCTCAAAAAAAAATCCATTTTCTCTAGCATCTATATAGTGACGGACTACACTTTATTCATATTCAGTGATATTATGATAATGCTAATATTTACTATATAAATGTTGAATTTTTCCATTGGTCATCATATGGTTTATCTAAACTTAAGATGGGACAAAATCAAATGTAGTTACCAGAATTGATGTTAAAATAAGATGTTCTAACCATCTCGGTAATGTCACGACCCGGTACCAAACGCACTGCGTCGTTTCTTATCACCTCAACGGAGACAAGAAACGACGTAACGCATGACATAATTACGTACATATACGTATGCATGTGTGTCTGTGTGCGTGTACCAAATCCTGTATATAAACTCTCAGAACCGGCTCAAAAATTGCCAGTGTTCGCCGAGGATTTGGCTCTCCCATACTTAATCGTATGAAGTGGCAGAACACGCAAATACTGTTGAAGACCTTCTAGTGTGAATATCTCTCACGACAAGGTATTCCACAACTGATAATTCATAATTTAGGATACGAAGTATAATCTGAAAATCATTTGGTAAATTATTTGTTTATTTGGATAACATATGCAGTTTTTGTAATTAGTTATTTGTGTAACGGATAGCAGTTAACTCAAATTATTATTGTTATTATTCGAATAACGTATGATTTTATCCTAAAATTATCCGTGCCAACCCCTGATTATAATTTATTTTTTGTTCAGGAAGTTGGAATCTGTAAAAATGAAGAAATTCCTTACAAAATATCATACGCAAGTTTTATAAATTTGACTAATAAGTTCAATTTATAAATTAAAACTTGTATATTTATCTGATTAATATCCTTCTTGATTCTTGAAGTTTGGAAAGTGGAAACTAAAATTGTCATATTATCAAAATTGCTAAGAAACTTATCGGTAATTTGATAAAATTTTATGGTTGTCACATTTTCTTTCAGATTATTGTGTTAATTTTAATAATTGCTGAATAGTTTTAGTTTGATAATGATTAGTTGATTATATAACACTCAGTCACTCACTGAATCAGAAATAATCAAGTAAAACTGTAAATACAGATTATAAAATGAATTAAATGAATGAATGAACGAGAATGAATAAAGAATGATGAAACTAGTTCCTCTTGCCAATTGGAATGATTAGGAGTCATTTCTCTAAAGAGTTATTCATTGGAAGTTCTGGATGGAACAACAGATCACTACTGGGAATTCACATTATGACTGACCTCCGCATTATCCAGCTGCTGTGGTTACTAATTACAATGAGTTTTCCTAAAAACAAAATTATAAAATGTAAATAAAATATAGGTACCTACTCAGGGCCGGCATTAATTGTGGTACAGTAAACAGACTGCACTACATGAGAAAAATTTCAAAAACTCAATAATTGTAATTTCTTAAAAAAGTAAATAAATAAATATGTCAAATTTTAGCATACCTACAAGACTTTTCAGTTTTTATAGCCCCCTCCTTTATTCTGGATACTCAGGTCAAGAGAAAAAACATTTACCTACATATCTGAAAAAAGGTTCTGCACCACACAAGAAGAAGGAAAGATACCGGCCCTGTACCTTCTCATTATTCATTGATTCTGTTTCACTTAAGTTGAACAAACAGAAAAATTGATAATTGGTTTCAAAAGAAGAATTGGCATTATTTTCTAAACCTTCAATTTCTGTCTGCACTTTTTCATGAATCTTATAGAATTGTTTGCAACTAAGGCAAAAATAATTTTTGAATTTATCATCACTTGGTTAAATCATGAAACATGAAATTTACCGAGTGATTTCCGGTATTTTAAATATTCACTTTTCCAAATTCTCATTTTAGTCAAGGAAGTGACTGCACTCAAAATTATAAAATTATTCATATAGTATTATCTTAATCTCTTTTATATATTTTTATTTCATGTGTACTTACATAAATTAATATTGGTAAATATCATTGAATTCCAAAATAATTTCGAACACATGAAAAAGCAATAAAACTGAAAACTAGGAAACTATAAGTGCAATTTTGAAATTCATTTAAACACACGTGGCTATTGAGTTATTTCCAATGCGTAGTAAGAGGAAAAACAAGGCTCACCCCGTGCGTGGTTTTTAGGTGATTTGGGTCTCAGTGTACAGCCTGCCTCACACAAATCACTATAATAACCATACAAGCCGTTAATTAATTATTTCCCGATATTATTTCGCCAATTATTCCCTCATATTCGATGCGCACCACCCACACATACACTAAAAAAAAAATTTGTTGTTTCCTCCAAAACAACGAATTTTACAGTTTCACCTGAAAAAATCCAGAGCCAGTACCATTTAAAGCGCTGCAGAGCCGTGCTTCAGGGCTTGTATGTTTATAAAGGCGTATGAGCAACTAAAGACAATTTTGCCTTGTTCATTTTTACCCAGGATCACCTTATCTGAATTATCACTACCCATAACCATCGCTTGTAATCATCCTGATCTGCTAACGTTACGTATGACCACTGTTTAATATTGGTAATTATTCACCAGTCACTACTTGTACCTTTCATGGCTGTTCACATGCTACGGGCATTATCACTAAATACTTATCGCCATTTCTTGTGAATACTGTGTCACTTGTTCATATATTACCCATTGCTATTACTCTTACTTGTCACCTTTGTATTGCTAGTCATTTGCATTTCTATTAAAAATTATGAGCATTTTCTGAAATTAGGGAATGAGTGAACGTCAGTTTTTATGAACAAAATGTAAATGACGAGTATAGATAAATTCTGAAGGAAGCTGTGGTATACTTTGTATGAATTGTTTACGATATTCTATCTTCTTTTTCTTGAAATGCTGAAATTCCTCTGCTCATTTGATTGAGTGAATGAATTCTGCTCATGTTGATTGGGTTTCGGAGTTACGCCATTGTTGATGCTGTGTAATGAAAATCTCCACGTTTTGGAACAGCTCTTGTTTCATTAATGAACTTTTTCCATTTTTCTTTGAGTGTCATCTCCCATACCCAAACTTACCCTTTAAGTTCTTCGTGGTTATGGGAAACTCATTGTTGGCAAATTTCTGTTTCTTGATCTCCTCTGGCTAACATCTTGTCACCTTAAAAGGCATTATTCACTTCTATCGTCACTTATTCCAACCTCAACCTTAATAAAACATCTCATCGCCCGTCTCGAGCCTTGAAACTGCAACAAATACTTGTCGAAACCAATCACCCTTTCGCTATTTTCCGCGAAAGATGTAGATGCACTATATATTTAGTCCACAGCAGACTCTCTTCATAACCTCACTTCAGCGGTGAAATGGGGTTGATGGAGGAAACCGCTTGTCTAAACGTGAGAATTTGTAATTTAAAACTAATAGACGAACGTTATTCTAGCGGGCTCTCATAATCTTTTCCTTCGCATTCTTCACCGATTTGCTGGAATGTCTGATAAAGGAAAACTTGTTGTTTAAATATTGGCGTTTTAAAATTACCACCTACTTCATCGTCGAAGCGAAACAGATACCCTTCTGAAAAACAGGGCATGAAAACTTCCCCCCTCTGTGCATACGTACATTGCTGTGTTGTCACCTCTGCACCTGCTTGTTCTTCCTTTATACCGACTCTTGAGGTTTTGATAGTCGCTCATTCCCCTTATTTGGGTGAGTAACAATAACGTTTCAAAACCGAGTTTACCGTTTCTAAGTTTTTTTCTCTCTTTCTGTTTTATGACGAAAACGACGAAAGTATGAGGAAGTGTTTTTTTCCCTTTCAAAATTGTTGAAAAGATATATAGTATAAGGTCCTGTATCGACGATTTATGGGTATATAATAATTAAATGAGTATTCTTCATTTCTTTCGATGAATTTATTAATTTTATTTACAACTATTGTCGTTTCTTCCTCACCTCCGCTCAGTGTATGAGGAGGAAGGTATTGTGATGGCATAGACATAGGTACCTACTTCATAATGTCCAGCAAGACGAAAAAACTAACACTCCATTCTTTTCAGAAGTCTCTAACAGTGGTTGCGAAACATGGGGTAGTTACATTCTGTTGCATGAAATAGACGACTGAACAGGTTCTTTTTTGCAACACCCACCCCATAAGTAACGTTTTTGTTAACTATACTTGTCGCGTGAAGTTTAGGATTTTACCCCAATGTAAAAAAAGTAAAATTTTGCGCATGCATAGCTTCGGACTCGGATGCATTGTCAAATCACTATCTTAGCTGCTTTCTCTCACCTTTTCACTCCCTGAATTTTGAAGAAAATGTCAAAGTTTTATTCTAGTATTCCGTGAGGTTATCTTCCTGGTTGCTACTCTGCAGAATTTTGATATCAAGATTATTCAGATAGTTATCCTTTATAAAAAATTACCAATTTTTATCATAGTAATGCCAAAAATTCAACCGATTTTTAAAAGTTATGAAAAAAGATAACCACGAACACGCTTTTAAAAGAAATACAAAAAGTTTCTAATGGATCAGAACAAAATTGAAAGTCTTCTTTTTTGCCCCTCGAACTACACCATTAAGAACTTGTAGTTAATGAGTAGCTAATGGTAATATCTGAGTAATGCTCGCATGAATTCAAACTTTTTTTCCAGCTCATCGCTCAATAAAAAATGTTAACTCTAATAGATATAATCAGCAGAAAACATTAAACAAATGAAGAATCATATTTTGAAGAAAAATAGTTCTTTTTTAAACTTTTATTATTTTACTTACTACTGTGATTTTAAAATATACCAACACTGCAACCAACCTTCCGCAACGAAATAATATTTATTTCACATGAAGCTAAAGCCAAAAATAAAATAAAATAAAAGCTTATTTTTTGAAAACTCATTTTTAACGTAAACTTATTGTTACTTCTGTAGAAAGAAAAAGAATAATTGAAAGAAACGAAGATACTTTCCTGTTTAATCTAATTTTAATGGAAAAAGTCATACGAAATAACAAGTAACAACGCTGCAGTATCTATTTGTGATTCTTCAGTGTTGCGAGAGTAATTCAATACTTTTAAATTACTTCAACAAATAAGATAAAATACGAATATTTATCTTTTATTAAATTTGAACTTCAATTTATTACAAACACATTTAAACTTTAACTTATTACCAATACTTAATAATAGTGAGACCTGATATCCATAACATCGAGTATGGACCTTAACATTTATGTTCGACTGCTAGTTCAGGAATGCTTCGAAATGAAGATATGACATTACTTTCGTTTTCTTTGTTTCAATCCAAAGATGGCTGACCAAAAAGGTGGCGTGACATGGAACATCCGCTAAATATGATGACACTTATTTGTCAGCATATCTGGTGGTGTTCGTCTGTGAGGAGCTAGGTAAAATATAGACAGCTATTAATCCGAGAATTAGGAATAATAGTTGTCTATAATTTGTTCGACACGTTTTTGTAGATGAACTGAATCGTCTGCAAAAATGGGACGGAACATTCAGTCATGGAACTGATTTTGAAGTTCACTTTTTTTTTCAGTGGTTGCTGCTTGCTAGTTAGATAGATTTGACTCACTTGTATCTTGCATTTCTATAAGATTCTGGTTACTTTTACTTACCACACCACGTTTTCAGTTTGCACAAGCACATTTTACTGTTCCAGTTACCACTTATGAGTTTGAAAACATAAAATCATTGCATAAAGAAGCTGAATTAAGCTCAAGTTCTTTAAAAAAAATCTAACCCAGCAGCATCCACGTTAAAAAAAGTTGGTTTTCAAAAAGTAGAAAAACAGTTACTAAAAAGTGATTAATATATATCATAATTGTGATGACTGTATTAAATTTTGTAAATTTTGATATAAAATTACTCAGTTAAAAAAAATTGATTTTTTCAAAATCGAAACAAAAATAAATATTTCGGAAGTACCTTCCGGCCAATCCGCACCAAAATTCTAGCATGTTGCAATAAACTATAGTTAATATTTTTTGCGAATTTCGTCGTTATTAGTTCAAAATCGAGCATTTTACAGCGAAAATAATATCCAAATTAGCTGTACCGTAAGTACCATCCGACCGATTCACGCTAAAATTAGTAAAACGTTATACCTAATATATTACCTAATATATCTTGATAAATATTTTTTGTTTTGAATTACTACTGTTGGTCCAAAATTAGGCATTTTATCGCCAAAATAAAAACAAAAACGGTGTTACCGGAAGTACCGTCCGGTCGATCTGCACTAAAATTTATAGTAAGTTATAGTAAATTGTAGTGAATATTTGTTTTAAATTTTATAGCTATTGGTTCACAATTAAGAATTTTATAGCCAAAATAAAAATGAAAATAGCCATACCAAAAGTATCGTATGGCCGTTTTGCAACAAAATCAATTGGTCAGGTTCTTGGCTTGGCACTAAGTTCGTTCCAAATTTCGTGACTATCGAAGAAAATTGCGATCTGTATCATGATGCCAAAATTTTCGTTGACTTATGAAACGAAAAACGTACCTACCCCCAAGGTCGTTCCGTGACACCAAGATTCAATAGAAAAACTACTTTAAAAGATGCTCACTCAGGTCATCTTTCGGGAAGTTGACCTATAATTCTTATACAACGTCAGTTATGTTTGTGATTCAGTTGCCGAAATAGGAGACTATCACACATGAGGCAATGGTTCAAATCCTATTAGAGATTACTTTTTTTTCTAAATTAATAAAATAATATTATAGATTTTTTGACCTGGATTTCAGGAGCGCGACGAGAGCACTCGGTCTCTATTCTGAGTGTTAATGGTGTTATGTACCACATTTATCCTTGTTTTTCTCCTTTTTTTTTCTTGGTATACTTTCGCTCTGGTCGCATATACCTCGAATGGCACTTGCAACATATTTTTGGTTTCTTTATCTCTCACTTAAACGAAAGTACTAAATTCAACAGTTAATTACCTGTTAAATTCAAAAAGACGTGTATTCGCTACTGGTCAGCAATAGAATTCCCTCTGTTTTTCCATGTTTTCTTTCTCTCCTATTTATGTTATAAACAAAGTTAAACGGAAATATATACAAGAATTCCTTGTTAAATAAGAATATTATCTCAGATGCCCTCTTTTTGGTCTCTTCATTGTTCAACCAAAAAGCATTTATTCCAGAAATGAACTAAAATTTTCTCATAACCAAAATTCGCCCTAAATATACAAAATTTCGTGGAATTCATTTCACTAAATCAAGAGTTTTGACAGCCTCACGCCTCATATGGAAAGACTCCAATTTTCGCCTTCCAGAACCCCAAAACTGCATTTTTAAATCGAATTCAGATACAAAATCACTTCTGATTTTACAAAGTGAGAGTACCAACTTATAAAACACTCCCTTATTTGGTAAATTCTTTTTCACGAGTCAAGAGATGGAATTTTACTAACAAGTTGAATCAATATTATTGAATAGGTGAACCTTAATTTTGAGACTAAGACTACCTAAGTCAAAGTCTCGTCACTACGTGTAATTCAAAAGCTATTCGGGATAGCCTACTGTGTAACGATGACTAAGAATTAAAAATGGAGAAATCCTTAGAACAAACGAATAAATCACTCACCAAAATTAGAACACTTTGCTATTTATTAATGGTTTTCGTTTTATTTTTAATTTTTTTTCTTTTGGTTTATCAACTTTACGTGCCATGTTTAAATGTTAAATCTTTCATCGTGCTGTTAATTAAATATAATCATTCTGCAAGAAATAGCGGGCCAGAGGTCGTTGAAAAAATTACAATAATCTATCTTATGATGGAAAACAAGATGTTTCCGCGTAGCGGGTGCAGTTTCCTTTCAACTTTTTTTTTTCTGCACCTCCCTCTGTCTGTCTCCCTAACATCCATTACTCTTAATTTTACTGTCTTTTGTTTTGTCTATTTCTGTTTCTTTTCTTCTACATTGAGTGTTTGACTGCCGTTTACGTTTTCAGAATTTTTAATGTCGTAAATCCGTCTTCGAGTTACATAATACATTTTCTAGTCGTTTATGCGGTGGACAGATTACCACCGCTCCCACCCTCATTCCTTCCATAAATATACCCGCAAATTTTTCACACGTTATTTTCCAGTCATTTTGCAGATGGTTCGTTTGTGTAATGTTGTTGCCATTCGATGTCTAACAAAATTGAGATTATTTTTAAAATGTTAATTTTTTAACCTCTATTTCCTTCTTTTCTCTTCACAAAATTCGGAGTTTCTATTTTTTACTTTTATAACGTCACACCAAACGGGATATTGAAATTTACTTCACAAAAGGGTTAAAGTGGTGGGGATTTTGAAAATATCTGTTTTATAAGAAAAGAAAACGATTGGTTTCATTTTCCCGTTTTCACCTAGTTGTTTTTATGTTTTTCTGTACATAATTACATATGTGTAACCTATATATAATATAAATATGCCTGTATGTATGTATTTATGTATAGGTATCCCTTAAATTTTGTGTTCGCGGTTTTGATAAAACTACAAAGCAGCTAGAGCTGAAATTTTCATGATAGATAATTCATATGGGAGTTGGTCTGAAAGAAGTTTGGTAACTGTCGGTTAAGTAGTTTTTGGGAAAACTCGAAAATGAATATTTACCGAAAAAAATTTTGTGTTCATGGTTTTGAGAAAATTACAGGAGAGATAAGGTTGAATTTTTCAAGAAATGTATTCCTTATGTTTGACAGGAGTTGAGTGCTTATTTGGTTCAGTAGTTTCTGAGAAAACTGAAAAACAAAAAATTCCTGGAAAATTGGTTTTAGCTATAAAACATTGATAAATCAATATTTTTGTTAAAGACATCGATTACTATCGGTAGTTTGTCGTAATTTTTCACCTGTAACTAACTATAAAATATCGATAGGATATGTTTGTCTGTCACGAATCTGATTGTAATTCGTGAACTTAACAATCAACATTAGGTCGAGTTGTTGAAACCAGTACAAAATTCAACTGTTTAGATGTCCGTTTTCCGTTATTCGTTTTGGTTTATTGAGTCACAATATTGATGAGTAGATGCCCGATTGTCTCATTTTTATTTATTTTAATAAAATAATGAAAAGAAGTCATGTGTCTGTGTCATATTAGTCTAGTAAGCTGGTTTAAATTTCGTGACCTTATTAGACATCGATAACTGTCCATAGTTTTTTCAAATTTTTAGAGAAGTACCTATTTGGAAATTTGGAATTCAGCTTTGTTTCTTGAATTATTGATGAAAATTGGCAAACAGGGTTTTCTATCGAAGTATTGCTACGCTAGAGTTTTTGTTTTTGGCCTAGTCCCAACTCACGTCGGTAATTTAGGCGTGTAACTTTCGCATACGTCCTACCCCGATTTTTCCTTGAAAATTAATGATAGAAATGTTAGGCCTTTTGATAAATTTTCATTTTGTTTATACTCGTAGTCCTTCTGTTGACGTCGAGTTTTGGACGTGACACGGTGATAAATACACGTGTTTTCTATCTCCTATGGTACCTGGAATAAATTACTTGGTTTATGGTTAACGGTTCGTATTGAATAATTTTTTGGTTTTCCAGCGGTTTGTCAGTGAATGAGAAAGAGTCTTTGGTTCGAAGGCTGGCATTTTGTAACCTTTTCAACTTTTGTTAACACGCTGAATGCAATTGCGTACTGAAATAAGAATTGTATCAATGGGTCAACATGGCGTGGTGGTTAGGTCTCAGCTGCTCGGATTTTCGGTCCCATAAGATTAAAAATAATAATAAAAATAATAATATTGAAATGATTGAGATGAATTTTATATTAAAAATTTCTTAATGAAAAATGAAAAATTTCCAAAAATTATTATCTACATGAAAAAATGTAAATAAAGATTGAATTTATAGTAAAGGAGGCTGTTGCCCTCATGACCTCCTTTTTTTATGCTCATCACTCTCGTAATTTGGAAAAAATGCAACTAATAAATATGCGACAGTGGGTTCTGTAGATGCTGAATTTCTCAAATTTTCTAAATTTTCAAAAGTGACAAACAAAACAAATTCATCAAATTATTTTTTCCCTTCTTTGAAGAAAATCTGGTTACGCCTCTGCTCCCAATATTGCGGAGAGCAATATAATTTGATGGTGGATGGAGCCATAGCAATCTAGAGTGCGCTTTCTCCATAGCTTGCTAGGAGAGTGGAGATGCCTTCTCCATACATGCCTAGTTGTTCTGATCTCCACTTTATCCACCCACGCTCAATGCTCTCAATATCTAGGGATTCTGAGTGGCAGAACTAATACTGGCGAATGTGTTTGAGAGAGAGAGAGAGAGAGCGCCACGATTGCGTTTTCGTGTCTCACATCTAGGGTTACGAATTGTAGGTTTTACTGGCTTGGGAATTGGGATCGGCGTCACCTACATTTTTCAATCCCACCAAAACACAGCACTGCATCCACATAGACTATGTGAGCCTATATTGATGTTCACAGAATAATGCTCGAAAGCCAGTGTTATTAAAGGAATTAAAAGAAAACATGGACAAACAGACTTCCGATGGTGACTCGTAGTTTTCAGTCGCATCATTTTTGACGTGTAGACAAAGAAGTGTTGATTTTATTGCTCTTGTTTAGGCTGAAATAGGGGACGGATAAATGACCGATTGGTTGCCTTTGCAAGTGAAACTCAAGGTAAATGTGAAAGTTTTTTTTGGAAAAGAGTAAAACAATATATAGAAAAGAAGGGTAAGTATGGTACCCAACAATAAATTTACAAATGTATTTTTCTTCTAAAAATGATAATAACTTGAACTACTAATTGGAAATATTGAGAAATTTTACAAATTGATGTTTAAAATAACAAATTACTTATTTCCATTTTGAGTAGATTGCGGCCAATGATAAATTTTAGTATCAGTTGTGACTGACTTCATGAGTGGAAGGTGTTTAATTGCAGCCCGCCTGAAGGTATCAATTGCTACCCGTTTTCTTACAGCACATCATATCAGCCAGCTTACTAACATAATCCCGGAGATCCAACTGGGAAATTTACTGAGTAGTCTGCCAAAAGATGTAGAAATCGTTGCCTGCTCCTATTTTCAACTTTACTCTTTTTTATGTCTTCGTTTCCTGCATTAGGAATATTTAAACTTATAAATTTTTGTTCTTACCCGTAATGCTACTTGACCTTCGCAATTGTATTATGACGTTTAATCCGAAAAAACAGATTCATTATTGCAAATGAATTATTTTCGAACATATTTCGTTTCTGTTGTACATCGGTGGTTGATACGTAGGGATCGATGCGATGTTGAATAATGTTCACACATATTCTAGCCTTTTATTGCGAACAATCGACGTGAAAACGCTATGATAAATTTCATTTGTCAAACAAAATAAGGAGAGTTACGCGAGAAGGGTTGATGACTCCTTATCGCTTTCCTCTCCGTCAGCTCGATCACGATCCGTCTTCTGGGCGTGTACGTCTCTCTCTTCACCTCTCATCAGTTTGAAATTTAATCGTGTTTTTTAGTTTTGCTGATCGGCGGAAGCATAGGCGAATGAATTTCGCTATCATGTTGAAATTATTTTGAGGTGAAAAGGAGAGAATCTTTACAAAAACGCACCAAGTTGACTTCCCGCAAAAAAGAAAAAAAATCGAAAACTCGATTTCGTTCTCGTACGAGCATATGTTGCGCACCTTCCTTCTCCTTCACAGTTTTCCGACATGCGTCCGTCCGTCCCCCTTGTACTCTTCTATTTGGATGGTCTGGCCGCAATTATTTCGAAGCGAGTGGGTTGACTAGAAAACAACGACCCGCTCTCCTGCTTCTGTCTCCGGTTTTCTGTTTGCCCAAAATTATTTTATGCCTTTTGCATCATTGACGATGACGACGACGACGACGACGACGACGTAGACGTAGACGTTTAACATTTCAAATCGGTTTGCAGTAGCGGAAAAACGAGTACCTAACGAATATGGAATTTTCACGACTGGAAAAGAGGGAGAAACGTGTCCGCCATCCTCTATCATCCCCTTTCTCCTGGTGAACGTTGCCAGTAGGGTTGGGAGGAAGGGCAAGAGGAGTCGTGGATTAACCGAAGCAAATGATTTATCGTTCATAACGTATACATACACTCAAAAACACAGTGGTTTCTCTGACATGAGGATAGGTGTGAGTGTTTAGTGGCATGATGTGTGTGTGTGCGTGTGCGTGTGTGTGCGTGTGTGTGTGTGTGTGTGTGTGTGTGTGTGTGTGTATGTATTTATATAAATATTGTGTGTGTTTGTGTGTGGTTTTTTCTGAGGGCTGGGATGCTTCAATCATGGCGCACAGTAGTACGAGTATTTGCTGTGTGGTGATATTATACGGTTTCATTTTTTTCCCCTCGTTTTTCTCTTCCTCACTCGTGCGAAGCTTTTGCATGTCTGCGCAACCCTACGTTGACCTTATCTTTATTGACGGCGGTCGCGTGTTCTCATCACCATTCACGCTCGAAGTAGTCTTTACACGCTGCTGCCGCTGCTGCTGCTACCGGCATTGAAACTCCGGTCTGCATTTATAAGCGTGGATTCGTTTTTATGTGACAAACGTGTATGTATCATTTACTCAGTGCTCATCCACTTCTCATCCTCTACATACTCGAACCCTATCCCGAATTCTATGGCACATCGTTTGTGTGGTATCCGAACGAGGGTACTTACTTACAAAATAAATTACCTTAGTTCTTAACATATTTTTTGTTCTATCCAAATATTATTTTCAAAAATTATGAAAATCAAATTTTAGTTACAACCAAAATAAAAATAATTTTGAGTCCAGATAAGCCAGGGTATTCTGTACTCTGTTTCAAGTACCCGCCACAGTCAACCTACTAGGATTATTACCGAAGCCGTTCACTTTCAAGAGAAATTCAACCTCCCTCATTGTTAACATTCATCCCCAAAAACACCTTCATTACACACCATGACTCGATAGAATCAGCACACCTTAAATAAATTGCTACTCAATACATACAAAACCATTATATTTAATAGCAAGCAAAGTAACCAGATATAATTTTAAATCTTATAAATCTTACCTCTGCAAGCAGCAGTAATAAAATATAAAAGAGCACAAACTTCTATATTTAAATTCATAAAATATTTGTCTCCCGTGGGGTTAGTCGAGTTTAAAATCTCAAGATAAAATGAGCAGTCAAGATGTTGTGATGAAAACGCCCAGGATTCTGATCACCAACTTCTCCAAAATTTAATGAGAATCAAATTGAACTCTAAAAAATATTTGATAATCTCCAAGAAAAGAAATTCTTACAAAATTTGTTTTGGTGTTGTGAGATTTCAAAGTTTCATAGGAAACAAAATTCAAATTTTCACTTAATGAAATTATGTGAATAGTTTAACTGATTTTTAACAAACAATTTCTCCATGAAAATTATTTACTCTAAAAAATACAACTCTGAATTCACTTTTAATTACTGGAACCTCTCTAGTTTAGTAAAAATTGCGTTCTCTCTTTCTCAGAAATATTATTGAAAGAGACTTTACTTAATCACAATTAGCACTAAAAAACAAACTTTTTTAAGTTGGAAAATGTCACAACAAAATTAAAAACAGGCTACTTCAGATCAGCCTAATTCAAGCGTAATAAACGAACTTAAATAATTTACATTCCTTGGTGACTTATTCTTAATTTGCAATGTATTTTAAATACTCAAAATTCACTCTAGCGTAAACTTCCAGCATCTACTCGCAGAGAAAAATACTAGGGGAGAAATGAGTTTATGTAAGCTACTGATCAGAGATGACCATAGGTAAATGTAATGAGGTTCCATTTTTGTACACCACCTTCAGGATTCATACAGATTGGAATTTAGAAAGCAAAAATATTGGGGAATGGTGTAGAAGAGTAAATATTTTCTCACCAATTATTTAGAAAAAGATACAGAAGAAATATGTTATGGATAAGTGAGAGATGCAAAAAGTAACTTCTTGTGAAGTTAGAAAATAGGGGACAGTCTAACAGAAAGAATTCTCTTAATGTTAGTTTTCGGTGGTCTTGTACATTATTTGTGTCATTTTACGTTTTATAGCTTGAAGGACACAAAAAATATTGTTTACATATCAGTACATATTATCTACTGAGTCTATGTTGTAAATTTATTAGGCGCTGCAGTGAATTGAAATAATTAGCTTGTCTATACGAAACTCAACCCACGATTTTTTCTCGGGCCAAAAGAAAAATTTTGAATTTACCAACAGGCAGTCTCCAAAAAGTCATTCACCCATTGTCACTATTTCGCCCATTTATAATTTGCTAATTAGAATTGTGAAAAAAAAAAAAGCAGAAAAACAATAGTCTATTGAAAAAAATTGGGCGACAATTAACTAAATTGAATATTGCATTCTTTCACTCCGCGCAACCCGTTTTCTTTTTTTTATTTTCCTTGCAAATTTTTTTCGCACTTTTTTCATCAGTGTTGCTCACCAAAACGAAGCTACATATAAAGTCCTTCCAAGACGAGGCAAATTATTATTTTTTTCTCAGTTTTATATTTTCGTTTTTACAGAAAAATTTTCCTCCGCGAAATTTTTTCATCCACCTTTCCACTTATCTTTTTTCCCTTTTATACGCCCCAAAAATTTAGAAAATGGGACGTACGTCACTATTCTGAAGAACTGAACGGGCATTTAGACTCCTTTCTCCAGCTCTCTTCTGCCGTATCTACTCGATATTAACTTAGATTTTATTAAAAGCTGACGGATTCCATTAACGGAATGAATTTCACTCTGATGTTACTGTTTTTCACATTGTTGTCTGTGTTTTTCGACTCTCTTCAGATACGACGAGAGACTGTGTAAGGTTTTTTTTTGTTTTTCAATTTTTTCTCCATATACCTATACCTATATTTTTTTTGTTCGTTACTTTGTTTGTGTAAAACCCCAAGTAAAAACGTAAATGTACGCTTGTACAAACGCCGAACACGAAATTCGTTTGCTGATTTAATAGCGACGAAAAACGGTTTAGCAGATTTTCATTTTGTACTTCTGCCGACTCGTTCCCCCTCTCTCACATCGTTGCCGTCATTTCGTATTTTCCCTTTTATCCGGCTTTTATATTAATTGAAATTTTGGCTGAGTCGAGATCGGCCGAAAATGGGAAAAACGACAACAATAACAACAGCAACAACACTTTAACGTGAATATAATTTGTGCAATGCGTGTGGTGAATCGTCTTAAAATATACAGAATAGTAATGTGTTCTTATAAAGATGTTAAATGGAACCATCTTATTGTCTATAGTTGAGTGCTAGCGCCATCACTTTTGTATACCTTGCTGTATCTGAACCGGGGTACCAACATGCAAAATAAAATACTTCGAATTCAGGACATATTTCTTATTTCTCTCAAACACTAGTCGAAAAGTTACCCAAATTAAAATTTGAAGTAAACAACAAAACATAATTTGAGTTCGGATTAGGCATTAACCAGTTATCCTGTACTCTGTTTCAAGTACTCCCCATAATCAACCTACCAGAACTATTATCTAAGCCGCTCATTTTTAAAAGAAATTCATTCTCACCCGTTGACTACATCCGCCTCCAACCCTTTTCATCACGCATCATGTCTCAGCCCGTATTCTGAAATTTTAGTATACCTTAAATAAAGAATTGTTCATTAAACATGAAACCATTATGTTTAATATCAATTAATTTCTAATACAATTTGAATCTTACCTCCGCAATCAGCAACAACAGGTTATAAAAGAAATACAAACTTCTAATTTAAACTTCACAGAAATAATTATTCTTCGAGAATGTAATAGTTTTAATACCCCAAAATATATTTTAATCAGTAGTCAGCAATCAGGAGAGATGAAACAAGTTTTTCCAATCACCAACTTTTCCAGGTCCTTAAGAACAAGATTCAACTACAAAAATTTTATTTTAATCTCAAGAAGAAAACATTTTCAGCATTTGCTTTGGGATGTCGGAAAATATTTGTTTTCAAATGAACAATATCCTATTTCTCACTTCTAAACAACTGTGGTATGCGACCCTAAGGGGACTTATTTTCGTATATATGTACAAGAAAATATTAATATGTAGTGAATTGTACAAGAAGAGAATTGGTAATCAATCAGGCTTAGAACTAAGAGTATGGATTTGAGAGAATTATACATTGGTGTTGTGGGAGATATACAATGTAATTGGTTAATAGAATCTACGTAATTAAGAGTAAGCCAATAGAGAAACATATTTATGACATAAGTGGGTGTAGTTATAATTTTAAGAAGAATTTGGAATAGTGCAAAGTTGTATTTTATATTCGTGAAATAAATGACATCATAGTGTTTAGTGTCAGAACATTGTATTAGTAAGAAAAGGTGAGGTCAAGAGACAGGTCTTGATAAGTTTCAACGATGTAATCAAGACAGGATGTTAGAATGAAGTTACAGATGAAATGTTAATTGGAATAATATTAATAGAATACAAGAGATATATAGAAAAGATATTAAAATAAGAAATGATATGGAATTATCATTATACTCCTCACAGCCAAATCAGATTAAGGGGTAAGATGAAAATCAATTTCCACATAGGGACAAGAAATCCCTTCTCCATCTATGAAAACAAATCCCCGGCCTTGTCCTTTGAGAATTTGCACATTGATGGTATGTTCCATGGAAAAATTGTAGCTAAAAATTATCGAATTATTATAACTAGTAATTAGCCTACACATGACCTCAATTTTACAATCAGTTGGCCAATGAACATTGAGAAGGATTTTTGAGTCAAACCAAAAGACTCGAGGTCCTTAATTTTTCCAGGGGATTAAAAAGCGCGTTTCTTCGCATAATTGGGCTGCACTGCCAAGTCCCTGTAAATAAAGGGTTCATACATGCAAGATGAATATGCTGCTAGTGGATCATAGTGACACAAGGGAGCTTATACATCTCCCTCAATGCGACAATGAAACTTCATAGCCTTAGCTTTGGGGACTGGCGCATGATGTGGTCACCAAGTATCTGTGAGTCATGAGGATATAAGGAGTTGTAGTAGGGGGACAACCAGATGGACCAAAGTCTATACTATCATAGGCAGGTGATAAATCAGGCATGGAATCTGAATCATCAAGATTAATTTGGTCAAGAGTTAATATGTAGGGCTTAAGGGTATTGTGGGTGGGTTATAGTCAAGTCAGTTTTTATAGACAATGTCCCAGGAGGACATATGTAGTGTACTTCCACTATATCTATTTGATCAGACTTTTCCCCTCATTCCCCTTTCTCTTATCTTCATAGGGGTTATATTAAGATCTAAAGGAGGGGATATTGGTTGGGTAACCAGGATTACATGACACAATTTGTTCAGGAGTAGTGGATGTTCATGTTGACACACAACATTGATCATGATTTGAGGAGGTGTTAGTGTGTGTTTTCATTTGCCACGATGATTATGGAACAACAACCACAGAGGTGGGGGGAGTAATGGGAGAGGTAATTGTTGTTGTTGATTTTTTGGGGATACAAAAGGTGGGAAGAGGTATTTCACCACAATAGAAAGGATCATTTTTTGGAGGGTTTGTTTGAGCCCAATTTCTTTAGAGCCAAAGAAGGTCTCTTATGTTCCACGTTTGAAGATTTTGTTTTTGAAGTCCTGAAAACGTTAATTGGGAACTGAGAGTTGGGACAGACACTCCCTCTTTGACTATTCCATGTTATGACCCATGAGTTAATAGCTGAAGAAGTAGCCAAAAGGGTGGTGTCATGCCAACCGGTTGAGGTGCTACTACTAGTGCCATTTTGACAAGCACACTTATCACTGCACAATGTAGCAATGGCTGAAACGGTACATGTAGCAACTGAGGTTGCAATCAGAGCATTGGTCACCGAGGTGATGACATTTAAAACAGAATTAGAATTTTTTACGTTACTTGCAGTACCAGATACCATGTCACTTGGTGGTTTCAAATTTTGAAATGGCCTGGAGTCATTGTCTGAGATAGTCGTGGCAAGGTTGGTTCGATCATTATCATTGTCAACATCTATGATATCAATGGTTGGTGTAGCAGACTCCTCATGTGTTGATGGGTGCAGGGAATCCAGAAATGTGAGATCGATTTTCAATTTTGGAATCAAAACCATTAGGCTAACAATCTCTGACGCAGTACTAGGTGTAGCTGGAGAGAATTCATCGTTGACATCAAGATGGAATGGTGGTCAAACAATAGGTGGTGAATACGCTCCCAGCTGTGATGGTGAAACATCCTCGGGGGTGGCACTTATGGCATACCAATCACTGCCATCGCCACAATTGAAAGTTTTTTCAAAGGTCAAACAGCTTTTTATGGTGTGAACTCTAACTGTAATGATTGTTTTATGTCAGTGGCATCAACAGACGATGTATTTGGGGTTCAAGGATCTCAGTGGTCTGAACCAGGACTTTGACACTCGAATGTAGAAGAGGTGGTGAAGGCCTTGTTGTCAAAATTGGATTTGAACCAGCGCTATCGGATAGGCTGTTCACAAGCAATGATAAGGCTGACTGGAATTTCTTAAACAGTAACCCAGTTGAGACATCAGGAGTTGTGAGAGTTGATTTTTTCAGCTACAATTAAGACTGCCTCGGTTGATGAATCAGGGGGTTTGTAATTTCCCAAGAAGTGTGAAAAATTTTGACATTGTCCCCAATTTAAGGAGTCGATACATGTCCAGTGTGGAAGCACCGAGAATGTATCTGTTTCACACCTCAAGCGGGGGGTTGTGGAACCTTGTGGATCGTAAGTTGTTGAATTGGTTTCACAAAATCATCGACTGACACGATTTCAGCATCACATTCCTCCTAAAACCCACGGGCGAGTTGTATAATGGTGACGAGATATCAATAGATAGTTGAGAAGGGGGGCTGTCATAGACCAAAATCATAGCCTCGTTGGTCTTGTCAGACTGGGATGAAATCTGGTTGTAGACCTTGCTGATGTGTTCGCGGGCCTTTTAAATATCTGCACATATGTTAAGACAAGAGCCGGGGTTGATAATTGAGGCAACCTTGGGGGCTGCAATTTAGAAAAATTCTACAAGGTAGCGTGTTGCAGTAGTCAAAAGTTTGTCACGATATTGCTCGATTGACATTCTAGGGTGTTACAATTTTTTATTTAAAAATACGAAGCCTAGCTGTTTGACAAATTATTTTATTGTTATTATTATTAGACTTACTTGCTGGATGACGAAAACCCAAGTTGAAAGCACAAACCAAGGGACCAAAAAAAAAGGGCGGGAATGAAATACATGGTCAAGATGAAAGACGCAAAGTTGAAAGAACCGGGTTCTTTTTAGGTGAATAATAACGGTGGATGAAACAAATTAGCCTAGAATTTACAAAAATGTATTCGAAATATCGAGGCTAAGGTGAAAAAACGAAGAAAAAATGGGAAAATGAGAGAAAAACAACCTAGCCAAGTTGTTGAACATAAAAATGATGAAAAAGAGCAGAATTTTGAAACATACACATCAAAGTATTAAAGTCGATTGTTGTGTATGAGGATTTGCTTTGTTGAATTTTGTCCATCGTTTTATCGAGATATTTTGTTAAGGTTAAATGATGAAGCATCTGAAAATGCATATGCGATTAGTGGTGATGAGCTAAGTGAATATAACCTGGGTTAATCTTTACACACACTAGCATACACTCATACTTATTTGCCACGGCAAAAGGCGTGTAGTTTAAAGCAAATAAGGCTTCTTTATATATTTTACACTCTCGTAGCATCGTTTTTTGCTACATTTTTTACTCGCCTGACATAGTGGTTCTATAGGAGGCTAGGAGATTTTTAGCAGGAAAAAAAGAAAAAAATTGCAAGAGGTGGGTAAATAGAAGACAGCCTTAGTGTTGCAATTTTTTTCTCACGCACCTCGGAGCATACTTGGCGCATATGTATGTCTTATGGTATCGAGAAAGGGCGTCTGCGATTTTGTTTTTAGAGCCTGAGACATGATTAATGCCCTTGATATTGAATTTTTTGAGGGTTGTTTTCTATTGTGCCAGCCTGGGTGAACAATACTGTTTTTCATTGCGCAACATTGATAAGTTCTGATGGTTGGTGAACACGATGATTTCATACCTGAAAAGCATAAAATAACATTTTTTAAGAGTGTAAATGATGGCCAAGAGCTTGTGCTCATGAGTCATATAATTCATCTCAGCCTTGGACAGTAAGCGGCTGACCATGCTAATAATTTTAGGTTGACATTGGTCATCCAATTGGTAAATGAAACCTCCAATACGGGTATCTACCACTATAAAAAAGAGACGGTTGTATTGCGGATGGGCTTCGAGTTAGCATATACACATTTCTTTTTTTAAAGTGTTGAATGCTTCCTCTGTTTCTTTGTTCCACTCAAACAGAACTTTACCACAGAGCCTATAGAGAGGTCTACTTAACTCTGCGCAATGTGATATGAAATTTTGATAGAAGTTTAGAATCTCAAGAAACAACTGTACTGCTTTCTGGTTTTTTGGGGTTGGAAAGTCCCTCATAACTTGTGTTCTTTCCTCGAGGGGTTCGATGCCATCTTTTCCAATCTTGATGCCGATGAACTTCACATAATCTTGTAAGAAGTTACACTTATTCTCATTTAGTGTTATATTTGCACCCCGGACAAGTTGAAATACTACTTGGAGATGCTCTAGATGCTCTGGTTGAGTTTTTGAGTGGACGAGGATGTCATCCATATAGGCTACCACAAATTCCTCCATTCTGTTACCAATTTTCATGCGGTTACCACTTGCCGAGTCTAAAAAATAAATGCTATTCCAATTATAATTATGTAATTAGGTGTGATTTTTTTTCATAATTAATGGAAGATTTTCTTTTTGTTGCAGGTAAGGAATTTTACTAATACCGTAATGTGCGATAATCTTCATACTCTATACCTGAGAGAATAATAATTAAGGTAAAAATATTCGATTTAAATTAGTTTCGCTTGTTTGTGATCAACTTGGTGTTAAATTATTTTTGAAAAATGTTTTCGTTTCCGATAATTTTCTGTCAATTAATTTCCTCATTGGCCTGTTTGTTTCTTTGCGTGTTGATTTGCAGTAGTCTGACTGAAATTCGTCATCACCAGAAATACATAACTAGTATTCCCAATTCCTTGCTTGACATGAAATTTGGGTCCTGCTATATTCTTTTGAAACTTCATCAATTAAGTACTATTTTGGGAAATCTCTCCTTCAAATAGTAAGAATTTAGATGAGCGCCTTTTTTTCAGCGGGATTTAATTCATATTTAGTGATCGCATTTGTCCTCTTTATTATTTTTAATTTTGAAAAATTTTGGATACAAACAAAATTGAAAAGAATTGCCTTTTTGACCTAGAATGTATGAAAGAAATCTACCTTTATTAAATATATATATTCGGCCCGCTATTTACGAAAGAATGAGAAATCTACTGGGAACGTTGCCTTCAATAGGCTACAGTCAAAAATACTACCCGTAGTCCACCTTAATACCGGAAATTGAACTGATCTGGAAAATTCGTTCGGTAATAATTGTGGTTGAAGAATTCTGTGAGAGTATAGTGGTATTTCTTCTCATACACATGAACAACGTCTCATTCCTGTTTATAGTATGGCGTTTCCATTAATATGCACAATATTTGTGAAGCCAACGTGTTCCGTTGTAAATTAAAATTTCAACGATTTAAAGGACGATTTTTCATTTGTTATGGCTTACAATAAGTATCAAATCCAAAAATAATGCTTGTTGTTGAAAACTGTGGCAAATAAGAGTACCTGTTATAGCCTAATTTGTATTTGAAAAATAGAAAAAAAAATTCCTGCAAAATGGAAGGAACCGAATTTTCTTGCTGTTGTCATCATGGATTTGAAATAGATCTTCATTTTTGTGCCACTGATTGGAGAAATTTCGCATTTTCGAACTTGAGTCAACTTGTGAGCTCTCTCACACACACGTGTAAGTGATATGTGGGCCAAAGTTGGATATGCATCAACTGTCGATTTTTTTTACCCCAGTTCGTATGAGACTGGCTTCACTGTACTGTGTGGCTGAGGAATTATTCGTTTTCTGCTTGCACTGTGGTTAGTTTTTTCAAATTATTTTCCTCTTTTATGTAACGTGGGGAAAAATAATTCAGCTTTATTGAGTTGTTTGATATCATGGGCTGTTTTCTTCGACTGTTGTGTCTTTTTATGCACAAATTCTGCTAGTCATGTTGTAAGTATATAGTATCTATATTCTTCAGTTCTATGAATTTGTTTCTAAACTCTGGTTTTAGCATGTTTTAATTTCACCATAATTATGCTTGGTGGTTTTATGTATAGGCGAAACTAGTGACAGGTAACCGGTAACCATGATATTCAGTTATTACAATTGTTTTAGAGTTTTCTGGTAAGGGAAAAGAATGCTAAATTCTGATTTTATTTGCACCGCACATGACCATGAGCTGAGTTCGGATTGCATTAATTACATCTGTAAAAACGAAGATACGATTGTTGAAATTTTGCTCGTGACCTCTATAAAATGAACGCAGTGAGTAAACGATTTGAAAATTTTTTTAGCGCGAAAAGGTCGACTGAAAATGAATGGTGTAAGGTAAAAGCCAAAGTGGGGAAAGCATCGAAAAGGTACCGAGCATAATTACCGAGATGGCGAACTTTTATCATAAAAACAGTTTCGTTACAACGTTCACCCCTTTTTCGTGTAAAAACGAGCAAACTTCAAAGTTTTTCATCTTCAAGTTTATTACCGTTCATTAAGACGCAGAGAAGGAAGAAAGAAGGAACACCTTGAACATTTAGCTGTTCTTTTATTTTCCACTGCATGTTTTTATTTATTCGTTTTTGTGTTCGAGGAGATATCTTCTGTCGGTCTGTTAGTTTTGGTATTTTACCGGTACACTAAAAGATAAATGAACCTTACCGTACGTAGCTTAAATTTTACTATAGTTCATGAAATCCTGCAGCTTTTTTGGTTTTTGTTTATGAATTTTAGCAGAAATTTGTCGTCAAATACGTCATTATTACCTACGATTTTTGACAAACAATCTGTATTTTCAGATAGGTATTTTTCATCTGAAATTTTACGTTAAATTTTCAAAGATGGTTATAAGTTCGTCTGTCTGTGTACGCGATCATTAACTCAAAGTTTCATCATAAATAGGAAGAGAAGTTTCGTGAAAGAGATCCTTAAGATTTTTTTCAGCCCTCTTAACCAACTTATATGGAGCGTTTGCGATCATTTGTTAGAAGAACAGAAGTATCATCTCGAAAAAAATTTTTTTTTGACAAGGAATTTCACAAAAATTGTCAGACTGGATGAATGGCGTTTGCTTTTTTCCACAAAAAAATTGAAACTTTCCCTTGACAGAAATTGTGATTGTGCTTATGATTAAAAATACCAAATATCATTCTCACTTGTCGAAAAGTGCATGAATAACTACATTATCATGGACGCAATGTGAATGTTTTTTGAGTATTCGCGTAGGTTCTTTAGGTAATACATTCAAATTGTCTTCTGAGTAATTTATGTGTGGTATATTTTCCCAGCATCAATTTACTTTTGTATTTTCTTGAGAAAACCTACCTTTTATTGGTGTTTTGAACATTTTGAGTGAGGATCTTTGATCAAGTTTTTGTTTTCTCTCGATTTCTCTACATCCGTTTAAAACAAAAACTCATTTGTTTATTTGTTGCATAATATGTTTGCAATAAATCTCAAAACCACTCCACTGATTTTAATGAAAATTTTTTCGGTGTAGATCTGTTCTTCAAATTTGGATGAGTTACATAGTGATTTAGTCACCACCATAGACAAGCAGGAGTTGAAACAGAAGATATAATTTTTAAGACATGGAAACTTTTGCTCATATCAGTGAAACCGAAAAGTAACCATTAATCGAACTGACTGATGTTGAAAACTAATTCAATAAGTACTTACCTATTATTTACTCAATTATGACGTTCGTGATAATTAATAAAAATTTGATTTCTTGGCAAAATTGCTTTAATGTTACATTTTTTCCTCATTTTTCGTATTGCTCTGAATGAACTACCTTCAAGTAATAATACTGCCTTCATTGCCCATTGGTCGCCTGGCAGTGATCTTCGTGGGTTGATTTAAATTTTCATCCAATTAAGTTGGATGTAATATATAGTTCTCTTGCTCAGGTATTTATGCGTCAAGAACTAAATGATGCGCACGAATACTAATTAATTTCATAGATTTCTAAACCTCCTTTTTCCATATCTTTTATTCTTCGATTTTCAACCTCATCTTCCAATCCCTTGAGCTCAGCCAAGTTGGAGAGTATTTGTGGCAAGATGCGTGAAAATTCCTTAGAGGGTACCCTGTCCGTGAGAAATGCAGATTGTCGATACTTGGTGTTGTCGAGGATGTTCGAAATTTTTTTTCCACTTATAACTTTTTTTTCACTTTACTTTTGCTGTGTTCGCATGTCGATGAATACAAAGTTTATAAGATTACCGTTCTTCCTTCACACCGTCACAAGTTGATCTATCATTCAATAAGCGGAAAAAGTTTTTCGTTATTTTTGATGCGATATGCGAGGTGCGCGAAAGAGAAATGAAAAAAGATAGCACGCGTGCTTTTCCATGGTAGGTACGTAGATAATATTAAAATCTAATTCCATGTGTATTATATTACTATGCGGAATAAAAGTTGAAAAATGATATTAAAAATTCGTAAAAAAGTTGAGTCGTGCAAGGAATTGTTGTTTTGTTTCAAAGAATGAGAATTAGGTTATCGATTCAGAGAGCAAACTATATAAAAGTTTTTTTTCCCTATACTTTTTCCTTTGTGATGAAAATGAAAAAATATTTTATTTTTAACGGTGACCTCAAATTCCTTTTGCTATTAATGTTTTAAATCATTTTTCTCAACATCATCGAGAATTTCCACTTGGAAAATATTTCTCTTAGCAGTTGGAAGCATCCATGAAAAGAATGAACATTGCTCAGCTACATTTTGGTAGTATCCGGCATCATAAACTTCTCTCTGAAATAATGAAATAATGAGATCTAAATTCGTTTTATTTGTTGAAATCTGGAGCTCTTTATGGTATATTGGGCCCTTTGTTGCATACCAGATGTTCAAAATCCATCAATAGACCTATAATTACAAATAAATTGTAGTATTGATATAGAGTCAAATTAATTAAGAAATTGCAGATAGATTACCGCCATGCTAGTTAAAAATTCAGACTTGAATGTTCAAGTGATCTTGATCGTTAACTCAACCCTAGATGCAATGTTAGAGCGTAAAAATCACTGTGCCCTCTCCATGTTGAAAAATTGCAGAGATTTGTAGAGAACTTGAAACTTAAGTATCCTTTTAATGGTCTTTAACTGAAAATTTATGGATAACTTAACCATTAGGTTTTTTAATTTAACAATAGAGTCCACTATTGGAAATTCGTATTAATTTTTGAGTATTTAAGACATTACCAATCAGCTAGAGAGTTAATCTCGCAGTGCTAAGTGATGGCAATGAGAAAATTCTGTATTCTGAATTGAAACCATACATCAGTCAGATTGGTGGAGGTTTGCTAAAGTTCGAGAAAAATAGTGTCCTTCGTCGGTAGGTGTACTTTAATCACTTCCTTTGAGTTAGATATGTAGGCCCTAGGTCCATTTGCTCATGATCAAATATTGAATTTGAAACAAGAATAGTTTTAGTACTCGAAAGGTTGTTCAATGGGAATATTCTTATTGGAGAACAGTTTCATAAATCACGTAAACTTGCTGATTTCTATAAGACTGGAGGTAGTAACTGGGAAAAAAAGAAGGAAAAAAAGAAAAACCGCTTCGCAATCATGCCAAACTCTATTTCACCGTAACTTCACTTTCTGTCATATGGCTGTTGAATACTTTTTCACCCATTCCTACCCAAGTTCTTGCACGCCAGTAAAAGGGACGCAATTAGAGCACCAGCTGCTGACATTTCACATTCGATAACTTCCCGTTGAAAAACGTGAATTATTCTATCGTATTTTAACCTACTTGTTTACTAATTGCAACCAATTCAGACCAGGAAAAAAAAGGGAAAATGCAACGTACAAAATAATATACTCCTTAGGTAACTATTGTTTTCTTCTAATACTAGATTAATCCAACAATCACAAACCCACCATCCACCGAACCGTATTTTTGTTTGTATCACAACGGATCAGAAAAGAATGGAAATTTCGTTTTTTTTTTAACTGACAGAGAGACTTTGGAGTTGGGGGCGGGCGTTTAAAAAATTCAAATGTAACAGACACAATAATTTAGGTTCTCATTAAAAAACCAAAGTCCATCAGCCGTGACGACTTATTTCGCTTGAACGTATAGCAAACGAACTGTCCTAATAGAATCAGTATATCAGTTCGCTCGAAAAAAATTTGGTTGTCAATGTGAAGTTTTCCCAGATAAACAGAGTGTGTGTTAATTGTGAAGGGCAGAGAATTTAAAGTGTCAGTAGGTACGGGTAGCGGTTTTGGTTGGAATAATAGGGAGACAGTTTGGCAATTGTCAGTCATTGTTAACTGTACACAAAGCACGGAAAAAGATAACATAAATTCACCAAATTATGTAAATTTTATTTCCTTCAATCTTGTGTCCTTCGATACCAAATTGTGGTCACAAAAATTGAGCGAATTAGGCAAATTCATCACGTTTTTACGAAAATAGTTGGGAAGAAATTTTTGAAAAATTTCACCACATAAACTGTGTCAAAGAAACGAAAATATAATGAAGTGAAAAGCCAAGAAAAAAGTTTTGAGAAATCAACGCAATATTTCCTGAAAATAGCGAATGCGGGTGAACATTCCGGTGAAGAAATTTATTCAAGTTGGAAGCACCGATCGAATATTTGATTTTGGGGTCTGGTTGGGGGATCGGCTTGGTGCTTGGCCTTACATTCGAAAGATTCCTGGTTTGAGACTAGCTGTAGCCAAATCTCTTACCACAAATATTACGCTTCTTAAGTAGGTATAATCTACATTGCAACACTATAGACCAATATAGCCCATATTGAAGCTGAGAGCTTTCGTGTATAAATTAGTTTTTGAAAACATTTAATTTTTCACACCGACTTTTCTACATTACTCAGTTTTGAAATCAGGCCGCCTAACTTTTTTAAACTCCGTTTTATGTCGTAAGCTAGGCTACGTAACATGAAATAGAATTGAAGGATATATTAAGTAAAAACTGACGATCAACTTCGAGGATGTTGATTTCTAATCTATTTTACATTTTTTCAGTCACTTCCCCAAGCTGGGTGTTGATAAGTTCTTTTTTTTTTTTTTTTTAATTTTTCGTCATTTTTTTCATCGATTTAAAAGTCAACATGGTTGTTGGCTTATAGCTATGAAAAAATGTGGAAAACTTGATATCAATCAAAAATTTTTTGTTGTTATCAGATGAAAATGTTCGTCTTTCTTTGTTTGCAAAATGAATTTTGTTCATTGTTAAAACATATGATGACGATTCATTAGGACATTTTTAAGCTAGCTTTTTCTAACATGATCGCTGAAAATGATTCTGACTGGATTAAATAAAATGAGAAACTGCTTCTCTCGAGTTGCATTCTATACCAGCCAAATTGTCTTACACCATTAAATAATGTGCCTTAAAAAACAAAGGCTACATTGTGCAGACCCTAACGAGTCACAGCCACTTTCACTCCCCCTACTTTCTCAATAGCGCGGACTACTATATAATGAGCCATTCTTTTTGATAACGGTAGCTAGTAATAATTCTATGTTCAAAATACCCTCTCAGAGTCGTGCCGTTTCAACCTAATGAAATAATTAGCGTATTCAAAAAGAGTACAATGTAAGCCCGAGTTTTAGAAGCTACAACTTAATACTCAGCGCCATTATGTATGAGCTGAAAAAAAGTCTGTATTCCGTTTTCACGTAATTCATACTCGCAGTTCGCAGCTTTATTCTGTCGTTGTTTTACTCAGGCTAACATATAAATTCTATTTAGTTGGGAAGATGGAAAGAAAGAAACGAAAAAAAAAGAATTATTACGTACTCGAATATGGTGAAACTCGTTTGTGCATTTGCTCTATCCCACCTATCATACCATAAAATAAGATTTGGCTGGGTTTAACGTGTATGTTTTGTTGATGGTGATTTCTGCTTCTAACTTTGATAGGCTAAGTAAAAGTAGTTAATGAAATTTCAGATTTCGTCTATTTAGTCAAATTTCCTTTTTTTGTTTGTGAGGCTGTTTTTCCGTCCTTTAACATTAGAGAAGAAGGTCAAGAGAGAGAAGAAAGCCTTCAAAGAATTACTCTAATTAACGTATCTCCCATGAAAAAAAAGTACAAGGAAAGTAGATTGTTTTTTTGTTTTTTGGTGGGAGGCTGAGTGTCATCCCTTCTCTCCTCCCTGAAAAAATCTTGAGCAAAGAAACAAGAATCAAAAATTTTTTACTAATATGTTATTTTATCACATTTTACCTGTTTTAGGAATTTTTACGTGAAAATTTAAACGTATAATTTAAAAAACAAAACTTGATATTTTCAGGTAAAAATTTATAAAAACGTAGATTTTGAAGAATTTTTATCTCGGAATTTTATTTAAAAATGTATTTGAAAAAACAACAACAACGAACAACCAAATTCTTGTTAGAATCGTACGAATTCTGTAAAAAAAAATTTTTTTTTCTACTAGTTAAGACAAGTATATTCGTATCTACGTCAGTTTGTACGTTAAATGTGCTTACTTCAATTCAAATCTGTAGTGTTGCCCTAATCCATACTCGTATTTGACAGTTCAGAGCAAAGTGCTTTTGGCCTAGTCCTCAAATGAAATTTTTCGCTAACAGAATTTTCAAAATATAATGAATAAACATGGTAATACATTATCTAATTTTTGTGTTTAAACTGTCAATAAAAGAACTGCAACTGAAGTTAATTTCGGCTCGTTGATAACACCCACCCGATGCGGGTTTTCGTTATTAAAATAAAATAAGCGTGAGGTCTTGGTAGTACCTACAATCCATGCGGTGGTAAAGGTGTCCAGTCATGCAACCGTGTGGTTGTGTAAGTTCGGGACCAGCTACCGTTTCGTTCCCGGCGCAGAATGGCGTTATGTTCTGTTTTGTCCGTTTAGTACTCCCACATTTATGAGACTGGAAAATTCTGCTGAAAGACCCTAGCCAACGCCTCGTTTCTCAATCGGTACACCCACATATCGACGTCAAATAACCTTCAAAGGCAAAAAACACGAAATGAGTGGAGTCACCGAACGAATTCGGTTTATTTCATGCAAGTATTGATCTCCGTATTTAATTGGAAATTCATTATTTTTTTAATGGAATTAATCATTTCTCCGAACAGTTTCGCCCTCCCCCCCGATAATTAAAGATTGTGTTAATACCCATGCTTGGCAACCTTGTTTATTATCTGTCTAACCCGTCACGCCCAATAAAATCGCCCTCATGTAGTCATGTAGTCTACGAACCGAATACAATAACAGACTAAAAAAACCAAATCATCGAATCAAAATTTACCCCTTATGCTCTTTGGTTACACACATACTCTTTTCCAATAACCACATCAACGCCACCGAAAGAATTAAAAAAAAAATGAGGGTTAAACATTGCACCGCGTTCGTGGACATATCGAAAAGCGCTTCTAACCTAAAATACCACGAATGATTAATTAATTATGGAGAAGCAGTCGACTAGCAGAAGTTGAACCGCACAGATTCGACACGAATTATTAAGAAATTAATTTTTGATCGCCCGTTACACGTTTCTTTTCTTCTCGTTCTTTGACTACGGCTCTGGGTTCGCAGACGATGCGGGATGAGGTCAAAAATAAGAAGTGCACCCGAGACTACATTCTCGACGTCAATTCTTGCAATAATTAAAAAAGGGTTTATCTTGTCTTCTTTGTTCTTTTTTCCGCGCTCCCTCACCATAATCGTCTCCTTTTTCATAAATAAACGAAATAAATTAGTCGAACTTCATGAACCGAAAATCTCGGGGGTATTTTCATTTTTTGTCAGCCGTCAACGTTTTTAATTAAAAACTTTCTTGAAATTATTACTCGACTTTGAACGAAGAAAAGGAAAAAGAAAAAGAAAAATGAAAAAAATAGTATAAAACAGAAGCCAAGTGCGTGTCTGGGTTGCGAAGGGTGCTTTTTTTCTCTTTGTTTATTTTTATTTTTTGTAACATTTGTTTTCACACTTTTTGATTGTTAGTTTTGTTGTTTTATGCGATTCACTATCGAATGGGTGCCGTTCCATGTAAGATGGGAGAAGGAGAAGAGAATTTGGAAAGAGAATGGAGCTTTGGCAAATAAGTTTACTTGTAGAATAATATTTTATGCGACTCTGGAACAAAAAGCTCTTCGTAGAGTGCATGACCAACTCCTTCATATTCATCAGCTGTGGTTTTTTATTAAGGTGCTGAAGCAGCTACTAATACAATTTTTCCATTTTAACCCTGGAAAAATGTCTCAGTGCCCTAAGCCTTGGCTTAGTCTGACTACGAAGACGACGCATTCTTCTGGAATCGCATTATCTAATTTTTCATCGGTGAACTAATGTGTTGAAGTAAGATGATTTTTTCCAATTGTCCACTCTATTTCACTCAAATTATACTTTCATACAAAATTAACGTGTTCCGCCTTTGTGATAAATAGAGTAAAATTGTTCTTCGTCTTGTTTTTTTTTTTTTTTTTTGCAAGAACAAAGGCAAAACTTACAAAATATGAATTCATTGAAAAATTTTTACAACCTTGCTACTTACATAATTTGAGATATTTTGTGTTTGTGGGTACGGAGATACCTGATTTTTATCTCTTCTGCGAGATTTCATTTCCGAAGCTATACAGAATAGAAGACTGCGAACCTTTTAAAGAATACTAGAACACTGATAATGCATCTACGCCTCCAGTGGGTAGGTATATATTAGGTCTGTTTGATAGAACTACACCAACTTACACAAACCTACACCAGGAGGCCGATTCCACAAATGTGAAGTGTTTTTACATGCAAGGCACCAATCAATGGCGTCTGGTAATGGACCATAGCCGTCGTCTTTCGACAGAAACTGAACCCCTCTACCCCTCTAAGGATAATCTGTTTATTTAATTTTTTTGGAAGGGCACGAGTGGCAGCCGTAGTGTAGCCATCAATGATCGTAAAAATCTTGCAAGCAAGACCGTGTCTTACAGTAAGACACGAAATCAAAACCAAGACCAATACTACGAGTGCTGATTGACGGCCATGATGGTATTGGTCTTACTTTTGCTCATCAATCGCCCGAACTGATCTTCGATTTGTCTGATTCCTCCGTAATATTTTAATTAAACTAAGTACTTATTTAAAAATTTTAACAGCTTGAGAATGACCGTTTTTGGAATCTAATTTCTTTCATCATTTTACCAGTGTTAGCTAGTTCCTTTGAATCAGTCTGATAAATTTTATATGGTAGGTATATCAAGTTCGGGGTATGACTCTAGCGCATAGGCGTAGCTAGGCAATTCCTGTGAGGGGGATAGAGCTTGAAGTTAATGTTTCAAAGTTTTTATGCAGTAATCTCAACCTGGTCATTCCCATTCTTACGCCTCCCATTTCCTCTATGTATTCAGTGTAGGTAATAAGTGTAAAACTGTTGGAAATTAAATTTTGGTTTGGAAAAAAAAAATCATGGCAGACAAACCTTTTTTGCTAAAAAGTCGAGAAGAAATTCGAGCCTGACATGAAATTTCTGAACTCTTCGAAAAATTGAAAATTGCATCTGTGTTCAGTGCCATAGCCAGAATTTATGTATACATTTTGTAAAGTGAAAAAAAATTTTAGCCGTTTTTCAGAGAAAATTAGTTTTTTTTTTTTTTTTGGAATTATCAGCTCCTAAAAAGCACTGGCTCTCGTCAAGCCTGATGGAAAGAACAGTTACATTCATCCTTTTTATCATTTCAGCAAGGTATCGGCCATTATTTTTAACGCGATACAGTTGACTGCATTTATTAGGTATTTTTTGAAAAATTTTGAGGTGCTAATCAACTCACGCCTATACTTTTGCGGCAATACTATATGCTAGACGTATTCTTTCACTTTTCAGTGTTGCTATTTCAATGAATATTCTCACCGGTTCGAAATAATTCTATTTTCATCAACCTTAATTAGCTACCTTAGGTACTCAACTGGTTTAAAGCCAATGTTGGTTATTTACCATTTTACCTTTGATATATCTTTTCTCAAATATAACTGTAGTTTAAAGAATTTGATGTGAAACATACATAGTCTCCAAGGTTAGTCTGGAAATGACTGTAGTTAATAGGCTAAAGAAAAAACGAAACTCGTGTCTGGAATTAAATTTCATTAGGTAAACTTACTCGTATTTTTAAGCGTAATTGGATACACGATAATGCTGTTACGCATGTGGGCTGAAGTTTTAAATGAAAATTCTTCCAAAAAAACAATTCGCTATCTTCTGTTTGAAAGTATGGTAACCTTACTTGTGGAAACTGAGCTCGTCTTGCATGCAAAATTAATTCATTTACCGAACATGGAAGAAGGATTAAGTTAGTACTTAGCTGTAAAACGTATACTTATTATTTCAGTTATTCAATGAAAATAGTAGTGAAATTTTCAATGATATAATTTTTAGAAAAAGTCTAATTACATCTTAGAAACATTTGGGTTTATTTTCGAGTTTGTTTGATAATTGGCATATTCTATTTTTGATGTTTAAACATCTTGGCTCTTGCTCTATGGTAGGAGCTAAATGAGAATTACAAGTCAGATTCGCGTAACTGTAACTCTTACAATTGTAACTCTTGTTTATAAGTTATGATGGATACTAGGTACTCTTATTTTAAGATGCCATTCTTCCAATATGGAAAAAGGAAAAACCATGCAAACTCCTCTGCTTTGATTTCATATTTATCATTAACAATGTTGTCCTTGGTTTTTCTCACAATTTCATTCAAGTTTCTTGATACTTCTAACTCTTCCTTTACATCAGGCTTGTTTTCGATAGAATTAACGTGAATAAATTCGCGATCTTTTCCGGTATATGACTGTATTATTATATTTGAAAAGTGGCTGATAATTTCTACGTGAATAAGTAACAATGTTGCCCAGGTAAGAAATGAAAAAATGCGTTAACACTCCCCACGAGAAAAGGGTAATTAACGTACAAAAAAAAAAATATACAAAAAAAGGTACAAAATTGGACAAAGGGTACGAGATCAAACATTAAGGTGTATATAAACAAAAATCATAAAGAAAAAGATTAGGTGGGTGAGTGTGAAAAAGCTATATAATAATAATGGTTGAGAAAAGGCAACGAAAAGAATTCAAAATAAACATATAATAACAATATAGTAAATAATCAAATTATAACGATGTTGAGGTAGGCAATGGTATTAGGAGGTTGATGGGAGACTGCCAGCTCTTGCCTGATTTTTGAATAGTGGTGGTTTGAACGAGGCCTTGTTCATCAACTACAACGTCATCGACAATAGCGAGAGGCCAATCGCAAGGTTGCGACTGGGTGTCTTTAACAATGACAACAGTACCAGTAGTAATGTTGGGTAAGGGCTTTTTCCACTTTGACCGTGACTGAAGTTGACTCAGGTAGTCTACCTGTTTCCAAAAAGACTCAATCAAGGCGCGGTAAGTTTTTAAATGGTCGTGCAGCTTTGAAGGCGCAGTGGTGTCAACAGGAGATGAAGAGAATGAAGAACCAATTAAGAAATGCGCTGGTGTGATGGTTTCGCCTTCCTCATTGGCAATGGTAGGTTTACTGCAAATTGGTCGAGAGTTAAGTATCGCTTCGATGGTGGCAAACAATGTACTCAACTCCTCAAAGTTCAACATGTGACCATTGGTAACTCGAACTGCATGGTACTTAGCACTTTTTACCGCAGCCTCCCAAATTCCACCCTTATTTGGAGAACGAGGCGGGATGAAATGCCACTCAACTCCATTCTCAGCAGCAGTACTACCAATTTTAGGGTCGTTGAGATGTAGGTAACTCTGTGCACCGACAAAGTTGGTACTGTTATCGGAATATATGTGCTGCGGCGAACCTCTGAGCACAAAATTGCAAAAAGCTGTCGACAAAAGCCTTGGTTGAGAGCGCTGAGACGACTTCAATATGAATGGCATGAGTAACAAGGCAGATGAAAATAGCGATGTAAACCTTGAAATGTTTAACAGATCGATAATCCATGCATTTTGATGTAAACGGACCAGCAAAGTCGACGCCAACATGAGTAAATGGTTGACTCACATTTACACGACATGGTGGAAGATCAGCCATCATCTGTGAACGAGTTTCACCACGGTATCGAAGACAGGTGACACACGTGTTGACAATTCTCTTAAGCCCAGTAGAGCCACCAACAAACCAAAAACAAGAATCCAGATGAGTAGCGAGAAATAAACGGTTGGCATGGTAATATTTCTCATGAAGATAGCAAACTAAAATAACAGCTAGGTGTGACTTGGCCGGTAGAATGATAGGATGCTTCTGTTCAAATTGTAGATTGGCCTTTCTTAGACAACCGTCAACACGAAGTAATCGATCGTCATCCAAGAACGGATTTAAAGCGACCAACGGACTGCGTGATGGTACAGGTTGACCATCAGACAGTACAGCATACTCCCGAGAAAACATAGCCAATTGAACAACTCGAAATATGCTGGTGACGGCGCGATTCCGTTCTGCTACATTCAAGTGGGCAGTAACCTTGGTGGTAATTATACGATGAGAACGAAGAGCTTTACTGGAGCGAGTCAACAAGCAAAAATGGTGGAGGTAGGCTATTACGTTGACTAAACGATGGTACGACAAAAACCGTTCAACAAGAGCTAGGTCAGCAGGCACAATAGCTGCATTACACACTCAACTGACTTGGCTTAATTCCAATGAGGTGTCTTTGATAATAGGCACCTGGTCAGGAAAACAAATCATTTGTTTCCGAATAAACTCTGGGCCATGCAACCACAACTTACAATCGAGCAAGTTGGATGCACAAATTCCCCGCGTTGCAAGGTCTGCTGGATTTTCCTTGATCAATACATAATTACAGCAATGAAACAGTACTAACTCTTGGATCATTACAACTCGATTAGCAACAAAGATGGTCCAAGAAGATGGTGACTTGGCTAACCAAGACAAGACGATGTTAGAGTTGGAGAATGCAAAGACTGAATCGATGTGAAGGACCTTCTGGACACGATGTAACAAGCTGGCTAATAAACAACAGCTTGGAGCTCCAACTTTGGTGTAGTGAGCTCTTTTAGCGGAGCAACTTTGGTCTTTGCACACACCAAATACGATGAAACTTTGCCACAGTTATCGATAGACTGGTAGTAAACAGTGGCAGCGTAAGCTTTCGATGACGCGTCGCAGAATCCGACGAGTTGAATTCTATCATCAGTGGTATGAGAATATCGACAACGCACAGGAAAAGCTTGTATTAGGTGCAGATCAGCGTGATATTGCCGAAATTTGTTGACCAGCTCAGCTGAAACTGGGTCATCCCAACCACGCTGTTCTCTCCAAATGTCCTGAAGAAACATCTTCCCTCGAATGGTAACAGGAGAGAGAAACCCCAAAGGACCAAACACCTTTGCAATCTCCACCAAAACAATTCGCTTAGTCAGCACCATTGGTAATGTGGGGTTATTGCTCAGCTTAACGAAGAAGACATCATCATCAGGTTGCCAAGTTAGCCCAAGTATCGATATAGGACCTAAACTCAACAAATTTAATTTGTTCGATGACTCAGTGAGATTTGGTGGCAAGGTCGATAACAATTCCACAGACGTCGACATGTATTTTCGAAGGTTGTACCCAGCACCATCTAACGTAGAATGTATAACCTTCTGCAGATCCAGAGCCTCTGTAGCAGAATTATCACCAGCTAGCAGATCATCTATATAGAATTGTTCTAGAATGATTCTGCTAGCCACCAGATCAGTTTTGGTGACATTATTAGCCAAAATTTGTAAGACTTTGGTTGCAATGAAAGAAGCTGGTTTGGTGCCATAAGTTAAAGTCTTAAGTCTCATGTCGCGTGCTAACTCACTGGGTTTATTCCGCCATAAAATACGTTGCATGTCTTGATCATGGGTATGGATCAAGACACATCGATACATTTTCTCGATATTGGCGGAAAATGCGACAGCAAAGGATCAAAAACTGAAGTAAAATATCGAACAAATCGGACTGTAGAACCGGACCATTCATCAAGGCATTGTTAAGCGAGGTACTACCAGGAGGTTTGGAGGATGCGTTAAATACCACCCGAAGCTTTGTGGTAGTGCTACTTGGTCGAAGCACACCATGATGTGATAAGTAATAAGATGGACTCGATGACGGTGATGTAGGAGCATACTCCATATGGTCGAGCTAAAGGTATTTGGTCATAAAATTGACATATTTTGAACGGAGTTCAGCATTAGCAGTTTTTCTCCACGTATAAGGCAAGCTAAGGCTCTATTACGATTGTTAGAAACCATAGACTTGTCAATTTTAAATGGGAGACAAACGACAAATCTACCATCTGACTGTCGACGATAGGTTTTTTCAAAATGGTTGTTTTATGTTATCTGCTTGGAGTCAGCAGACTTAGAAGAAGGAATTTATTCCACCGACCAAGACTTCTGCAGTTGCTCCTGAATATCTCAAACCACACATGATGAGAATGAGAATTGAACCAATGTAGAGCAGAATGAGGCACTGGCAACAGTGGTTGTTGTAACAGGACCAGATACTACCCAGCCAAAGTGAGTATTTCGGATGAACAGACTATCGATAGTCTGAGAGTTACCCAAAACACACTGCTCAAAATATTCAGCATCAAGCAGAAAATCAACACTTGGTACATTAACCTTGGACTTGAATAAAGCTGGGTCCGCTAGGTTGAATTTCACCAGCTTAGAATGGCAATGGGCAGTTGACAGGTTGCTCATACTGTAGTTGAGACACGAAGCCGGAATAACATCAGCAGTTACGTCGATACTAAAACCACCATATTGAGAAGTCAAGGTTAGCGAACAGGCTCGAGTGGTCCCTTTACGGAAGAGGTATCTGGTAATTTGAAAGTAGGTAAACGATAACGATGAACAAAATCTTCCGAAATTAGAGTTGGTTGTGAGCAGCTGTTGAGCAGTAAGCGAAGGCTACCAGAAATCTTATGGCACGAGAAATTGACTAGGGCTGATGGAAGAACAACCTTTCTACTAGGTGTAGCCTCTAAATTAAAACTGGTCGTATTTTTTGGTTCGGTCGGTGTTTTCCAATTAATGGTACAAGGTGGATCATTGATCGAAGCTGTCGTAGCTTACTGGGATGTAGGAGACTCGAAGTGAAGCAACGTGTTGTGACGACTATTACATTTATGACAGGAACTACTGCAACACTCCTTGGAACTGTGGTTATTACCGAAGCAGTTGATACATAATCGGTTCTGCTTCACGAGTTGAAAACGTTCTTTTGGGGTTTTTGAAAGAAATGCTTTACAGGAATTCAATTGATGAGAAGTAGCACAGATAGAGCAATTAGAAACCTTAACCACAGAAAACGAAGATTTTTTGGACTCTGACAATTTTTCACAATGACGATCAAGAGCAAGAGACTCGGCAAAAAAGGTGCGTGATTCTAAAAACTCCTTAATTTTTGAAACGAAGGATAAACCTGATTATCGGTAATAGAATTATCCCAATCACACTTGGTCTTCATATCAAGCTGGGAATAAACGAAGTACGAGAGTAACGTTGACCAATTATCAGGATTTTCACCACATACACGCAACCCACGTATGGCAGAATCAACGTTATCGAGAATGTTACGAAACTCTGACTCATTTTTTATTTTCTCAATTGCAAATAAGTCGCCTAAATAAGTCTGGATGATTAATGGTGGTCTATCATATTTTGAAAGGACTCTAGACCATGCTTCTTGATATCCATCTTCGGTTAATGGAACATCACTAATTACATCACTCGATTTTTCAACCAAATACTGTTTCAGTTGATACAGCTTTCAAACAGGAGGCATATTGGTAGAATGGATTAAACTTTTAAACAGGCTTTTGAATTTGAGAAAATTGCGGTAGTCACCATTAAAGAGTTTCACACCTATCTTAGGTAGCTTAGGCATATCTGACGAAGAACTGGGAACCATAAAAATAGACAATAGTGACTCACGAGAGTTCGGTGCTACCGCTTTTTTATGTTCATTCGCTTTTCCCAGGGTTTTCATTACGATAACAAACAGCTCATCCTTCTCTTTGAGGACATGTTCTTCAATTTTTTCAGCTTCTTCTTTTTTGCTGAAGTCTAATAAATTGATTATATCGGTAACTATTTTATCATATTTAGACTTTAATTCTTTTAAATTGGTAGCGGCAGCTTCCATTCTAGCCGATAATTCATCCCCTTTAGGAGCTTTACTCCAATCCAGCTTCAATTCATGAGAGCGGCAAATTTCCCTCTTTAAAATACGCCTTTCACGATTTAAATTTTCCATTTTTAAATTTTATTTAAGGTATTGAGGTGATAAGAATCAAAAAAGGTGATAAAAAATAAAATAAAATAAATTAGGGTATTTTACGAAAAAATGTAAAAACCTTTACGTAAAAATGTAGAAAACAAATTGTAAAATACAACCGGTAAAATACGTTGCCAAAACTGTGTTCAGTATGTGAATGCCAAAAAAATTAAGAGAGGTTGACTATTTGCAGTCTAAGATCGAATTATTAAACATTACTACTATCACAAATTATCACTGAACTCATGCAAACGAAAATGAACGAATTTTATAATTATTACTTACAAATTGTGGTTGTACATACACAAATCGCGAACAAAAACGATTAAATATTGCAGTTCAGTCATTATCCGGCCCGGAGGACCATGTTTTCGATAGAATTAACGTGAATAAATTCACGATCTTTTCCGGTATATGACTGTATTATTATATTTGAAAAGTGGCTGATAATTTCTACGTGAATAAGTAACAATGTTGCCCAGGTAAGAAATGAAAAAATGCGTTAACAAGGCTGAATGGAGTCAACTGGTGCCATTAGTGATGTTTGAATTGGAATATCTAGGTCTTTGGTAATTGATTTTTCATCGAGTTCTTCAATGAGTTCATTTCCAATTTCAGCATTACAGCTGGGCTCAATGTCATGCTGTGAAAATTGGAATGGCGATTGATTGAAGTATGTGACTTCAATAAAATCCAACGTAAATTGAACATGTTTTGTTGTTTATTGTCGAGCATTGACATACACTTGACCATTGGTAGCACTTGCGCCTTTTGAACTGCAGGAATGAGAATCAGTGAAGTAATACTTTTCCATGTTGTATAAAACACCCAATGACTTTCCAGATGAAATAAGTATTCCAGCATTGTGATTTTGGAACAAAGTCTGAAGTCCATTAAAAAGAATCGAACCAACATTATCTTTATTCTTAGAATCTTTGAAAGTACCAAATATTGCTGGCTCATCATCATATTAGATGGCAAAATTCTGGTTAAACAGGGAAATGCTTTCTTAGATGATATCAAAATTGCGATTACACAGGTACCCAGCATCTGAAATGGGAAATGCTTGGTTATTCTCTTCCATGAGAGCTCGTACTCTGTTAACTCTGTTATATAATCTGTCACCCGCAATTAAATTTTCATCCAGAGTGTTGACATTCCACTGACTAGGTGGTAGTATTGCAGCTCTAAGAATATTAGACACAGCCATAGCACAACAATGCATTCCAATACTGTGACGATTGAAAATCATCTGGAATATTAAAAGTGACCAATAGGTATATGAGTAGGGTTATAAATATGCTAAATATTTGTTTACTGAAGAAAAGTGAATCTCAAGGAAGTCTGTAGATAGGTAGAGTGTTCAATAAAGACTTACACTAAGACCTTATTTATCATCAAAACTCAATTATACCTCCCCAATGAAAGGGGTTGATTAATTTATTTTATTCTGATACAGAAGTATTGATTTAACATTCACTTTTGCTTCTTTTCAACTCTTTTTTTACACTTGGGTATTAAAAACTTGAAATGTGTTAATTGCTAACAAAATATTAGACAATGTGAAATATAACAGCATGTTTTCATGAAAAAATGAAAAATAAATTAAGATGATAAAGTGTGGTAAATAATAATATAATTTAAAGTAAAACCAGTGAAATATAATGAAGTTATAAAATAAAAAAAATTAAAAATATGAGCATATGGTTAATTTTTGTGAAAAAGAAAAGTTTGTGCAAATTAGAAAGAAGAAAGAAAAAAAGCTTTACTGGATGTACCGTCCAGTCAATCTGTACCAAAATCAGTAGTATGCTACAATAAATTTTTATGAATGTTTATTTCAAATTTCGTACATATGATTCCAAAATTCCGCATTTTGTGACCAATATAAAAACAAAAATACTGGTACCGGAAATACCACCCAGCTGATCCGCACTAAAATTGGAAGTATACTGAAACAAATTCAAATGAATATTTACGCCAAATTTTGTGGCTATTGGTGCAAAGCTGAACATTTTATGGCCAACATAAAAACAAAAATGGTGGTAAAGGAAGTACTGTCTGGCCAATCCGAACTAAAACCAATAGGTCTGATCCTCGGCTCAGTAAAAATATTCGTACCAAATTTCGTGATTATCAAACAAAAATTGTGACCTATACCATGGGAACAAGAAATTGATTTATACTACGAATTTAAGTTATTGGTGTCAAAATTTTCCTGAAGTTATAAAACAAAAAACATACTCGCCCCCAACCCTGGGGTCTAATACTGCACTAAGGGTAATAAGTAAAAATATTTGTTTTAAATTTTGGAATTACACAGTTTGAAACCATTAAAAATAAAAATTGACTTGAAGGAAATATCATCTTATCGATCTACATGAAAATTGGTAGAATTTTACAATCAGTTATTATAAACATTTGTTCAAAATGAAGCATTTTCTAGCCAGACTAAAAACAAAAATAAGTATCTTTACCAGAAGTACCTACTATCCGTTCGATCCAAACCAAATTTAGCAGTAGGCTACAATAAAATATAATAAATATTTGTTTTAAATTTCATATCTACATATTGTTCCAAAATTGAGCATTTTGTGACCAATATAAAAAAAATAGTGGTACCGGAAGTACCTTCTGACTGATCCATGCCAAAATTTGTAGTAGCTTATAATATATCATATTAAATATCTGTCGTAAATTTGGTAGCTATAGGTCGAAAATTAAAAATTTTACACCTAAAACAAAATAAAAATTTCCATATTGGAAGATTTGGGAATTAAAAAATTATAAAAGGTAACTTGAGAATTTTCCGTTTGGAATTTTAAAGTTTTCAGGTGGAAATTTTTGATTTTGTCCCTCCCTCAAATGCCTTTGTTTCATCAGTGTTGTCTATTGAAATTTTTATTGAATGACAATAGTGATCCATGGCCTACAAATTCTAAAATCATTAAATGAAATGTTTCAGTATACACCCAGTTTAGTCATGTAAAGAAAACTATGAAATACAGGTACTTCATTTCTCTACCCAAAGTCTTTTTTAAGCTTATTTGCACATTTTAAAAGAAAAAAATACAATCTATTTGTAGAAATTATCTCGTATTGACAATAAAGTAAAAATAACAAATACGTCGACAAATATATTGATAAGGGCACATACATCTTTTGATGAAATAATACGGTTAAAAAACTGAAATCTTCTTGAATTACGGAATGATTTCCTACTCGATGAAGAAAACTCAGAAAATAAGTCGGATATTTGGTGATGTTTTGTGGTTTTATTGTCTGACCAGTCTGTGAGACGGGCACTTCAGCTTGTACTATATAAGACCAATAGTTACTTGGTGACATCAGTATATTTATATTTTCTTTGGGGTATTCTAGAGTAACTTTAGTAAGTTCAAAATCCATTTTAGTGAACAACTTTGATTTGACGTCAGGGTGTATACCTATATAACAATGAATATCTTAAATACCTAATAAAATACATAGTCTAAATCTGCACACTATCGAGTAAAGTAGCATAAAATTGGATTCAATGGACTGAAAGTAGAAATATTATTGAATTATTTCAGAATAATATTTTCTGCCAAACAATAATCAATATCTCATTATCACTAAATTTGGAGTACAATTAGTCTGGTTCAGATTCACAGAAATATTTACTTCAAGAGATGTGTCAACTTATTTTATAAGAAAAATATTCAATGTTAAGTTGAAGACTCATAAAAAAAAACAAACAGTTGCTTACAAAGTGATTTTGGTGTACAAGTTGATCTTGCAGTAGTTCAATTTTGGTGAGGAGTAGGTGGGTTGTTGACTAAAACAGAATATACCAAATTACACTAAGAATAATGCAGGAAAATTGAATGTAAATGTTTGCCTGACTCTGAAATTATACTGATATGAAAAGTCAAACTAAAAAAAGAAGATATGCTATTCTTCTTTAGCGTTCTTCTTCCATTTTCTACAACATACTGTGATGTAAAATATTCCTCACAGACACGATACTTCTCACAAATGATGTTTGTTGTCAGTACGCTAATTTCTGATGTCACTCCACTAATACCAATCACCCATTGTTCAAATATCTGTGAAGTATGAAACAGAAAGACAATGGTCAAACATTATTATTTTTCTTTTGATAGGTAATAAATTTTCAAAGGAATTAATAATGATTTGAAAATTAAAAACATACTCACATTTGGGTATCTCTGGTTTGGCATTCTAAGCAGAGTATATTTAGGTGATCTCTTGCCATAAATACAACAAATTTTACTATTAACTAGAACCATGATTCTTGAAGCAACCGCAGAATTTTCTATTTATATTGAATAACTGGCACACTGGAACTAGGTTTGTTACCCTTCAAATAAGGTCAACTTAATGGGTCTTTTAATGGAGACGGAGTGGTTTCCCTCTATTCTGAATTCTATGATGCAAATTTCTGATCATTTTTTCAAGGGGGCGATCCACCCAGATTTTCCAGACAAAACTCGAGTTCTAGACTATCAGATAATCAAAGTGATTTGGAAACATCGGTAAAATGTACACAACCTCTTCAACAAATTGAAGAGAATTCCTCACAAATTCTCTTCAATTCATTGACTAATTCGTGTGAATTGAACAACATTGATTCATCGATGAGTTCACATACATTTAATGGCATTAATTTGTCAACAAATCGAAGAGAATTTCTTACAAATTCTTGTCAATTTGTTGAAAAATTAATTCCTGTAATAAAAAATGTCTAATCGATCAAATTTTGTGACAATTCACAATTCAAATTGAATGAGAGATTCATCGCCTTCAGAAATGAATGATCAATAATCAGTATTAAAATAACAGTTGAACAATAACAGAAACAAACTGATTAGTGACATACTGATACTGTGACTGATAATCAGTAATGAGACAGAAGACTTGTGTTATTGTCCTTCAATATGGATTTGGCAACAAATCGAAGGGAATTTGTAAATGAATTCTCTTCAATTCATCGCCGTGATATTAATCAGGATTCGTCACTATTAAATTAATTAGGATTCAGCGACAAATTGAAGAGAATTCATCTACGAAATCCAGGAAATCTTTACTTACTTCCTCCAATTATGACAAATGACAAAAACTATTTACCCATATTTTTCGTGAATGATATCAAAAACGATCTATTAAATAAATAAAAAAATGATTTCAAAAAGAATTTGATAATAAGTAAATAAAGAAAAACACAAGAATCGAAATTATAACGTCGGCAAGAATCGCTACCTGTGAACCGGAGTGCTGGAACTAGGCAAAGTGAGTTAAAAAGCGTGTATAATAAAAGGTTGTAGTTCTATGGTGTTCCGTTGCTCAGTTCTCCATGTATCAGACTATTCGGACGCCACGCATTTTTTAATTTGTGGCATACATTGTCGGACGAAAACGCATGTTAAGCATCTATAGAATTTGGTAGGCTAAATGTGGCAAATTATTTGAACTGGTATGCATGCGCTCAGGTCTCATTCACAAACGACGCTGTAATCGGCCCCAATCAATGACTATTTACCCGGCTGTATCTCGTTTTTCATCGCAAAATGCGAATCTAAAATTACATCTTCTCTCTGCAACAGTGAGAAACAGCAAAAATAATAACACATAAAACTTCTTTCCGCTCCATTGTACATCGTCTTTCGCGCCACGAGAATACCGTCGCTGTCGCCGCCGCCACCGCATTAATATTGTACGCGAATGAAATCGATAGATATAAATTAAATGCTCAAAAGGCGTTTCACCATGGGGGCTCGTTGGTGGGAGGGACGTTGGAGATGTCGTTTCTCGCGTATATTTGCAAATATATCGCCGATTCGCGCCGTTATAATGGTCGAAAATTTACGCTATCGACGAATTCGTCGATGCTTAATTTCGCCATTAATAAGCGACCGTGCGCCATACGTCATAGAGTAGTCGTCTGCCTTCGTTCCTCTCTCATTTTCACTTTCATTCACATTATGTATCTTATCTTTCATCCTACATTGCGCACTTTTCCTATAGTTTTCTTTTACCATCTTTCGCGGCGTTGAAATTTCGTATTCGCGTAGTCTATTTCTTTTTGGTCCTTGGATCTCCTCATTCGTAAACTAGGAAAAACTTCGTTTCTACGTGTGGCAAGCATTCCTACACAGTTTCGTTTGTAATCGAGTATTTTCTCTCATTCCTAAACGTGGAAAAACCTTCTATCCATATAGCGAAACTATCTTTCCATGTAGCAACCACTCGAACGTATGCAGTTTTGTTCGCTGTTTCTTCGGAGCAGACCGTTTGGTATTCTCGTACGGACGAAAAATAAATCGAAGTTTGAATTCTACATTTGAATTTCCTTGGAATATTTTTAGCCTTGTCGAATTGACCTTTTCATAAACGTAATGAGATATCCAGGAAAAAAACTGTGCTGTAACAATATTTTTCTTCATTTAAAATTTAATTAGCTGAGATACCTTGTGATGTTCCCATCCTTTTTTTAAGGATGTACTCGAGGTGTCAGAGAAGGGAAAATTGAACCAAAGGTATCGGGCCCGAGCTTTTTCAGAGGGCCTGGAAGAGCCCAAATTTTGAGATAAATAGCAATTTTCATGTAAATGTTTAAATATAGCATCAGGGCTGTATCCATTGGAGTTTGTGAGTGTCAACCTCCCTAGAGTAAAATGAACCCACTAAAATATGTGTTCTTTTAAATTGTTCCCAAAATTCAAAGAGTCTTCTTCTATATTGTATTTAAACTTTAAACATTAATTTTATTTTTTTAAATTCTTCATATGCAAGCCCAACAACATCTACTACAAAGTATTGAGCTACTTCTGCGATATGCTTATTAGACCTCAGTTGAGATAGTTTCATAAAGTTCAAGTTCTTTAATAACTGAACTCTACGATCACTAAATGGGAACCGCAACTATAATTTTATTGCTTAGAAATTGAAATTAAGAAACTTTTACTAGTAAATCAAGTTATCAATATCATTTCCGGAAATATTTTTATTTTCACTCGAAATTGATGACTGTAATAACTGGTGTCCCTAAATATATTTTGGAAGTATATTCCCAACACTCATTTTGAGTCTGTAACTGAAGTGAACACAACACTTGTATTTTATTCATAATAATCTTTCATGTACATTTGCAGGATAGTTTTAAAAAAGGTCTCTCTCTTGAGATATAAATGTTCGATTTTAGTCTCTTCAAACTGGAAATCAATATTTAAAAATAACTAGAGGTAAAATGTCACTAAGAAACTTACAATCTGTTTCGGTCATAATATCAGTTCCCTTTATTCTTTAATTTTTTCAAAATTTCTAAAGTCATTGTTCCTGGTTTGTTTTGACATTTTCTCTCAAAATAGCGATACAAGACGTCATACTGCTCGTTATATCGAGAAATCACAGCAGAAAGTAATAACAATCTGTCTTTAATCAATTTCAAGACCTTGTGTTTTGAAACATATGTATAAGTTACCCAATGTTTTGTAATCGTTTTGGTGATCTTAAATAACCGTATACATCGACTATCATATTCTCCAATTCGATAGGTAAAATCTTTGTGGAATGAGATACAGCAAAAGTCAAAGAGCGGCAAATGAACTTTATAGTAAATACATGAGGTGTATCAGCATTTAATTTATGATTGACAGAGTTGTGTTAGCCAAAAATAATACTTGTCCTGTCTGCAGCGGACTCAACCATTTTACTTTTATATGGTACTTGATTTTGGTCTTAGAAATCTTTTATCAGCTTGTATAAGCCTGAACTAGTTGCTGTTTTAACCTGAAATACTGAGAAACTCATTAATATTTATGAAGAAATGTTACATAAACCTAATTATGAATGTGAATACTAACTTTTAAAAGAGCTAGAAATTTTTCTTTTCAACTTCGTTAATTTGTACCTGCTCTATACCGCATATCCAAAGCTAGATGTTTACCATTGGAAATATATGTCGTGTTGTGAAATTTATCTCTCCAGTGACGTTGTTTACCAACGCTGTGCATTTTGTGCGATGGCAACAAAGTTTATTTTGCGCATCCTTGTTAATATATATATTTTTTTTAAGTGAATTAAACTAGAACTGAGGGGAAACTGCAAACTTTTTAAATATAAAATACGTGTCGGGTACCATTCAACAATTTTAACTTTGTTTCAATTCTGTTTTGATTATAACACGCTTTAAATATGTATTGGTATTGTTTCACTTTTTTATAACATTTTTTAGGTTTCTCGGTAAAATATGTTTTTTGAGTCGGACGGGTAAGAGACTGATGCAGTAAAAGAGCGTTATTGGCGCTATAGAGCAAAAGTAATGAATAAAACAGATAGGCAATGGTATAAGTTACTTAGATTATAAGAGATCCAGCCGAGTATAACGCGATACAGATATGATATAATATCGAGCCAACAATATTCATGGACTATTCTAACGAAATCGGTCTCCATGATAGCCATAAAAATGCCATTTATGCCAAAATTAGATACTATGACATCTTTATTTGAAAAATAAATCACGATTTTTCCAATCTGAACTTGTGGAAAATTCATGTGATACCCTAAATTTTTGCCTTGTGAAAGTGTTACTATCTGAGCTAGACAAATCACCCCACGTTGCATATAAAATTATTCATTGCAGTGACGTGGCTACGGGAAGAAAGAGGTAACTCCCTCCAGAATCTTTTTACTGTTTGAAAAATTGACTAGGTGTATCTAGAAAAAGGAGAAAAAGATGAAGAAGAAACGACTTCATATCTCTTTCTCTGTATGGCTCTCACTTTCTCATCAAAGCTTTTGTGAAGTGAAAGGGTGTCTATTAAATATAATTAATAATAAATACAGGATTACATTTTTTTGACGTTGAGCTTAAGCTTATTTTTATTTTTCATTCAATGGAGTACTTCCCTGATCGCTCAACGACTTCAAATTTCAAAGCACAAGTTCCGTCAACTCCTAATATGAAAGGTCAATGTAGTTTTAAATACACGAAATCTTGAGTTCCGCCTACATTGAAAACAGCAAGCAACAAAGGCAACTTAAAATCAGTGAAACTAAATGTAGGTAGGTGCGTATAAACTTCTAAGTAAAATGCTGTTAACGGCAAATTTGTCGTGATCATCAAAGAGCACAAACAAAATTTACGTTGAATATGAAGACGAATGTTTCGTTTTTATCGCAACTCTTTTTCGTTTTTTCATCGCAAATATTTCCGTTTGGATTGTCACAAGTTTACGCACTGGGGCAGCATGTTGTTTGTTATTTGTTATTTGTTATGTAGGTAGACGTTATGGCGTACCTTTAGGGAACGAAGATTTTGGGGAGATGTTTTTTAGACATTTTATGTGCTTTCTTCCTACGGTTTGCCGATAAACTTTTTAAAATTCTGTGTGGAAATTTCACTTTTTGAATTTTAAATATTCGGCGAGGAAAAGTTTCGCAGAATTCAGTCTACTCACGCCACTCTCTTGCGGGTTCACTTCGTGTGGAACATACATTTACGTGTAGGGATGTATGTGCATGTGTTACTTATGCGTGTGTATTTGTGTAGATCGTGCGGTTAGCATGGGATGGAACCAAAAGATACGTGTGGCTGTGGACTATAGTTTTACGCAGAAATTAACTCGAAACTGATTTATCGGTTCGAAGTGTTGCGTTCCTAATGAGTTTTTGCGGTATTTTTGGTTGAAACAAACGCGCCTATACGCTGTACGCGGAAAATGGCTTTTTGCTGTGTTGCAAATCCCTCTTTCGCCCCATCTACCGACCTTACAACCATCCCAATTTTCGCAAAATGGTTATGATGTAACGGATTTTTATCTATACTTTCTTTCTGTGGCGCTCTTGTTTCATCCCTCTGCTCACGTTACTCCTACCATACAATGCTTGCAGAAGTTTTCGAGCTACGTTTTTGTTTTTACTCGCATTCCTTCGAGTAAATCATCGCTATTATTGGAAGATGGAGGCTAGGGTGTGGTGCCTTTATTGACATCCTATATACGCCCGTATTTATGGTATGATTTTCGTGGTTATTGTTGGCTGTAAAATGCCGTTAACCCTAGGGTCGTAAATGAGCCTACATTTGTAAAGCTACGTGTTGTGTCGATACGTGGTCAATTGTTTATGGATTGGTGAGATGAGACAGTGGAGTGCAAAAACGTATACATTTAAGAGAAAATACCTCTATTGCTTCCTCCATTTATGGATTGATAATAGCTCCGATAAATATTACGCCGTTGATAAGATTATTTGTAGCCAAATATATATTTGGTTTGGAAAATTGTGGCATTATTAATTGCCAAGGGCAGTGAGGGTAAAAAAACTCTCCCCGTAAAATTCAATTTCTCATGCCAGGTATTGAGTACATCCGATTCCTTCCATTTCTACAGAATTTACGATTATTGAAAAAATTTTGTGTTGATTACGTCATTGCTCCGTCGATGGAAGAAATTTTTGCAAAATGTTTTGTTCTTTATTAGCAGTTACCATTTTTAGGGCCCATTAAATTTGTTGTGGAAATAGAGCTATTTCGACGAATGACATAAATTTCTAAAGAACAGATATTTGTAATCTTATTTTCCCATAACTTTGAGGAGTTTTCTCAGCTTGGCGTTCGATATTCTCTTTCCAGAAACTGATAAAATAACTTGGAATTGTAACTTCACCTCTACTGTTCCCCTGATTAATAAATTATAAATTAAGTTATACTTTTGCCAACGAAAAATTTTATTACAGTTGTAGTTAAGAATTCAAACGTCAATATTTACCGTTGTTTGGTTGCTGAAGATTATAAAGTTCGAATATCCATTGAAGGTCGACACCAAAAAATTGAAAAATATTTTCCTTCAGCAGCATTCAGTCATCATCGATAATATATTCGTCATGTCATGAGTATTCAATTACATTAGTCAGTAATGCATTAATCAACCACGAACTTATTTTTCTCCTCAAATTTTAATTCAGTTCTATGGTCGCTAGATGAATACAAGAGTTAATGGTATTCCCCCTTGGGTGAGCACATGCCATCTGAGTTAAAGACATGCCAATATAAAACCAAATTGTATAATACGTAATTCATTAAAACTTATGTGCACATTACCAAATCAGTTTCTGACTTGAGTCTTCAATTTTAAAAACAGATGGGAGTGGTGAAACAATCTGTGGGTAAACCGAGTATAGATTTTTTTGGGCTACATTTTCTGCTCAACTTCAGTACCTATTTAACAAAACTGTGTTCACAAATTCTAAACAGCCTAAGGAAATGACAAATATAATTTCACGCGTCGTGAAAAATTGTTCCACATGTTCAAGGCTTGAAAAATTTTGAAATGGACTCGCACCAGCCACGTTAACATTCGGACGAGTGTACATTTTTTGGGTACCTAACTGCGGTTAGGATTGAGCTATTGAGAATCTGAATGGATAAAATTATACCTTATTCGAGACAAATGATACAGTGCGCGAGATGTACTCTGCGTATTTTTTCTACATTAATCGTGAAGTAGCCCTCCTGATCCAATCTCAAGTCAAAAAAATAAAAAACTTGATTGTGATGCAGATTGCCACCTTAGAGTGACTCGCCGATTTTCACTATTTTCTGAGATTTTTTCCCCCTCACTATTCCCTTTCATTTTCATAATAATCAAACGTATCTTCGTTTTTTTTTTTTTTGCTCTAAACCAGAGTATCCGCATCAGAAATTTGTCTGCGTTGCGCTGCACACTTCCTTTAGTTTACCGCACCAAACCCAAGCGAATTACATTCTTCTCACGAAATGCAGTTACTAGACCTATATCTAGCTTTTTTTTTTTTTTTTTTTTTACCTTGCAACAATACTCTGTAATCGAGGTTTCCGTTAACAATTTCTTTAGCGCGTAAAACGGCTATCACGCGCGTTCAAAATTTTTTCCATTTGCTTTCTTTAGCTTTTCCTTATTTTTTTTTTCCATTTTTTTATTTTTTCATTATACCGTACGTACCTACGGTTTTTTGTGCGTTTGCGATAAGAACTGCCAAAGTATGGACGACGACGAATCCTTTACACGTTCTCGTTTAAACCACCATCACTTCTTCTCGACTACCCCATTGACCTGTGTGTTATTTTATGCGCACAAGGGTGAAGCGCGCGGAACTGTTATTACACTATAATCTGCAAACTACCACATTCAAAAGGAAAAAGAAAGTATGAAAGAAAGAATACAAAAAAAGAAGAAAAATAAAAGAAAGAAATACTGAAAGCCAAAAAACCGCCCTTATATACTTCGCTCGACGAAAAAGACCCCTCGTTTATCAAATGGGGCGCACGAGTAACACGAAATATTTATGTCTCCATTATACCTCTCCGAAGTAAATTAATTTAATTGCGGAGCTGCTTTTGTTTAATAAGTCTTTTTTTCTCTGTTTGGCTCTCTTTTCTTCGTCACCTTTCTTTCTTTCTTTCTTCATGTTTTTACATCAGCTATTTGAACACACTCCTATTGCTTCTTGTATTCGTTTATTTTTAATGTTTTTTTTTGTTTCGTTTTTCATTCTTGTTTTCTCTTCGATAATCAATGTAAATAATCTTTGGCTACGTTTACGTCGTACTCTTGTGCGTAGTTTTTCTAGGTGTCCGGGCAAATTCACTTGTGGAGGAGGGTGGAGGGAGTTGATGAAGTGGTAAGAAGGAAAATTGTGAGTTGAATCGAGCGCAAGCTGCAAACGTTAATGATGATGGCGATGTAAATGCAAATGGAGGGTGGAATAATGAATAGGTGATAACACCTTTTGTTTTATTGACCGTTTTCAGGGTACATGTCAAGCTAGACACTAGACCAGTGGTTTTCAAACTAGGGGTGTGAGCGTACTTCAGTGAGGGCGCGAGACACCCTCCAAAAAAAAAAATCAAATAAAAATTGAATTAGTAGTAAAAAAAAATTAAAAAACAAAAACAATAGGCTACTATCTATCGGCTTCCTTCATTTCCTCTACTTTAATCACGTTTTTTTCTGCCACATTCGTTTCTATCAATTTTTCACGCTCAGTTGTCATTTTTTCAGTTGATTGTTTCACGGTTTTTCATACTTTAGCCTTATTTAGTCATATTCAGTGTTGTTCAATTTTTTCAGTGTACTTTTGTGAGTGTTTCTACATTTGAAATGGTGTCCTCAAAAAATATTGCAGTAATCCGCTTATTCAGAAAATAAAATTATTCGTTTTAAAGTACGTATATGTTCCCCTTTAAAAATATGATTTATTATTTATTTGAAAATTGGGTCGAGAAGTGTTGGAACTGGGCTTGGGGACATGACCAAAAAATTTTGAGAACTACTACATTAGACATTGCACTGTATTTTGTAAACCGTCGACGAAATTGCTTTATTCTTTGCAGCAACTGACTTTATTCGTAACTACTTCATACCTATGCGAGGACATATATTTGGTGTTGAACAGCTTCAGTTTTCTCAAATTGTCATTTGTCACTATTCTTGATGTTTGGAAAAACTCAAATGGAGTCATCAATAATTGCATAAAATCTTATAAAGAAGATTAAAGCTAAGACTTATAGAAGGAGAAATAGCTTAAGACTATCATGATCTTTTTCTAGGTCTTACATTTGCTCATTAAGGCATATAGACATCTTCTCCATCCTCTTATTCAACATTGTATGGTTCGTAGCTGAAATATGTCTAATCTCCTCCCTTATCAGATAGTTCTGGCTTTTTGGAGGCTGAATTTGTTTCTCTTAAGTTATTTCATTAAACTTCCCTAAATTGATCTTCTCTCCTTTGTATTTCCTCAGGGAAATAATTGAAAGGGTAGGCAAAATGTCTACATCGTCGGTATTGTTATTTTTTTCAAATCCTGTTGTGAGCTGCTCAAGTGGAATAAGTGTTTTCCACAGAGTTTCTTCTTTTCTGATAAAATATTTTTCAGCTCAAGTATAATATGAAGAGCTATTTTATTTTTATGTCCGTCTCGAAAATTAGGTTTCGAGAAATAGTTAATTCACCCGTTAAATTTGCCTCTCAGTTATTCATCTCTAAATCAAGCGGAAGAGAAAAAACAATGTTATTGGGTGGAAACACTGCTCGTAAAAATAGTTCAACTTAATTTTCGCTGACAACGACCGCTGGCTGTCGTCAAGAAAATAAAATACCATAGCATTTGTCTTTGAATTAATACGTCCTGGATTAGAGTATTTTTTTATTCTATTATACGAATGCTGTAAACAGGGACGAATTTGTGTGACACTGCAATATATATTGATGTGAATCTTGTAAATCCGTTGGGGCCATCTCAAAATGAACCTTGCCGCTATAACTTCTATGAAGTCGAATGTTTCACCAACATTATCCATTGTTCATAATTTTGCGGGGGCTAATTATGAAAATGCTCAACATGCCTATAATTTCAATAAAAGTTTTGTAATTAGCTGTTCGTTAGACTGAACCAACTAAGCGTAAGAAACTAGTGAAATTAGTTAAACTCCATCTTTTAAATAGCCGTTTGTTTTTAATACAGATGAGGCGAACTATTATAATGAATATTCTCGTTGAATTTTTCCTGACACCTTTCTATTTGAAAAGAGAAAGAAGCATCAATCGGCAAAAGCGGATTTTGGTCATGAAGTTTCGGGGGGCTAAGTTCTGGTCAGATTTTATGTATCATCAAACTATATCTTCCAAAGATCTGACCCCTCTAATTGGCGAATTTGAAGAAAAGGTCCGTTCAGCAGATCATCAAAAAGGCTTGATGTTAAAATGAGATTGTCGCAAGCGATGCCAGCGAAAATTTTTTTTGTATCTCTGGAATGCTGAAAACCTTTCTCCTCCAAAATAGTGCTAAACCAAAAGTTCGAAAGTTCTTTCCCACAAAAAATTCTGCCTTTACATGGTTTACTTGGTAATTATTTTCATTACTTCTTCTCTTGAATAAGATTTTTCATTTTTGGAAAAATCTGTGGGAGTGCTGAATGTCAGTTGTGGGGCTTAGCCACCGACACCCTATTAGCAGTTTTAGTCTGTCTTTCTCATACTTTTTTTTTTTTATGAAACATTAAATCCTCCACTGTTAGGGTGTTTAGTATGCTTGAGCTGGAAGATTTTAAAGAAAATTTGTGTATAATCTGCAAAAGTTTTATTAGATTTTTGCTAAGGAAAGAAAATACCTCCCATCGACGGTAGGGTTCTATAGCTTTTGTTTTTAAGGTGAGCCAAAGTGGACCACGATAGAATATTAAAAAAAAAAGGACTTTTAAAAGTGACCTTTACTTTAATGTAATTGTTTGTTGTCCGTTAAGAAATCATAATCCCATTTCTCAACTCATTTTTAACAATATTCAATTTCTGAATTTATGATAATTCTTCTGTGGTGGCCGGTGGGTCAGGCCCATGCTGGTCCACTTGTAGAACTGCCGCTGATACCTACAAGATAACGTTTCAGGACGTAGCGTCGTGCTAATGAATGTCTAACATTAGAGCATTGAATTCTCTACTCCCTATGCCGTTCGAATTTTGCATTCTGTGCAATGATCCTGCCACTCCCAAGTGCCATTCAATCGTCCAGCTCACCAATATCGAACCATTGGCGTAGAAAAAAGACACCTACGTATACGGCACGCTGATTCTGTCGCTCGAAGTTCGATAAGTTTGTAAAGAAAATGCATGCAGGATGTAATTGCCAAACTTTTGTTGTTTGTCTATGCGATTCTCATATTGCATTAGCCTTTTCGGGTTCTTACTGCAAAGAATGGATGGGCGCCGTTGAAAAATATGTTAGGTACCTATATAATTTAACCTGCCTCTATCACTCCATTTGAGAACCGTTTGCAATAAGTTAAATTAAATGACAATTTTACTATTCTTGCCGAATGAAAATAAGGCTGCTTCATATTTGTCGCGAAATAACTGCATGATAAAGTCGCACTCGTATTACTCTTATTCTTTCAATATAGTCTGATGCTTGATGTAATTTTCTTGTACGTTTATTTTAATTTCGTCAAATGTTCCCTTATGCATCCTTTAATTTTATAGCCTTGCTTACAGAAATCGTAATTTTGTATAAAAAAATGGAGGTGCCAGTTAATTTTTGTCACGAAAGTGCTGCAGCTACCTCGCTCGTATTTTTGTGTCTTGAAATACTTTTATACTTGGTATAATATTCTTACATTTATCTCTTATTTCGTTGAATTCATCCCTTATATCCTTTTGCCTCCCAGACTTTCTTACAGAAATTTCGATTTATAATATTACAATGTATTATTATATTGATTATACTAGTCGTTCCTGTGCGAATCATTCGCTCGGATAGCATTGATAATAATTTTATACCTCTATTCATTCTGGCACAATTTGTTAAGGCCCACCTGTAATTTTTCCCTAAAAATTTCGCTCTCCGATTGAAAGACTTCACCCGAGAACTGTAATTAGGCTCAGAAGTTTTTATGGTGTCATTTATGAAAGAATCCTGATTTCACTTTAGAAAGTTTTATTTTTGCTGTGAAGGTTTTGTTTACAGGGTCTCTTCTAAGTTTCATTTTTGCTTTGAAAAATTTTGTTTTCAGGGTATATTTTTTTTTTTGTTTAGAAAGGTTCATGTTTATTGTTTTTTGGGAGTGTTGGTTGTAAAAGCTTCACTCCAAAAGCTGTAATTAAGCTCGAAAGTTTTGACGATGTTACATAGATATGATAAAATAAAGGTATCACTTCTAAAAGTTTCGAATATTCTTTGAAAATTTATTTTCAGGAAATTTCTGGAACTTTGGTTTTTAAAGATCCACTTTGAAAGTTGTAATTAAGATCCAAGGTTTTGATGGCGTCAATAATTTTTAAAATTGAAGGTTCAACTTTGAAAATATAGAATTTGTGGATGATTTGAGTATTTTAATTTTTATGGTACATGTTTTGGGAAGTTGGGCGTTGAAAGAGCGAGAAAGTCGCATGTTTATTCATGTTTGTTTCGTATGAAAGGCACATATTTAAAGCTGCTTTTTTTTTTTTTTTTTTTTTTTTTTTTTACAACTCTGTGTAATTATTAGTTCATTGCATTTATTCTGGACTTCATCGAAGTTTTCTTTAGAATCTGAATGGAGTGATTTTCAAAATAATCGATACAATGACTGTTGCGATTAGTACTCCAGAGTAATGTTTATTTTGCCATTTTTGCGCAAAGTTAGAGTTTTCTGAGTGCTACTTTCGAAATCGATATGCCATACAACGTTTCTGTTTTTATTTCTTGTTGAAAGAAACACCTTAAAAAAGTATTATTATTATTATTATTATATTTCAGAAACGATCCAATTTATAGACTGTGTACAACGTTTTAATCGCAAGGCCGTATAAGAGAACGTAACGTATAATTACGTTTATGTAGAAGAGACTAGAAAAACCAAAAGTGGGGAAAAATATAAGAAAATTAACCAACCATACCAGGGTACTATTGATGAGTTGGAAATTCGGTGCGAACGTTCAGTTTTACGTTCTTTGTTGAGCGATAAAAATCAATGTAAAAGTTAATTTTTCAGTTACAAAGGTCGATGGTACCACCTTCGGGCTCTGTCACTAGCTGCTCTATTACTTTTCAAACAGTGCAAAGTTTCTTCTGTTCAAATTTTTTAAATGTAGGCCTATTTTATTTTTAACTGTTGTTATAGTTTAGGGCCGTTCACGTGTGTTAATTACATAACTGTTGGATTCTAGAGGAGGAAGATATGGTATTCGTATAGCGTGTAAAATAAATCTTATGCACTGAGAAATGTTTCTTCAGAGTGCGTCATACAATGATCTGAACACCAAACTCACTCAATCTGTTATCTGTAGAAATTGGCTTGGTGGGGACTTAAAACTCGTATGAGGTATTAAGGGCTTGCACCCTTTGACAACAATCGCTGCAGAAAGGCTGGCTAATATTTGTCTCTATGATGTTAAACCATTTTACATGAAAAAACGTTAGATTGTAATTACTTGCAATTACTTGCAAGTAATGTACAAAAACAAAACCATGACTAATCAAACAATTACAGTGATGTCACAATTTGGTACACAAACCTGTCTTTTGTCTCTATCTTAACAAGAAATGACAAACCACCCTTATACAAAGATGTACATTTTTATTATGTGTGTGTGTGTGTATGTGTGCATGTAAATAAGCCCCTATATAAACTGTCCGGACTGGCTCTAAAATTGCCAGTGTTTGCCCAGGTTTTGGCTTACCCATATGTGTTTACATATGAAATGGCAGAACACGCAAATAATTTGTTGATTACCTTCTTGTGAGAATATTCTTTCAGGCTTAAATTTGTATTAATAAATTTATCCTTGTAAATCGCAGTAATAATTAGTAAAAATGTTAGATGGTCCCCAATTTTGAGATGCATTACTCATCTTTCAAAACTATTTTGTGCGCTCTTCAAGGGAGCATATTTGTAAAAGAGAATTCCCAAAAAAAACTTACATTCCCTAAATTTTAGTAAATTTCTATCATTTGAAAATTTTTGGAATTTTTTTTCATTTTGTGGTGGTAATGTAATACCTATAGTAGAAATTTGTTCAGAATACTTCACAGCTTATTACAAACTATTTTTTAAAAGTTAATAATTTATTCCAGTTTTCATCCGTCGCTGCTTCAAAAAATTTGGTTTGAGTAGAGTTAGTGAATGCATATCGTCGAGATTGTTGAGAAACCTCGGTTTACGGGAGGATGCTAAAAAGTATTTTGTGTGAAAATCGGTATCACGTATTTTGTTTTTTGTGAAACTTGCTGTTGGTAAAGTTGATTGGTGAAAATTAATATAATGAAATAGCATTCGTGTTATTGTGTGAAATTTTCTTATGAAAATGGCTGTCGTGATTATCGATTGGTGCAAATTATTGGTTACTATCTATAAAATTACTGAATTAATAAAGGGGTGAAGGATTTGAGAATATGCCCAAAGTTTTTGACTCTGACTTTTTAATCTTTCATAAAATGGTTGAAAGTATGTGAATTTGATGCATTCTTTTAAACTCACATTAAATAGGTATTCAATATTTACATATTTTATCATTAGAAAACTTAAATCCTTCAAACAGGCCTAAACATATTTATATATCATTATTCACATCATGAAATATCTTCCACGATTTTTAATCAGAGGACAACTTTAATTTTTGGCTTTCGCTCACTATAGCGGTAGCTTTTATAAGCTTTCACAGATATCTTGTAATGTTTCATAGAAATTGAATATATATATTAGACTTGCGCACCACCCAGCAGGGGTTTTTATAAGCTGTTATTTTACTCACTACTGCGATTTATAAAATATACCAATGCTGCTGCCAACCTTCCAAAACAAAATAATGTTTATTTCGCATGAACCTAAAGCCTAAAAAAAAAGTGTATCTTTTTAAAATTTGTTTTTAACCTAAACTTATTTACACCTACTTTTCATGAAATATATCTTTCTCAGAAACTGATCTCACTAAAATTTAAATACCTTCAAAGGAATTAGCAGCTAACACAGAAATTCAGGTATACATTATCTTTTCCTCACATGTGCTTCATCGTAGCATTAGCTTTGTGCATTAAAACACCTCCGCCCTCTAGAAAATTTTAAATTGGTTGAGTAAAACTTTGGGTCGTGATGTACAATTTCTACATATAGAGAGGATTTGGGGGTTCGACCAACATCACTTATACTTATTGATCTAAAAATAAAACATAAAAATTTAATTGGTATTTCAATAGCGGAAAACATTTTAGTTGATGCACCCAATTGAAAAAACTTTGAACAAAAAATTCTATTAGGTACAATTTTTGAATTACAAAATATGTAATTTCTTTCAAAACTTTGTAAATTTCCAATAATTTTGATGAATTTAGAGGGGAAAAAACATGAAAATTTAAATTTAACTCGGTATAAGTTTTATATTTACACATCAAAAAATACTTATGTAGTAAAAATTCAGCAGTGGCTAAATTCTTGGCAACCATCAGTTTGCTTTTATAAGTTATACATTACCACTGTTTCTCATTGAATGGCTGACAACTTGAAGCAATGGCTAAAAATACTGCTTGATAACTACAAAATAATGAAATTTGGGATATCCCACTATTTTGTTGTTTTCAAGTGAAATTTATTCCAATTAGGCTCTACTAGTCAGCGCTTGTGTTGCCCAGAAACTGAGTTCCAATGGCTACAAAAGACCTTTAGGGTTTCAGCTCAATTTCATTCAATCACTATGTAAAATTATCATTGTTCATCAATGCATTTTTACTCTTGATTTACCACTGAAATCAAAAATCAGGAGAGATGAAACATTTGAAGCTGATTTTTGCCTTTTTAATTTATGTATTGGGTTTTAGAAACGTACACCTTTTATCCAGCGTCTGAGGTTTTTTTTAATATCGATATGAGGGTAGGGAATAGTCGGGAACCGATGACCAGTGATCTCCCAGCATGAATTTTCCAGTCACATGTGGGAGTATCGATCGAATCAAACTAAATTTTTAGTCGGGTATTTGACGGCCGGTCTGAAACCTCCATCCTCTCAGTTGTGAAACCGAGCACTACCTTACTGCGCCACGAAGACAAGTTTATTTTATTACGGCGATGTTACTCTAATTTGGTATCATGTAAAAACAAATGTCAAGAGAAATACCTGAACATGGGATGGTAATGAGTAAGATTTTGACCTCTGGTTTCATTCACTGCAACACATCAATAAAAAATACCGCCCATGTTATCCTTTATTTGGGTTGACCTCGTAACCTGCCGAGAAAATCATGGCTTCGGCGTATTTCGTGAGAAAAAAATAAGACTAATCACATCATTCCATCTCCTTTCAAATAAAACAAAACTTCTTTTGAAACTCGATAAAAATTAGACCGTAATTTTCGATTAGAGTTTGAAAAGAAAAAAAAAGAAAAGAGAACGGCAATCAGAAAATACCTTCCGACCAAATAAAAAAGAAAAAAAAGCATTTTCAAAAAAAGAGGGAAAACGAAAATGTGGAAAAAATCAAACCCTTTAGGTATGAAATTACATGAAGCTTTTTTTTCTTTCTCACTGTGTAAAACGATATTTTTTCGACCAACTTCTGCGAAATGGTGTTTAAAAAATACTGAGGGGATTGTTCGAATACTGTGTGGTGCATTATTTAGAAAATTCGATAATATCGTTCATATAACTCATATAGGGTGGGAAGGGTCATGTCATACCTAGCCGGATACTCACGCTCTTTTTTTTTCTTTTTTTTTCTAATTATATTAAAAGCGTTGTATACGTTTTTCTCTTTTTCCCCCATTTCTATTTCGAAGCCTTTGAACCTGGGAATGTGTATTTAATGCTCGAATATCGGTAAAAACGAAAGTTCTAACCCTTTTTTCCCTATTTATTTTTTTACCTTTTATTTCTTTCTCTCGGTCTATCACGTAAAAGAAAAAAAAATTTGACCAATTGAGAATCGATCGGTAGGATGGGGATGGCCAGACCCTCCTTCGTTATTATTTAATTAAGTAATTAAATATTCGTGGGCACGATGCGACTGAATAATTTACCAAGCCAAAATTTTAACGGTAAGAAGGATAAAAGGTATCCATGACTTTGTAGGGTTTTTATTTTTGAAAATTAACCCAATTTTTCGGTACAGTTTTAATGACGTGGCTAGGTTTATTTGAGTTCGATTCGTTTCTTTCTTTTCGCCTTTAGGTTTCATGAGTTTTTTTGACCAGAGAATCAAAAAGACTGAATTTTCATATTAGGAGCTACCATACAGTTTTTCTTTTCAACTTTTCGAATTTTTTTTTCGTTTTGAAATTAGATTTGTATAAAATTACCTATCTTGGCTATTCAAACTTTAATTGAAAAATATGAATTAGGTGGAGGATTAAACATAGAATAAGTGGTCGAATCTCAAAAAGAACTTCGGAGCTATATCATTCGTTCTCTTTTATATATTTGTTTTTGTCTTAAAAAAGAACTAACTATTTGTAATTTAAAAAATAACTTGAATTAAGAGTTCTTACATAAAATTCTGTACTTGTAAGTTATACTTAGCGTCAAGATATCAAATAAAATTCGGAAATGAGTGGTTACAGAAGCAAATCAGCTCAGATTATAAACGTAAATAAGATGCAGTAAACTGCGATAGAATTTTAGGAAATGAGATAATCGATGGAAATAGGCGAAATTTTTCAATTTATATGAATTTCGAAGCTTGCGAATGAGAAGGAAGAATTCGATAGTTTGAAGAAAATAAAAGTTGATTTTTTTATCCATTAATAACTATTTTGTCTGACGTAGGCATCTTGGCCAATCGGTACCTATGGCAAAGTGAAGAAAAGGAAAAGTGCTAAAAGGATTCATAATTTATGTAGAAAAATTAAATCAAGTGAGAAATAAAACTGAATTTCAAGTTACGTAAAAAAATGGAATATTATGAAGATGTGGAAAGTGGTAAGGATATAAATCGATGCTGAGAAGAATTTGGACTGAGGAATATATAGATTGAGGTATTTTACATGTAGTAATTTATGTTTCGTTCAGTGGGAGTATCAAAATGTAAAGGACAAAGAGGTGTGGGGGAGAAGGTAACCTGAAGTAGGTGAATTAACGTCAGTGAATGGATGAAACAGAGTTAGTATATTTTTGAGGCGATAGAACGGAAGAACTGAAGAAAATAAGATTATCAAGGATGAAATGGCAGATCTTATTTAATGGTGGTGTAAAAGGAATATGAAATGGTTGTATGTTGGTGCTGGAATTGAATTTAGTGTTGGTAGTGAATAAGTTTATCCTATGCAGAAAATTGGTTGTTAGAGATTGAGGAATGAGGATACACGAAAGAGGGAAATTTAATGTGGGGGCATCAGCAGTCTAATCCAAATGAAATGAATTGGGATTAAAATTATGTGAAAAGGAGAACATCACATGAGTCGTGAGGTATAGCTTCCATAGCATCGATTGAGTCGAACACCAATAATGGATGACGAATAATTAATTTAATGTAAAAAAGAGCTTACAGTATTTTCAAACATTCTTTCACGGAAATGTAACTTTCAGAGGGCAGTTGAAAAGCTATTATTTAAATTGGTCTTCACACTGGGAGCTTCAAGGAGAGAACAATGAACAGTGAGGGAAATAAATGGGCACAATCTGAAGCGAGGAACGGAGGGTTATGACGCTGTAACTAAAGTATGAACGTACGGTGTTCGTTACAGCTTAAGGGAAACATATTTAGTGATGAAAACAAGAATTCGAAAGAATGGTGAAGTTTTAATAAAACGATGAAAGGAACCATATTGATAGGTGGACCGCTCAGTTGCCCATTCAACATCTTTGATGGCTAATTTGAAACGAGGAAGGTTATAAATCGAAAGGCAAACATACTTCAGCTGCGTAAATCTTGTTACAGGAATTTGAGTAAAATGATTGAGAATATAAAAAAATTTGAAGCAAACTAAGACTATTTATTATTATAAGCTTTTATTCTACTCACTGTTGCGATTTTAAAATTTACCAATACTGCAGCCAACCTTCCGCAACGAAATAATGTTTATTTCGCATGAAGCTAAAGCCAAAAACTCTAGCGCAGCAAGTCTGGTTAGAAAATATAGGTTTTTGAGAAAAAAAATTATGAATTTTGATGGTTACATTAATTATCTGTAAGTTTATATGCGTTAATGGTATATTATGATTGTATGAAATGTGTTAGCTGCTGACAAAAATTAGACAATGTGAAATTTAAAAGCATTATTTCTTATAAAAATGAAAAATTAATTATGATGATAAAGTATGATACACATAATCATATAATTTAAAATAAAAACAAAAAAATATAATAAATTAGGTTGTGGGGACATTACTCGTATGAGGTAATAGGGGCTCGCACCCCTCGACGACAGTCGCTGCCCAAAGGCTGGCAATAATCGTCTTTATGACGTTAAACGAATTTACACTGGTGCGTTTGTATGTTCGTACCTGTACGTACGTACAGGTAAGATGCATTGTACGGGCCAAGATCAATTACCTGAGAACGATCTCAGTAATGTCACGACCTGGTACCAAACGCACTGCGTCGTTTCTTATCACCTCAACGGAGACAAGAAACGACGTAACGTATGACATAATTACGTACATGTACGTATGCATGTGTGTCGGTGTGCGTGTACCAAATCCTGTATATAAACTCTCAGAACAGGCTCAAAAATTGCCAGTGTTCGCCGAGGATTTGGCTCTCCCATACTTAATCGTATGAAGTGGCAGAACACGCAAATACTGTTTAAGACCTTCTAGTGTGAATATCTCTCACGACAAGGTATTCCACATAGGTTAAAAACGAGTTTTTAAAAAATACGCTTTTATAATTATTTGAAGAAGAAAATGAAAATGGCGAAAGAGAAAATAAAATTTCTTACTTTTTTTCCGAGACAGAAACAAACAAAAAATGAAAAAACAACTGATAAAAACGGATATAAGTGTATGTGTGCGTGTGTCGCAACACGTGAAAGCAGTGCTGAAGTTGCTTATCCGCTGTACTTCAACAAATGAATGAGTAGAATAAAAGCGTATAATAAAGTAATAAAATGAAAAAAAAAAAAAAACATGAACATGTGGTTAATTTAAAAAAAAAAAATTTGATGCAAATTAGAAAAAAAAGAGCAAAAAAAAGCTTTACCAGACGTACCATCCGGTCAATATGTACAAAAATTGGTAGTATGCTACAATAAATTGGAACGAATATTTATTTCAAATTTCGTACATATGTTTTCAAAATTTTGAATTGTATGACCAATACAAAAACAAAAATAGCGGTAGTGGAAGTACTGTCCATCTGATCGGTGCCAAAATTGGTAGATTTACTACACTGAATTAAAAGAAATATTTATTCCGAATTGCGTGGCTATCGGTGTAAAATTAAGAATTATATATACAAAATAGAAACAAATATGGTGGTATCGAAAGTATTGTCTCGCCAATCCGCAACAAAATCAGTAGGTCTGATCCTTTGTTCAGTAACAATGTTTGCAAAAAATTTCTTGATTATTGGACAAAAATTGCAACCTGCACCGTGAGAGCAAGAAATAGACTTCTATCTATCTGTCTGTCTGTCTGTCTGTCTGTATGTCTGTCTGTCTGTCTGTCTGTCTGTCTGTCTGTCTGTCTGTCTGTCTGTCTGTCTGTCTGTCTGTCTGTCTGTCTGTCTGTCTATCTGTCTATCTGTCTATCTGTCTATCTGTCTATCTGTCTATCTGTCTATCTGTCTATCTGTCTATCTGTCTATCTGTCTATCTGTCTATCTGTCTATCTATCTATCTGTCTATCTGTCTATCTGTCTATCTGTCTATCTGTCTATCTATCTATCTATCTAATCTATCTAATCTATCTATCTATCTCTCTATCTATCTATCTATCTATCGAATCTATCTGTCTATCTGTCTATCTGTCTATCTATTTATATATGAATTTGAGTTATTGGTGCCAAAATTTTCCTGAGGTCATTAGTCGAAAAAATGTACTACCTTCAACTCTGGGGGCTAATACCGCACCAAGCCTATTAAGTAGATTTTCTGAAGAAAACCTATTTAAAAAGAATAAATAAAAGCTTATCTTTTAAAAATGTTTTTAGCATAAACTTATTTTAAACTTTTATTTTTTTATTTTTTATGTTTTATTTTCATAATTTTAGTTTTGTTAGCCCTCAAATAAAACGTACTCCTTTGTGATTTCACAGTCTATAAAAATATGTTGGATCGGCTTTCAGCTCGCGTTTCAGGCTTTTTGTCGAAATTCTTACGATTATAATATTAACGTGTGAATGTCTACGTGTGCGTTAGAACACGACTTTAAGCCATTTCACGCGCCAACCTTTCTGAAAATTTAAACCTCCCCAGAGAATGTGTGGCGTACGCTTTCACACGCGCACTCTAATAATGTCGCAAGACATACGTGCGTACGTAAGAGCACAGTTCGTAATATTTGATTACAATATGCGAGTAAAAATTTAACCTAGGCACTTCCTGAATGAATAACTTGAATTTTACAGCTTAGCCAGTTGGTAAAAATCAGAAGATGGCTGACGTGTGATTCAGCAGCTATAACGAAGCATGTCTCCTGATGACAGATAAAATTTTTTCGCAGCATCTTAAAGAACTGGATGCAGACTGTCATCAAATGGCAACTATTTTACTTTGCCAAATGTCTGTTTCCGTGTTATTCACCAATTTAAGCGCTAGCTGGCATTTTCTTCGCTCCACTTTAGGGGACTCGAGATGTTTCACTTTACTCATGATTTCCCTAGTTGATACTCGTCATTAAAATTGAGAACAGAATGAATTTGATGCCTCGTACGTTGATGTTGGGTTCTTCATAATTATTCGTTAATGAATTGAAATGGATGTCGACAGCAAAATCGAAAAACTCTGTAGTGAAGGTACTTTTCGTTTCGACCAGATCAGATTTATGGTTCAAAAATCTCGACAGCAATATGTTTGAACTAAGTTAGCTAATTTTAAAACCTGAAATTTAAGTATTTACGACATTTAACTACCTTGCACGAATTAACTTCTGGCTGATAAAAGTACGAAAATTGAAAAAAATTGAATAAAAACTCCTGTACGTTTTGATACAGAAGATTTTTTAAATTCATACCCTTCTACCTAATTTCTAATGACTACTTTTGTACACTGTAGAGTACCTCATTTAGGTCAGTTTTAATGCCCCGTTTGTAAGCAAACTGTGTAAAAATAACTGATTCGTTATAAAGAAAAATAACATAATTCTCTCAATCATCATTTTAAATTGTGAAGAGAAAAAAATATTCTATTTGTAATTTTCTTTTGACTTGTGAGCGGTGCTGCGCTGAACGTAACAGAAAAATATATATTTCATCCTTATTCACTCTATATTTGAGGAAAATATCCTTACAGATTTCGCAATTTTTGCATTATGATTCAGAAAACGTTTCCTAAAAATTTTGTAACAAGCTTTTCTCGTATCTTATGTGTTTTGAATTTGTATTTCATTGTGATGGTTTATAATTCTCAACTATTGATTATTTTTATATGCAATCAGATAATGATAAAATTATAGCAACTTGGAACGCTTTATGTTTGGTTTTGCGTAATAAGATGAAAATTTCGTCAAAAAGTAGGCTACCGACTATTGTTAAAGACTGTCTAAAAATGAAAATTGAAAATTTAATACCTAAAAATAATAAGGTGTTAAACTCTACCCATTAATTATTCTTTGTGAACCATGAACATTCCATCCGAAAAAGCAGTAGCGGAATCAAGATCGAGCAATGCGTTGGTGGAGTGTACTTTGTAGTAGTCGAAAGCGAAAATTTGAAATTTTTATTTTAATTTTCTGTAAATCCTTGAGCTAGAGGATCACAGTCAAAATTAAAGGGGACATAGGGCGAAACCCTTTCGGAAAAAACAGAAAATACGAACGTGCTGTAGAAAACAAAAAAAAACAATAGAATAAGTAGGTGTTTCATCTTATTGTTCATTCGATGGAAAAATGACATGACCTTGTGTTTCTCCCAGAAGTTTTATCTCCCAGGCTGTGCCACTGCGACAAATTGCGTTGAAAAATAAAGTATTTTGAATATTTTCACTGGTAGCCAATTTATTACAGATTCAGAAATTTGAGACTGAACATTGTTATTTGATGGGTTACGATGGTAGGTCTGTAATTATTATTTCAGACAAGAATTGTTTTCACCCCTTCCAGATTACTAACTTAGTATCATTCGTCGATGAAAATTTTGGATTTAGTTTATAAAAAACACCCTGTAGACTTGTAAATTATAAATCTAGTTGTAGACTCAATTACGTCTATTCTTCAGAGCTGCTTTTTGCGTACGTTCGAATTTTTTTTTTTTTTTATAAACTGCGCAGTCTGAATTTTGTTATTCACTCATATGACTTCAACTGCAATAAAATGTAAAATGTCACAAAAGTTGATGCCGCCTCATAAATGCCTTTCACTCGAGAACGGTTTCAAACTAATTAAAATCATAAAGCGTAAATGTCTTGTCATTTTAGGCGTCACGTCGTCAAATTCTGTACAGATGTCTGAAAATTATTTCTTTAAATGAACATGCACGCAGTTCGATCTGAAAAGGGGGAAAAACATGTTCAAATCCGTATACTGAAATGACGATAAGTATTAATTCCCCCTTTCAACCACCGCATACCATATTTTATTTCAACAGATTTTCCCAAAAATACATTGAAGATAGAAAAAGAAAGAGATTGTACGGCGGAGGAAGGGAGGATGGGGAGAAAAAAAAATCGTTTTTGTTTTATTCTCAACGCACCCGTTGGAAATAACTTAATTTATTTGCACCCTCTTGGCATTTCTTTTCGACTTTGCGAAAATTCGAGGAGAAAAAAGTTATAAAAAATTCGCATCTTCAAAATTCGCTCGTCTCGAAAACGAATGTATGGATTTTGGATTTGTATTTCACTTTTTCTCATTCCTTTGAAAAATCGAACGAACTGAAGTTGTGCCCGTTGTGAAAACTTAAAGCAAAGTTGTCTGGGCATTGAGCAATCTTGCACCATTTTAATTCATAAGGAGACGTTTAGTGAAGTTCTATTTTTTTACCCTTCGGCAGCATTAGAGAGGATTTTGTTCTAGAAAAATTCTCTGGTTAGATTTTGTCTTATATAGTAATTTTCGACGAATGTTCGCGAAAACTCTCGCAATGTCAGAATTGAGTGTGGTGAGACATGAGATTTGGGGCTGTGGCCTGTTCAGAGTGGTTAAAAATATGTTGGCCAATTTGGAACGCAACCCACATAACATTTACATAATTGAATTGTTGTCCCAAGGAATATCGCAGAAAAATTTCCGAATGTCTTTATTAAAAATCCATTGAGATTCTTTATGAGTAAAAATTTGACGTTGTTCCACGTGGACGATCTAATAGATCAGTAATCTCGTGCTATCAAATGGCTGACATTTTAGAAAAGAATAACTCCACATGTAAGGCAATAATTTCTGTGAGTCTAACATTGTTTGTGACACGAAAAAATCGACTTTTTATTCATTCATATACGAACCAGTTTCTGAAAATCAACTTAGGCCGGTATTCATAGTCGATACCAAGTGTTCACTAACCTATGGGTCTGTTTTTAAACTGCAGTTAAGCTGAGAATAATGAGAAACTTAGCTTTCGTGTGAGAAACTACATTAAAGTTATGAAAAAAACCAAGTGTCACTGAGAAATATAGCTGAGAACTGCAGGTTTTAAACTGACGCTTAGGTTAGTGAACGCAAAGTGTCAGCTATAAATATCGGCCTCAGTGTTCCCTAACCTAAGTGTCAGTTTAAAACTTGCAGTTCTCAGCTTTATTTCTCATTAAAATGAAGTGTTTTTCGCAGCTTTAATACCTTTTGTGGTGAGGAAGCTACAATTCTCGTTATTCATGGAATGAACCTCCATTCCAATAAAAATTCCGTCTGTGTTCACGAATGAAAAACTGAGACGAAAGTATCGTGCTACCTAGACCCCATTATATTTAGTTCCTTTCATTTTTCGCGAGTCCTCATGAGAAATTCTTCAATGTTGGTCGTATCTGTAAGATAAAAGCCTCATTTAGCCCGTAAAAAATTTTTTATGAATTAAATTTTTCTTTTTCTCCATTTAACTTCCTGAAACTAGTTGTCTCTTAGCCACTACGATTTTCAGAAGCTGATAGCAAAATGAGTCCCCAGCGATTTTTATTTAATCAAATAGTTTTACATCGAGTCTAGTCTCGGCTCTATTTTCCCACTGATTAAGTTAAGTTCTGATTGTTGACAGGTAGACTGATCAGAAGTAAACAAGCAAAATATTGGGTACGGTAGATGAAATTAGGTTGGGTGAATATTTGCAGTGTTTTTTTGGGTCGTCAGTTTTGAATCTTATCGATGTCTTTGATTGCTGTACTAATGATCTAATCGGTATGAAACCTGTCTATACCACTTTTGACCAATTTCCAGAATATACATAAATGATGAAACTGTATTTTAATTCATCCATGTGGAGTAAATTCGCTAAAATTACACATTTGACCTCAACTCGATGATCATCGAAGATCCGAAAAAAGAGGGTGGAACTCAACTCAGTGAAAAAGGGAATGAAACTCGAACTTATTGAAAATTTGGTATTTGGGACTTGACTGAATAAAATCGTTTTCGGAATAGTAGCAATTGATGCTTTTACTGTAGATCAACCTTAGCAAGAAAAAAGTAAAGAAAGTAAAATAAAATAAAATAATAATATTTTGGAAGGGGAAGGGAAATAAAAAATAATAAAAATCTATAAATAAAATTCGTATATTTTCCAAACCGCCGACGGTGTCCTTCGGTTGACAAGGAGATTGAGAAACTGAAGAGAAGGAGATGAAACGAAATAAAACAAGAAAAATAAGGATAAAGGATGTTCGCTCGTTGCTTTTTCTTCTGGAAGGAACAAAAAAAGGAGAGAAAAAATGACGGGATTTTCTTGTTTGTAACAACATTGACAGGTATATACTTCCGATAACCGTTTATCTTGTCATTTTCTACACAGTAAAGGAAAGATAAAAAAATGTAATTGTGTGTGTATTTATGCAAGTGTGAGAGAGAGAGAGAGAAAGAGTGAGCAAGGGACAGGGAAAGAATAAAATAGACAGAGACAGAGTGTACGTACCGATTTTGCCAAAATTGAAAACTTTATAGCCGTAAACGTGGAAGAGAACTTTTGTTTTCGAGCTTTTTGAAAATATGCGCCGAAAACACGTTTCATTCGGAAGTGCGACCACCGCCATCATCTTTTCGCCTTATTCTGTGCCCCCTTTCAGTCCCATTTCCCTTCCATCCCTATTTGTCGATTCGTCTATCACCCGTTTTAATGAGAAACTTTTGTAGTGGTAGATGGTTAGAAGTTTTTAAAAATTTATAAACCGTGTTGATGAAAATTTCTTCAAAATCATTTTTCGGTTGAAGATTGTTTTTGTTTTTTCTTTCCTTTCTTTATTATTTTTTGTTTTCGCCATTTTTCTCTTAATAACTTTTTCTTTTGTCCTCGGATGTCGTCAATGTGTTGAATAATACGAACGATGAACTATGTACTGTGTATCTTATTCGGGCTACATGAAGATGAGACTCCAGGTTTTTGGCATATTCATTGTTTGAACAATGAGGCGTTGGATTCCATTGAGTTTCTTATATGTGAATGCTTTCACGCTTTTTTTTTTTTGACTTTCAATAGTAATTCTGCGAAATTATCTAATCTTATAGGGTGAAATTTTACTCGTAGCTGTTATAATAACAAACAACTCTACTATAATAACTGTGTCTGCCACAATATAATTTTATTTATGATTCTGCTAAACTACTTATATGAGTAATCGACAATGTGATATTTTCAATTTAAAATTAAAAAAAAATCCCATTATAACAAAAATCACTCATCCAACACCTAACGTAGTAAGTATTATTTTCATGAAATTGAAATTATGAGAAAAAACTAATTGTCGAAGAGTAATCATGCTTTATTTATTATTGTTTTTTATTATCACAGCTGGTGCCTCATAGCGCATCGTGTCTTGATTTTTGTTTCAGATAATAGTTACTTGTTACCAGGGCTGTGGTCCTCAACTGAGTGAACTATTTTTGACGATAATTGCGTACCATAAGCAGGAATTTTTGAATGTTTTTCTTAATACTAACTGAGAGACCCTGAAGTTGTACGTTGAACTAGTCATTTGTATGAGTGACTTGCAAATTTTTAGTTCGAAGTGTGTAGAGCGCATACTAGAGTTGAATACTTTTTTCATTTATTGTGCGTCGTATTATATTGCATTTGTTTAGCATAAGAAAATTTTGATAGCTGTCTTTCTCCAGTCAGCTAGCTTAAATTCAATCTATTTTGACAGATATTGGTTGTATTATCTCATCCTCTGATGAACTAGATATAGAAAGGTGTTCATTATTGGCTTATCGAACTAAGCTAAGCTCGATGGATACGTAAAAATATTATTATACGCTTTGCATTAGTTCGTGGGTAAACTTCATAATATTCTTTAATGAATTGTTTCTGAGATTTAAAAAATTGTTTGTCAGGGGAATAAGTATATTATTTCGTAAACCAGTCTGTATAAATTGTTTTCATTTAGTGCCTGAGTGAAGAGAAAAAAAAAGTAAATTAGTATCGTTAATTTCTTTACGTCATTTTTGAAAAAATTAAGAAAACTATAATTTGAAAATACCTGATACGAGACAATGCAAAAGTGTGGTAAACAATAAAGTACCCAAGGTCGAACCTTGTTCATAAATGTTTTCATTAAACTTTATATGAATTAATCTTTACAAAGAAAAACTAATATTAGGAACTGTAGATTTTATATTCTTGTATTATTTTGATTTATAAAAAACAGTTTGTCTCATTGTTCCCAAGAAAGAAAAGTTGAAGCAACACTGAATCAAATGAACCAAAATTTATGGCAGTTGTCTCAGTGTGAAGCACAATAATTAGAAGTTAGTAATATAGATATTAGTAACATTCTTAGTGGTTACAAAATAGTCTTTAGGAAATGATTTGACTGTATATCATTGTAAAACTATCATGCAAAGTTTCCTCCCATAACCCATTGGTTTTAAGAAATGGCGAGTTTCTCTTCCTTTGACTATATAGCTTAATGGACTGCTAGAACTGATAAGAAATACATAGGGTTAAATGGAACACCACTGAAGGCACTGTTAATAGGCGTTCTTTTTACAAAAAACGACCTTTAATAATAAGTGAAAGTAGAAACACGTAGTGAAACTTAAAAGAATATTGTTCTCTCAAGTTTTACTTACAAGTTTACTTACACTCTCAATTCATGGGTACATATTTTTGTCAAAGATTGTATAACAATTCAGAACGTACGTAAGTAAAGTGTTTTGGATTTGGGTAAATTTTCCAAGGAGTTATTGTATAAATTTTCTACTAAACGCCCGTTTTCTTTTGTATTATTTTTCAAGTTGAAGTTAGTGGGCATTCAGAAATTCAATTCCAAAATGATTAAGAAAATTGAAAACAATCAGAATCAAACTCGCTATTCAAAAAACAATTGTCAATGAATTTAACACATTTGTTTCAGGATAATATTATAAACATGTTCTAATGCTCATTCACATTTAAAGAGAAAAATGATATACATAATTGAAAATTTGGAAAACGCTTCTTAAATTTTGGGAGCTCAGTCTAATGCTTGACCACCAAACTATTATTAACAAAGATTTTTTCAGATGCATCGATTCATGTGAATACCTAGAAATCTAGATTAAGACTAATATAGAACAAAAAAAAAATTGAAACTTAAACGTACAAAACTGTTTTTACTCCTGAGAAGAATACTCATCTATAAATTTATAATGATGCTGAAAATATCAATTTTCAAGTAAGTAGGTACTTAAAGGTACGTGAATTTTTTTCTCGCTGCTGTAAAGCGAGTGCGATTCATCAACAATTTTGTAGAATTGAAACTTACATTTTCACATTCTGAAGAGTTCTTCGATTAATTTAAATCATTATTCGAACGTTTCACTCATTAATTTCAGACAATAAATTGGTATAGCGTTCTAATATTTCACTAGTATCTGCTTATATTGTTAGGAGTCACGAAAATATAACTCAATACAAATTCAGTTTTCACACAAAGTACCTTTTTCAAAAAGTAACGCCTGCATTGTTTGACTTCAAGATTTTATCAGTTCTAGCAGTCCATTAAGCTATATAGTCAAAGGTCTGTACCAACTGTCGTATTGTAACTCACCTTCCCTTACCCAAATAGGTGAACCCAAAAGCTGCGAGAGTTGGAAACACCAAAATTTTTTCTTAAATAGTCTTTAGTTCGGTTGTATCTCTTCTTCGTTTCTGTTAATTTAAAAGATGAACTGTCATGGAGATTCATATTGAACTGCATTTTCAGGTTATGAAATTGGAGTAAAACTTAATTGAATACAATGAAATACTACAGCTAAGCAAATTAGTGCTTAGTTTGTAGAATTAACAGCCAGCCTGCTTTCCGTTCAGGTTCTTTAGTTCATCTAGAATTTGTTTTCTCTTTTTATTTAAGTTTAACAATAAAATTATTCCCCTTTTATCATTCATTTTACCAAAAATTGGATACTTCGACGCTTAGGCTACATTTGATTTGTCATTTTCGTAGATAATGTACCTATACGAAGGGTGGTATATCACGACTTCGGGAAAATTTCCCTCTAGTTTTTCGAACCATGGTCCCCAAACCTTAAAACTACCCTCCCCTCAAAAAATATGTATATATATCATTATAATATATATGGGATATAACGAAATTTATCAATAAACTAAGGGCCTTATTTCTGTACTTTAGGTTCATACCTCGGATAAGTTCGAAGATGGTCGGAATTTGCCCATTAGATTCAAAATGGCGGTTGTTAAAATTTTAAGTTTATAGACAATGGTGACAGGGCGTAATTCTCTACGTATTCTACAAAGTTTAGCATATACATACTTCGGGTATATATCGGAAAAGTAGATTTGGCTTAATATAGACAGAATTTCATAATATGTGTATTGTGGGGTTTGCGTTCATTATATGTTTTAAGAATTTGGTACCCTAATGAAAACTTCAAAAAGCCGTAATTTCGGAAACTAATGGGTAAATTGGGCCAATCTGACCAAGATATATAATTAAAGTATGCACATGCCGAATTTTGTCCCAATCTGTAGAGAATTACGCCTTGCCCCTTCTGGCTACAAATTTTAAATTCAGATAATCGCCATTTGAAAACTAGCGAGCGGATTTAGGCCATCTTACATAATTTGAAATTCTATTTATTCTAGACGAAATCTACTTCTTCGACTGGCGTGCCTTTGGCATTTTTTATGGTGCTGGCTGCTTCATCTAAATTTTTGTAAGCGTAAGTATTTTTTCACCTAAGTGCAGTACTTAACTGAACTATTTGCGTGAATCAGTAGACTAAGCCTAAAATTTCTTACTATCAGCCCAATATCTAAGAACCAGAAAAATAAAATTTTTTAATTGGCTTTTATCACGTGGCTATCTATTTTTTTGAGACTCAGGCCCATATTCATAAACGTCACTTTAACTTCCCGTCACTTAAATTTCCTTTAAAAAAGTTTCTTACACAATTTCGTACTTAAAAATGTGGGAACATTGTATCTCTTATGAGAGTTCCAATGTAAAAATAAAATGTTACCACACTCTTAAATACAAAATTGTGCCAAAAATAATTTTTAAGTGTAGTTTAAGTGAAGGAAAGTTAGTGACGTTTGTGAATATGGGCCTTATTTTGGAATGAAACAAATTTTTGTCATCAAAATTGTCTGTTAGATTTCAACCAGTGCCCCAAAAAAGGACTTAATATGTCGAATTTCAAAATTTTTATTCTTCTTTTCTTTTCTTAAAAATGTTCTGAACTGATTCTTTAGAGCATTTCTGTGTAGTTTTCATGTGTTTATTGCATTATGCTCTCTATTTTGCTGTTTTCTGTTAGATTTTATAACTCATAATAATGTTGTGGAATACCTTACATTGTGGAAGATATTCTAACAACAAATGGTTTTTGGTAGTTATTGAATGTTCACCACAAATCATACCCAAAGTAGGGGGAAGCCAAGACTTTGATGAGCACTGGCAATTTTGTAGCCAATTTTGTGGCCTTATATACTGCCTCCTTATATACACATACACACACACACACACACACACGCGCGCGCGCGCATACACACAAACACACAAAAACACACAAAGCCACTTACAAAAAGAATATGTGCGTGTGTGATGACTAATTGGGACATATTTTATCGTTGCTATGGTAATAGATAAAATACAGAATGTGTACTGATAAGCCAGATTGTGACATCATTCTAGAAGTAAACTATTGATTTGCCACAGTCTGGATTTTGCAACATTCTTGCATAAGTTTACAAATAAGTACAAACAAACATAAAATGAGTTTAACACATGGTGCACAAAATTTGTCATCTTGCGAAGAAGACTTTCATCTAGAGGTGAAGCTTCTAACCTCGTACGGTCTAATCCCCACCAATGTATTGGTTTCATATTTCCTCATGTTTTTTAACTTGTATTAATAATTTTCTCGTTAAATGAAGTTATATTTTTTCTTGCTGACCATTTTCGAAGATTTATCATTTAGGGTTCGATACATTTATACTCGTGTATAATTTTGATCATAGCAATTTATCTTGCTTAGTTTTAGAATTCTGTGTGCCTTCCTCAAATCTTCATAGATTATTTCTCTTTTGAATTCATAATTAAGTTACATTCTCTTTGTTAAACGTTCCATTTTTTTTTTTTTTCATTTTTTGTTATTCGAGAGAAAAGCTTGTCGAAGAACTTTTCATTCACATATATTTTGGTAGTGTAGCACACGGAAGGCGCATAACAACGTGAAGGAAATATTTTTGACGATGATGAAAGTTGCGAAAATAATCCGACGTTTGTGTGCCACAATATTTGAAAATGTAGGTATGTCGTATCTTATCTGTAACGTAAGCTTTTGTTCTCGAAAAACAAGTTATTGCGCCAGAACAAGCCTTTTCCTCGATCTCGTTTTTTCCTCTTTCTCTTTTCACTTCCCATCTTTCTACCTTTTTTTTTCGTTTTTCGATTTTTGTTTTTTGTTTCTTTGTTTGAACATTACTTTCTCCTCCTTTTACTGGGTATTGTTCACGTGTGCTTCAGTTTAAGAAAGCAACACCACTCCAGACGAATGCACTCTTATTATTTTCGCATTAATGGTACGATTTCAATGGTGAAGAGGATCGTGAAAGTGTTTTTGTTTTTTTTGTTTGCTAGATGTGGAGAAGGGCTGAGAGAAAGTTTCCTCCAAGTTTTGCTCTTCCGTTTCTTTTTGTGTGAAGATGTGCGTTTATTTGTGTGTTCACAAATGAGCGTAGCACGTTTTTCCTCGATCAGCGAACTTACCACAAACGATGGAATACTCGCTGACTGCTTTTGTACAAATTTATGTACCAGCTCACAAACGATTATCGTGGATACGAAGTTTTAAGTTGAATTTTCTTGAAACGAGCGAAAAAACCCATACTTGCTCTTTTTGCGAATGCACTCATTCATGAAGTTTATGGCTGGAAAACATTGGTGAACCATGCGGGTAATGCGTTTATAGGTGGTGCTTTCATCGTACTAATGAGTTACCTATATTTTGATTGGTATTGTGGCTTAAAAACGGCGAGATAAATACATAAATGTAATTATTTACTTACGTGAGTTGCGGAGAATATTGAAAAATGAAAATCTTCCGTGCGTTTTGCGTGAAACGAGTTACAACGTATACGTGTTAATTGCATAATGCAAGAATTCTTCATAAAACAAGATGGTTGCAATGAAGATAACTCGTAATCACATTCTCTAACCTAATCGTATTTATTTTCTCGAACGCCGAATGTTTTACTGCTCGTAATTTTCGTCAAGAAAACAATAATCAACTCTTATTTCACAACCTTTTCCATTTTGACGTGCAAACAAACCGATGAGAGGAAAAGTCAGCATACGCCTCGAAACAAAATCGGAAACTGATTCACATTCTCTGGTTTTCCAAATTTGTTGTTCCTTAATTCTGATTTCTCGGCGTCCTCATTAAAAATCTCTTAAACCTTCGTAGCATTTTTGACCGAATGTAAGAATTCTCCGGGCTTATACGGTCTTTAAATCCTTGATTCAACAAGACGAACTAAAGAACCTACTAATACCGAGTTAAATTAAATCACCGTATCCTCCTTGCTCTTAATATCTGTTCATAACCGACTGCTCTGCCATCCTTGTCAACTTATCGTGAAACCACATAGGATGACAGACGTTAAAATCGGCTTAGCTTTCATTAAATCATCGAAAATCCATACAAAATGTAATGTGTAAAACGAAACCATAAAACAAAACCTTTCAGAGTGACAGTAGGTAGTGGTGAAAGTTTGAAATATTGCAACCCGATATCGTTGAACAAATAATACGTACACGACAATATTTGCGAATCGAATTGGGCTCCACATAACCTTGATTATAGAATGAGTAAAAAATCAACTTTGCAAATTGATAGAGGACATCATCAACCACCATAGTAGTGAGTAGATTTCCGTATTCTATCAACTGATGACGCCTTTAGCTTTGAAAAAAGCGGCTTTAAATTATCTGCGTTAAAACGTTGATGTATAGCCTCAATTCTTGATGAAAGAAACAGGATAAATGAAGGAAGCTTAATGTTTAATTTTCTTAGCTACGATCTAGCTATGGAGAGATGGTTGTAACTATGTCTGTCATTTGTTCATGACACTATTATTGCGGAGCGTGATTCATTTGATGCTTTCCTGTCAATTTTTGAGAGAAAAAAATTACTAATGCTCGTATCGAATAACGAAAAAATTAAATTAAATGCTATAAAATGAATCGAGAATTATTATAATATTATTATTATTATTATTATTATTATTATTATTATTATTATTATTTATTATTATTATATTATTATTATTTTTAGTTATTATTATTTAGTAGTTTTGAACATCTTATGTTTGGAAGAACCTACATTCCATTAAAATTTAAGAATTATATTTTTTTTGTGGTTATAGTTGCAGGTAATGCATAAGAAATGTTGATAATACCCATAATCTTCAAGTGTCAGTTAATTTTTTCACGTTTTTCTATAAATTTAAAATTTTATTTGACCTCTAGTTTTCATCGTAAGTAATCTTTTTTTTCGCTAAAATGATCATATATTTTGTTTCATCTTCGCAAGTTCTCTCATAACCATAAAAGTTGTTATAGGGTTTCTTACCCTTACTCCTCTATGCTTTGTAATTTAATTCTATTTTCCAGTGAACTGACCTGTCTAATGTCCATTTTGCAATTTAGCGGTTGACTTGAGCCATGAAACTGTAAAAAACTGCACTGAGATCGGTCACAAATTATACATCTAAAAATTTCAACTCGCGCTTTTCTGTGCATTACGTGGATGCTTTTGACAAATTTACGACAAACCACCATCAAAAATGTCGCATCGAACAAGTTTCGCATCACCAACGATTGTGCAGATGATGTGAATGAAACGGAATGGTGAAGAGGGTGAGTATCATTTATCGTGTGCAGAACGTAAAGTCGACCGAAGCGATGCTTCGAAAATTGCATAATCGTTCGCCGTAAATGCGATGCGATACGTTGCGTTGGCACAGTATTCCGAGCACGACGAAAACGTTCGTCAGAAAACCACCAAGGAATTAATTTAACTTGTGGCGTAGTCGAAAAAACTTCTCGGGAATGGCTACAATTGAAGTTTTCTGCATGAGCGAACCTCCGACCTCAACGTTGAAATTTCACCCTGAATAAAAACCATAATTGAGGAAAGAATGAGATACTAATGGTATAAATTTATGAAAACATGAAATTGAAGGATGCATCATTGACTTATCAAATTAAGAATTGACGATCTTAAGTATTATATTAGACTTCGACCAGATTTTTTCGGAATCGGCTCAGAATGTTATTTTCATGCTTGAAGTTGAGAGTTCTTTAATGGTTTACATATTAAAAGAGGAAAAAACTCTAGCACAGAAATACTTCTCCAAAAAACTCAGTTTGCCAGTTTCGATTCGTAATTCAAGAACCAAAAAACCTGAATTCCAAATACTTGGAAAAATAGCAAAAAAAATATAGATAGTAATCAGTATTTGTATTGGTGGTTTACGGATATCTGACGAACATCGATAAATCGATATTTCATTGGTAGTTCCAGGTAAAAAAATTAATAACTACCTATCGATATTTATCGATATATTCAACAAAAATATTTATCTATCTATGTTTTATTGCTGGAAACTGATATTTCGGGAATTTATTGTTCCCTAGTTTTCTCAGAAACTATTGAACCAATAGGCACCAAATCCTTAACAGATCTGTTACCATATAAGGAATACCTTTCATGAAAATTTCAACTCTATCCCTCTTGTAGTTTTATTAAAATCGTGAACACAAAATTTTTTCTAGCAATGTTTCTTCTTTAGATTTTCAGAAATTAACGAATTAATAGGCACCAAACTTCTATCGGACATGCACCTACATGAAGATAATCTATAGTAAATATTTCAGCTATATCCCTTTTGTCATTTTCTCAAAATCCTGGAAAAGTCAATTTTCTAGAAATTTTTTGTCTTAAAGTTTTCTCGGAAACTACTGAACCGACAGGCACTAAACTTCTTTCAGATCTATGACTATCACCCGTATTCTAGAGCGATACTAAAGTAAAGATCCGATACTTGAGTAAGGTTTTATCTCTGACTTCCATGGGAATACATTAGATAAACCTGGTTAAATGGGTACTTAAGTCTAATTTAAGTACAAGAATCGTTCTACAATACGGCGGTCTGTCTAATAAAAATTTCAGCAAATTTATTTTGTAGTTATGAAAAATATCTTTCTGAATAAGATTCAGAAGTGAGTTTACATGACCCGAGAATTGCTCGCTCACTACCCTCGTATGTAACCCCTCACTTTTGAACCTTAGCGTTTAATATACTCGCGTTATTCCCCTCAAGCATAAAAGTATGAAATTTATTTTTTTGTCAGAACTCTTTACATACGTTATAAAGAGTCAAGATGATCGGTTAGACCCTGGTAAATGTTCCTCTTATTCCACCAATAACAGTTACCTATTTTTCACTTGGAAATAAAAATATCAAACGTAACGGGAGTATTCGCCATCTTACCCTATGCCTTCTTTTGGTTACGAGTGTAGAAGAATTTCAATTGAGGACATAGTATAGTATTAGCTGTTGAAGTATCATATTGAAAATTTTTTCTTCGAAATTAGATCCCAACACGCCGCCTGTTTTGTGTCTTATGTACTTATTTATAAAATGAAGAACAAAAAAGATTTTTATGTTTGTTTCTAATCAGCATGAAGTTTTATTTTCTTGTAAATTTTTGACATGCTGCGAAAGCTGAATAATTCTGTTTAAAGATTCTTAAACAATTTCTAGTTTCTTTCTTTTCGTCTTATTTAACCGAAATTGCGTTGAATTTCGTAACAGAAATTCTGGCAAATTCGGAATTTTATCCTTTTTTTTTGGAAAATATTCAAATTTTGTTTGCTGACTCTTCCCTTAGGGACGGTTTTTCAGTCCCCATTTAGGAAATTTATCTTTGGGATTTTGCTAAAATCCTATTCAACTCTTAGCGCCATCTGCCAGTTAAACTAACTGAGATCTTGACTAAGGATTCAAAAACCGGGCTTAAGAGTGCTACATGTTATATTTGTCTCGATTTTGTATTGAACTTCTGCTTGGTAACGAAAAACTCTTGATATTTCGTCGAATATTAGCTAGCACTAAATCGATTATGTAGGTTTTGAAATTTTCCTCTCCTCGCAGTTTTTAACTTCTTGATAGCGCCAGTTTTATTGCCACGCCTTACATATTTGTTTCATCAGTTTTGTGCTGAATCCAGTTCTACCATAGGCCTCCTGAATTTCAGGCTTTTTTATCTATTAGACTATTTCAGTGGCCCTGGAAAGGCAAAAAAGCATTACTAACTATCTCACTCTAATGTCAAATCAATAATAGAGCTTAAGGCAAATTAAAGGCTTTCGTCCTACACGTGTCGATTTTTATTATTATATGGTTATTTCTCTTTATATATTTATTAATTAAAAAAAATTTTTGACTTTTGGTTTTTGTTTTTTCTTTATATCTTGTTTTTTCTATCCTTCTGAATAGAGCTCTATAAGTCGGAGTAGCGTGAGAACAAAACGGAGAAGATCGAACAGCTGTGAAATGAACTCGTGGCGAAACTACATTTTAAAAACATTCCTCAACAAGATTTACCAACTTTCTTTAGGGTGAATATTTTCCAGCAAATGGGTGAGAGCAAAAAAGAGAAAAAAGATAGGAAGGTAGGCAGATAAACTCAAAAAAAAGAGAGAGTGAGAGACGGAAAGATTGAGAGAGAGATGGAGAAAAAGAGAGAAAAGATGAACGTCAACCTCGCTTAAAGTTCGATGTGTATACTGTTTTTGAGAGCGAGTAGAAAAAAACATTTAACGAAAAAACAAAACTTTTAGACAGAAGGACTAGCGAAAAAAATGAAGGGAAAAAAACGCAACACGACATACTAAACGACTTTTAAAATGAAAATCAATACGCGTGAAAAAAGAAACTCAAGTATAAACCTGTAGGAAAAAAAAAGTATCGTTATGTGAACCTGTAATTAAGAAGCAGGTTATTAATGTGGCATTAAAAGCACAACCAATTCACTTCGAACCCCTTTTTTTTTCTTGGTTCAAGAATTTATCGCTTGCAATGAAAGACTTGATGTGCCTACGTGTAACAGGTGGAAAATATTTACTTTTTATAGTTGAAAGTTGCGAAAATTGACTAAAAAATCTCACACAAAAGTTCATGGCTTGAATTCTTGATAAAGGGAGTGATTGTAATGGAAACTTGATGACCTGAACTACTACTTATAATGTATAACATTAAAGCATGAAAAACATATTTATGACTACGCATCGTGACATAATTACCAAAAAAATCTGCCGAACTAATCCAAACACTTACAGTATTTTTATCTAATATTATCTATTCCCTTTTAGTTTATGGATGAATTTGTTCCTATATTTTGTGAACGTTGGTACAATTATATTGTTTCTTAACTATCTGATGTACTTGTAATTATAAGCTACCTGACCTTTGATAATGTTATTAGTCACATCTGACTGTATTCATCTGAGCCAATCTTTTAGCCTATATGCTTCGTCCATATTGTATCATCCTATCCATCATATTTATTTACATAATATATACAAATTTTAAATAGGTATTTATATATTGTATTCAGTCTTATTATCTACCTTTTCTATCTGTTTTGCCTAATTTTGTCAGTCTTATTTAACAGAATCGAATTTTTTCTATTTAGTCACAGTATTAGTAAATAGATGGATGGATGCTGGATGGATGTAGAGTAAGTTGAAAAGAAATACTTTTAATAGAGGAATCTTTCCATTCTCTTGACATTCACTTTATTCAAACTTTATGTGCAGGGAATCTTTACAGTAGCTTGTTGATTGCGCGTGTCAAATTAGGTTGATTAAGTATTGTGGGTTCACTTCTAAAACCCACAGGCGAATGGATTTGGATTTGCGTGTTCGGGTGTTACCGTTTTGGTAAGGCAGCCAATCTTTTACAACATCCTAAACCGGCAACTAACAAAAGGCATTGCCGGTGTATATGTTAGGCTAAACACGCACGTCATCCGCAAGTATCGGAAGATAGGCGCGTGTTTCGTGTTTAGCCTAGACCGCGGCACGTGCGTATTCGTATGAACGTTCGCGCTAGGCTATGTTCGTAACACGTCGGCTAAACAGAGAACAAATTTCGTTGCTCGTCTGTTTAGTCTAAGTGCTACGAGCGCCTAATTGTTTTTTACATCCGTAGACTTAATTGCGCGGACTTGGTGATGGACCAAGTCCGTGGTCTGTCGACTGGGGCCGAGCCCCGAAAGAAGGGAGGACATGGTCCCCACAAGTATAAAAAATTATCAAAATGTTAGCGACTGAAAAAAATATATTAATTTTAATAATTTCCTTAGAGATGGTATCGCCTGTTGTTTGTAATTCTTTGCTCTTCCGACAGCACTGCTCAATGGGTCTGAACTTTTTTCTTGTTTTGACCCTGGCTTCATATTGGTACCCTTGGTTTCTTCTTAATAGCCCTATCACTTTAACAGATTTTGGTCAGTGGAATTGCGTTTCAAGTACTGCCCATTGAACATTATTTTTGCACCGTAAATAATTAAAAATCTAAAAAAATGGCTAAATTTCTAACTTTCTTAAATTTTTTTAAATCTATTGAGCTACGTGCTGCTATATACCATGGTCATCAATTCGTTGTATAGTATTTACCTTCTTTCATTTTCTACTTTTTCCTTGGTCCATGCAAGTGCTCATAATATGACAAGAGCTATTTTCTCGAGGGAATTTTTTGGTTGCATTATCCTCAGTGCCGAACCCAAGGGTGAATTGGGAATATTTCTCTAAGGCTAAAAAAAATGTTTAAAAAAAGGAAATAAAATTGAAAAAAATGGAAGTATGACTCTGTATTCAGATAAAAAAATTGTCAAAATTTTTTGAGGAGTAAAAAAAAAAGAAAACAAAAAAAAACAAACAAAAAAAAGGTTATCTCAAAATTATTAGCATTTCGTCCTCAAAATAATGCAGTGGAGCCGCCCCTGGTTATCCTTCATTATATTGTTGTATTTCTCAAGTCTTATCATGAAAATTTGTCGACAGAGTTCCGTAGGTTTTTCTCCAGAGGACGTACGGTTACATTTTTTTACTTGATTTTGTAACTTGTTTCATGTACATGTACGTTTATTTGTCGCACAAAACAATCACTCGTTATTTGTATAAATGCATATACTTTCCGATTAATTGCATATCCTTACTGATTAAATGTATTAATACGTATTTCAGCGATTACCTATTATTGTTTAATTATAATTTGGAGGGGGCTGTCGGTGTAGTATTGACCGTTATTGACTGTTCTTGTCATCCTCGGCATTCAGAATCGGTTTCGTTTGAAACTACGATATTAAACTTTTCATGTGATGTAAGTCGAGTCAGAGAAAATTCTTTTGCCTGGTTATCCAGGTCAGCATTAGTCTTAGGTGAGAGGATCTCGTGGAAATGTTGGTGTGAAAAAGATAGACTCGTAATTCACGTGTTAAAAATATTGTTGTTGATTATATGGGCGTATAGTCATCTCTTCGCATACTATAAAACTGCCTTGTACCCTGTAATTCGAACCCTACTCCGGGGCTACTGAGCTGGATTTCGTGTTTTTTTATTCACATATAATTTTCATCGATGAAGAGGTCGGAAGAGTTAGTTTACTTTACAAATAACGTTTTCGCGCCAGAGAAAAAAAATTGGCCGCATGAGTTGTGACCATGTCCCATCAATCACGCCAATGCTGTGTTGACGTAAAAGTTACCAGCCCTGCGGCACGAAGCCGTCCATTTGCATTTCGCACTTATCGATCAAGCAGTAATTTGTAAATTGTATGGGCTTTGAAAAGGCTGTTCTAGAAGCCAATGACGTGTAGCCATGTGCACTGCTGGTACAGCAACGGCTCTGAAAATTACGAATTAATTTGGCTCCACATATCGCGTGTGTTCCGCGCACTATGTTTCATAATTATTCGTAATTTTGAGAAGGTTTTTAAGAAACGATCGTGTTATTTAAAATTGACGTCATTGTAGAAGTTTGAGCTGTGACCTACGTTGTTTTTTTATTTTAGGTCAAGAGTAACCCAATAACATCAAAACGTCAAATTCGACCTTGATCCCAGTGCTCTCTTCTCTATATGATTCGAACAAACCCAATTTCACGTATCAAGCCGGGAAAAGAAAATCGTAACGTCGCAAAAATTTGTTCGTTGCCACATATTTTTGAGAACCCGAGAGGTCTTTTAAGTTTATTTTCAAATTCCTTGTTTCCAAAAATGCAGTTCATCATAAATTTTCGATTGTTTTCTTCATTTTTTCTCTAGTAATGAAACTGATTGAATTTGGTATGAAAATCAGTTTCTCATCATAGTTGCTAACTTCACTATTTTAACTCCACTTCATAGCTTAATAAGTAAAGCTGGCTTCGGTAACTTTAGGAATAAGTCCCTTACCCTACTCATTGCATGTTTTAAATCAAGAAATGTTCTTCTTTTTTTTTTTAGAAAAAACACGAATTTTTTTTTTATTAATGATTTTATTTCCATTTTTTATTATTTATGATTTTAAAAACCTGCTCGTCTCCATAAGTCGGACAGCGTGTGGAATTTTTTTCCTTTAAAATTTAAAATATTTTACTCCACATGAATCTAGATATTTCCTCCTCGCTCAACCTTAGAAATCAGTTTTTGCATTTTGCGCGACCACCATCTCTTCTCCGTTATTACTCACTGCCCTAACTCAGCCCTTTTAAATCGATAATTAATAAATTGTTTACAATATTGTCGAAAATGTGGAGTGAAAGACGAAAAACGACGATAAACTTCGAGATTTCGGGCTCATTTTACCATATACCTCCTCCTCATTATCCTCGATCATATAACCTTTTGACTGCTTTCATACGCACGTTTTAAAGTTGGTGAAAATTTTGTGGTTTGTATTTATTAATCGTTTAACGGCGGCGTTATCGATTATTTAATTATAAAATAATTAATTGCGAATTCTTGTGTTTTGTGGTTAACAATCATGTGAGTAGTGACTGACGCTTTTAACGTTCTTTTTGGTTTTCCTTGTTTCATATTGTTGTTGTCGTTGTTGTTGCTATTGTTGATGATGTTGATGTTGTTGTTAGTTTTTTTTTTTCAGTGTACGAACATTATCGCGAAGGTATCAGAAATATAGGTTACGCGTATCATTACCTGAGTGAAGATGAGAATATGGAAGGGTTGTTGTTTTTTTTTTTCAAATAACAAAAGTTTTAATTAATTTTGCGCCCGTAGGTACAAGGGAGTGAAAACTCGAAAAATTTTCAAGCTCTTCTCGTGGTACGAAGTGGAAAATGTTTCCCCATTTCTTTTAGGGTGTGTACGCGTGATGTAAATTTTCACTTCTACGAAATTCTTGCCCGCGAACTGTTGAAGAGTCATTTTACTCGAGCCACGTGTGAGGAAAGAGACGATTGAAGGGTAAAAATAAAACCGTTTACGACGCAGCAAAAAAGGAAAAGCTTTTTAGAGTCTTCTTTCTTTAATTTGCCTGGAATTGTTGCTTTCCTCATATCCTTTGAAAACGAATCGCTGCGACGTTTGTAAAATTTTATTTTTGTGATTTAAATCGTCAAAAATTGAGCCAGCTGTTGGATTAAACTACGAAAAAAAATTTTTAAGTAAAATACAGTGAAAACCACTTATGAAGGACACCGGATTAAGGGGATAACCGCTTATTTGAGACAAATTAGGGAAATCCCAAAACTACCACACTAAAACTGAAGGAAATCAGATCGCTTATCAGGGACAGCGCATCGGTTTATTGGAACGAAGCACTCTGTAAGTATTGGAAAATTCTTGTTGAACTTTCTGATTTAACATATAAAACCCCGGTTCAGATAGTTTTTGATGTTCTCTGTCATTATTCTTCCCGTCTTTCATGTTTTTTTCCTCAAGTCTGCCGAACAAGCACCATCAGGAGATTGCTCCAAAATATACTTAATTAGTACCTTTACCATCTTTCGTCAAAAACCTCCAGTAACCTTTTTTGTTTTGTCATAAATATCCGACAGTTTGTACCGCCCAATCTGTCCCTATTAAGATGTTTCCACTGTATATGAAACCACGAGTTTTTTTTTTCACAACGACTGAATTTTTCCTTCTAAATATTGGATAAATTTTCTCTGTCCATTGAAATGTGGTACAAAATTTTACATGATAATAGTGGTAAGCAAAATCTACACCAATGCGAAAACCTTATTAGTCATAATTTTGGTATTTTTCTTAGCCTTGCTCAGTCAAGTCTTGGTAGCATTTTCAGTCGTGCATACAAGATGTTCAGTATTTTCAATAACTTTATTAAACTTATTATTCATGTCCTTCCAAAATTGAGCCTATTAGTTTTTAACTTACCACACAGGCTCCTTGTAAATGATCGAATACTCTAGAAGGGAGAAAACGCTAAATATTTTCAATTATTTAAGCTGTAAGCTTGCGAACATTTCGTAGTCAATTATTCATATTTTTTATTCAGTTTTGCATTTGCTCTCTGCGTAGCCTAGCCTAGTCGAGTTTTGTTTAGTCGTGGTCTCGCTCTTTGTCTTGCACTTTTGCAAGACGCAGACTAATTTCGCTCATCATTACGAGGATAATATCAAACGAATTTCTTCAAAATTTAATATCGATATTGAAGTGCATAAATTTTCTCTTGAGCATACAGTCTGACTGGTCTTCGTTGATTTTTGACATACGAGTAAATCAAGAAGAATTTTAGCTAAAAAAAAGTCGTGACATTTGACTGGTATGGTGCTATTTATATTCTCCTTTCTCAAAGTTTGCTAAAATGAGTGAAAAGTTTAAATATGTATGTATATAATATTATATTGTGTGTGATATACGACTCGGGATCGGTGCTTTTCCACGGTTTTCACCCGTAAGTCTCACCTTCAAGTTCCACCGTTGCTCTGAATGCAATAATTGAGTGAAAATTTGTTCTTTTTAATTTCAATTTTTTGTTAGTGTAAAAGAAAAGAAAACTGAAAGATAGGTACCTCTTTTAACTTCGTAACAAGAGAGGTTCTGGCGCCGAAAATAAGCCAAAAGCCCAGCGAATATTTCCACATTAATTTTTTCAACGAAGGGATGATAAAAAGTAAAAATTCGTTGTATGGACTATTTATGATGAACGTTACACGCTGTATGCAGTATTGTATTTGTCAGCCATAAACAAAATAATTTCTTCGGTCTCGTGTTACGCCCTCTAGACATCGTCCGTCTTGTCGACTGGTGAGCAGATTCTTCTTCATCGGCAGTAAATCGTTCCAGTAAATTCGAGTGGAATCAACTTTACAGTCGCAAAATAAATCTTCTTATGGCGTCAAAAAATCGCCTCGTTCGACGAAATAGTACGAATTTAGTACGAATTTTTTCCCTTTTTTCCCAACCTACCCAAAATCTGCGTATCGGTTCGACCTACCCCAAATGAAAATAAAAAATATGAAGGGAAAAAATTTTTTTTCAAACAACATATTCGATGAAATAATTCCACAATTGTTTGCCAGGATGGCTCGATCAAAGTTAAACAATAAATTCTTAGGAAAGCAGCCGAAAGTTCTGAAGCAGCGGCAACAGCAGTAGTAGGTAGCCGGGGCAAAGAGGAGTTGGTGCGCGGCTGTTTCGTGATAGGGGTAAATGGGGAGAGGGTGGACGACGGGGGCTAAAGTGAACGAAAGGAGAGAATTTTAAAGGCTGAGTCACGCGAACACGATAAAATAATGGCGTTCTGATACTAACACTCCAACTGTCATAATAAATTCATTTTCACGCCGTAGTTACGCTTCCTATCTTATACTCGTCGTTTTTTTCCTCCCCCCATCTCTCTCTCTCGCCATGTATCCAGCCTCAGAATGTATGTAGAGGAGGATATTTTGTCTAGCACCCACCGTTCTACCTTCCTTTTTCCTGTTTTGACACCTACATAGCAATGTGTACCGTTCGCACATATTCGCACATTCGTTCACGTGTATGTTGGGAAAAAGAAAGACAGTGAGAGTGGGAAAGAGACGAAGAGCAGAACGAGAAATCCGGAGCATACAATAATTTATAAATCTTCGACGAGTACGACGTGGATATAAGTTAGTAGTTTGCCGAAGTTTTGCTTATATGCCGAACGAAATACTTGGGATTCGGAAGTTTTTTCGACGGAAATCATCGTCGTTTATAAATCTTCGCGTATCATTGGGTTGAGAAATTTTTTTGCTTTCCACCATATTCTCTTGTTTTGTACATATTGAACGAATGAGAGAGTGAGAGAAAGAAAGTGATAGAGAGACATTGTGAGAAAAAAATTTGCATATAAATTTAAAAGTGATCGTATTGCTAAACAAGTTGTTAGATTGTTTTTTTTTTTTTTTTTTTTTTTTTTTTACATAGCCAAGTGAAAGGAAACTTGAGATCTGAAGGTAGAACTTCGCTTTCGAGGAGAAAAAAAAAAATCGGCTTCGCGAAGGCTAGAGTGGTTATTGCGCCCTCAAAAATTTAGAGTTAGTCACGAAATACTTCTATGTAACGTTTTGATTGCTTTCTAGCATTAAATCGATTATACCTAATCAGTGTTCAAAAAGCCTTTTTGACGACATGAATCACCATATAGGTATAAGCTCAAGCCTTGTATGGAAAGATAAATTAGCATTACTTAGTTGTAGATGACGACTACTTACTGAAATGTGTGGGTTTATGAGCTGCAGTTATATAGATTAGATTGTGTTTAATCGAGTGGAGTGTACTTATGCATAGAATTGTCGGTGCCTTTTTGATTATTTGTACGTTCCATAAATTTCTGCGGAAGTAGTGAGATTTAATTGAAAGAACAGGATATCCCATTGAAGTGGCCAGTTCTGCTGAAAAGAGAATTCGATGAAAAAAGGGGAGACAGAATAGAATACAATAATTGTTAATTCATGGACGTTTTTCACGTCCTGTGAATTTCAAACAGTTGTAATATCTACATGAACCGCAAATTATAAAGATTTTCATTCTAGAATTTCTCATAAATTAGTTTAATTGAAGTTAATTGTCTATAAAATCAAAAAAGGAAAGAATCATATTGACATTGTCTTAGAAGCAGAGAAGAGATTCGACCGCTGGGAATTCTGAATTTCCATTATAATTAATTTTAGAGCACAGCTATACTTTGATCTGTAAATTCAAAAAATGTTTCTACATTGAAAGGAATTCGACAAATTTTGCAAGTTGATGGAGTGAGTTTTCATACATTTATGTAGCTATGTGTCATATGTGTACATGGCCTTAGAGAGGAACGGGGAAAGGGTACCAAAAGTACTATGCCCGGACTTTTTCTGAGGGCCCAGAAGGGCCCAAATTTTAAAATAAATAACTATTTTGAATTAAATGTTGGCAGGGTTTTTGGATGTCAAATCCTCCAGGACTAAAAAACAAATACTAAAATATAATTATGCTCTAGAACACAAAAAATATCTAAAACATTATTTTCGCTCGTATCAATCATGAAATTGTTTTCTCATTTTATAACCCATTCCCATAGAAAAATTTTGATGCTGGCATTAAGAGGGCTCGACAATATATTCCACTGGACCTGACTTTGTTCTCTGAGGCCTTTCATATGTACGACCAATTCGAAGGTGAGTAATTATTCTTTCTGCATGCCTCTGGGTAAGCGAAGATGCTTTCTATTCTTCAAATTTTGTTCGAGTCATTAGATAAGCTATAAGCCCTTTTTTTCTGAACAAATGAGATTACTATGGTTTAGCATTTGATATCTTACCATATGAAGGTGCATTTGGATTTCTGCATGTGGTTCATTGATTTCATATAGATTAATAAGCTTATTATATATAGTGGTAACGTGAAGTAGAACATCATTTGAATCGAGGGAAGCTCTTATACAATAGTAGTTTAATTTTGTGGATTTGCAAGTAGTTTGAAATAATAGCATAATGTCTGCAGATTACGATGATGACGTGGAGGTGTAGTTGCTGTTTCAGCGTAGAAACTGTTAATAAGGTTGGTTGGAAAATACTAGATATTTATAGTGCTCGATTTTAGATAGAGTCCAAAATGAGAGATAGTATTTGTAGTTGGTCACGAAAGTATTGGACCATCTAGTTGTTCGAGTTCATAAAAAAGTAGTTACTTGCAACTTGATTCTCTTCAATTAGGTAATTTTCAACTTTTGTTTATTACTGATTTTTAATTTCATGCATTAGGTGTGTTTTTTCACAAGTTTTTTCTTCTTTTTTATTTACAAAAATATAAAACTTCGAAAAAGTCCTAAGCTAATGCTATAAAAATATTCGACCACTTCATCTTTTTGAGCAGGCTGTAGTTTTCTAGATAAAAAAAGTAATAAATAAAATGATCCAAATGCTTGTACTTGACTTTTTTAGAATTTCATTATTAATTAAATGAAGCCCTTTCCAATTGTCTCTCTCTCTGATTTTTTTGTTACTCATATAAATGTCAAAAATATTTTTCGTAAATTCTCTAGTCATTGGATTTTAGCCATTTTTAAAATACCTTCAACAGCCATCTATTTTCGTCGGAAGAGTGTCAACCCTTTCATTCAATTTGTTTTATCTGCTTATTTTCGAAATTAAATTAAAATTTATTACCAGTCTGAAAGTACATCGTCGCGTGGATAATGTGAACTCGAAATTTTTATTTTTTGTCTCTTTTTATTACCTTTAATATTTTTCTGCTTACCTTCTTCAGTCATTACATGTTTGAATAGTGCAGATTTTATCAGATGATTATAAATTTTTGCAATGTACTCTTTTTTATGATTTTTGACGTGTTTAATAATATAGGTTAACTTAAGGAAAACAAAACAAAAAAAACGGTAAAAATAGAACCGATGCAATATTTTTATTTTCATTTTATCTTGATTTATGCGACGTTCACCTAGTTTTTCCTTCTTTTCTTTATTTTAGCGTTTGTCGCCTTTTCTTTCGGGCTCACGTTCGCGTTTTGTCGATTTCTATTCAAGAAGGTAGGTAGGTAGTCATGGAATTAAAATCACGTTTTTTGAAAGGGTGAATATTTGAAAACAAAAATTTCAATAAACACAATCTTTGAATATTTTTATCTATATTCACCTTCATCTGCAGCAAAGGAATCACGGCACCGTGAAATGATTTGTTAAAAGCATAAGCGTCAAAAGCTTTTCGTATTATTTAGTTTGATTTTTTTGATTTTTCATTTTCCAAGTCTCTCTTACGAAGGTGAATGATTTTAAATTTAACTTGAAGACAGAAAGAATTTTTTTAAAACCAACCATGGATGAAATGTAACTAATATTGTTCCGGAGAGAAACGACGCTTTGCTGAATTTTCTAACGAACCAATGTGATGTGAAGCTGTTATCCTCACTTTTCAGCAAAACCAGTAGAACTATTATATTCTTCGTAAACATAATCTTCAGAAATGTCCGAAAATTATTTTCGAAAATTTCTGTTAATGGTTATCTCTATATTAAAGCACATTATTTTGCTACTAATAACTTTTCGACGTATTTTTATTTTATTCTTTTTGTAATATAAACTTCTAAAACATGTCTTCAGTGTTGAATCAAAAGCTGAAAACCGAGCCATTGATTCTTTAAGTTTTTATAGATTATGATTTTAGGAACGAAGAAAGGTCGTAAAAGGAGAATAACAAGTTAAAAAAACAAAAAAAAAACAAAAAACATTTTCATTGAAGATCTGACATTCAGAAAGAAACAGATTAGTCGATTATAATAGGCCGGTAGGCATGTATTGTTCGGAGCAACAAAGCTTAATTATTAAATTAAAAGCTCAATTTTTTTAAACTACCAAATGCTGAAACAAAATTATGCCGAAGACTTAGATTTGTTATATTATTGACAGGGTCATAGTTAAGGCGGGTAGAAGGGGTAATCGCCCAGTGATGGTTTTTTTTTTTCTTTTCGCTCAAATTTGGTAAAAATTTTAGTCATAAATATGCGACAGCAGGTTTCATAGATGCTAAATTTCTTTAATTTCTTATATCTCCCAAAGTGACGAATAAAATGGTAAAAATCTTCTAATTTTTTTGACTCTACCCCATTGAAGAAATCTTGGCTATGCCCCTGACTGCTGAGCATTGTTCGAATCATTTCTACTTTAATAGGGTCTGCATGGCGTAGTGGTTATAAGTGCCAACATCAAGCTATGCGATAAAAATGTTACTAATTTGAGACTGGCCACCGTCAGTCTTCAGTTTAGTTCTACTGGTTCTCCAGTGTGTGATTGAAAAATTTTCGCTGATAGACCATATGCTGCCAGATTCTGACTATCCCCTCCCCAATTCTAACAAAACATCTCCCAGACCTTGAGTGGCCACATAGCCAAAGCCCAATAATATACTTATAATTACAAAATGAAGATTTTTTATGGTATTAACTATTTTATGCATAGGACTTACATTTTTTGAAACTTTTCAACCAAAATTTTGGATAAAATCTAGTAAAACGTCAGAGAATTACATTATACATGGAAAATTTATGGATTTTTTTGCTCGGTTTACTCAAAGCTTTTTCTTTAGAAATACGAAACGAATATAAGTAATATTGAGTTGTCTATTAATCTTATTTTGATCTTCGAGAGAAACCAGATATTTTACTATAAACATTACGCTAGATCAGAGTTATTTAGAAGGTTGTATGATTCAGTTTTTGATGTGTAAATATCTTGGTGCTCGGTGTTTACAATAGAGGATAAACAAGAATTACAATAGTCAGATTCGTGTAACTGTAACTCTTACAATTTTATTGTAACTCTTATTTATGTGCGTTACATGATGTATGGATGTATAGTTGTGTGCGTGAGCAGTGCGTTGCGTACACACACAACCACACCATTATTATTTTTGCAACATCAATCCTTAATGAGTAAACTCCAAACGGAACTCACTCCTTTTTTCTTTTTTTTCTTTTAGATCATTTTGCATTCCCATTAGCTCATAACCTTGGCCTGGTATAATAGCCGGAGGAAAACGTCTCTTGATTAATGGTCTTGTATAACCCTTTAATCAACATAAATATTCATGAGCTCAAACGATAAATTATTGTGCTTTTTAATGAGAATGGTAGTCGGTGGAAACCGAAATCGACTTTAGTCGGTCAAAAACTAGATGAAAACCTAAAAATTATGGTCAAACTATAAAATTAATGTTCGCTTTCTTAAGTAATTTTTTTGTTGTCATATTTCGAAAAAGACTTGAATTTTAAATTCAGTTTAGTCAACACCACTTGTTAGAATCTCGTGAGTAAACTAAGACCAAGATGGAGTGTGTTAGACAGACGAAGACTAAGGTGACCATCGTTGCGACTTCTTTCCTACTGCACGAATTTCGAAATACTGTCGTTAGATTGAATTTTATTTCGCGGTTTCTTAATTTATTTTTCTATTGTTAGTGCCAAAACTCATTGGAAAAAAAAAAAAAAAAAAGAAGCAAGTTGCTCATACTAATTGGTTTGTGTAGATGCAATATGTATTTCTTTATTTTTTACTTTTTTTATTGAGAATTTAATTTAATGGTGTCTCCATCAGATTCTTCATACCATTTTCAAGAGTCTAGTCTTAAGACGATGCAGGAGCCAAGATTCTAGCCCAGTAATTTTTCATAGTCGTTATTTTTTTAGAACCGGATAATCATTTATCGAGAAATTTGGGATATTTTGCGCGTTAGTAAAATTTTTCGAAATAGACTAGGGCATAAAAAAAAGCCCGGACAAAAAAAAAGTGGAAAAATGGAAAACTTTTTCAGTATTTGCTGCAAATGTTCGACATAAATTTTTAAATGGCTTTACTTGGGGTTCGTTTTCTCAGCAAATTTTTTATAACCACTTCTCTTTCGTTCGACAGGCGTCATTTTCTTCATGACACTTTTTTTCTCTCTTTTTTTTTTTTCGTTCACTTTTCTTTTCGGCCTCCTTTTTTATTTACGATGTACTGAAAATTTTTCACTCGCGATAGATGAACGTCAGAGGAGAATAAAAGAAAGAAAAAAAGATGAAAAAGAAAATATTTTATTACCATAGTTGGTGGCCACGATAACCGACCATTTTTTACGATTTAATTCTGTAGAATACTTTTAAACAAGGCGCGAATCGTTGTATATTTTCTTGCGAATCGAATAAGTTTTTTAGTATCAAATATCGTCGAAAATTGGCAAAATAAGCTATTTGCCTTGACAAATCCGTCATTTGCGTGGTCGCAAATACATTTCGAGTAGCCTATCCGAAATTTACGACCATATCGTTGAGAAAAATTGAAACTTTTTCATCCAGTAAAATGCATCTAATTGAAGCCCCTAACGCTGGAGGGATATCAGATCGTTTAAATGAAAAAGAAGAAAACAAACTTTATGTTATAGTATTCGTCAACACTTCTATGTATTAGAATTCTTCATATATATGTATTATGAAGTTGAATAAGCTTCTGGAAGATCGTAATCTTTACTTTTAATATGTGGGAATCCTTCTCCATTATGTTTACTACTTAGTATTTGTATCGGTTTTGAAGTCAACTTATTGATTCATTTATTACCCTACTGGTGTAAGACAAAAAACTTCTTTAATAACGCAATATGATTTTCTTATTTTATTCTTCAATGTAATACAAACAATAATCCTATACTATAATACGAGCAATAATATGTATTTGTATGTATGTATGTATATGTAAAAGTAAGTACAAAAAGATATGATATAACTGAAGAATCTTACTACGAGTTCCTGGCAATTAAGGCATAGAAATTGTAAATTATCATACTATTACTTATTCACTTATGCGCCGACTTAAGGACACACGAGGTACAATTACAACACGGAAGTGATTTTCGGTATTGCAGGGCAACACTAAAAATTCTTTCTCCTAACCCCAAAATTATTTTTTCCATTCTAATTAACAGTAAATATTGGAGTCGGCGCTTACTGTTATTCAGTTGTAGGACCATCTCTCCTAGTGTCGTTGATATGCTACAAAATTCGTTTTTCTTGCGAATATCTCGCAGACTATCAATAAATTGTAAGGGGAAAATTTATCCGATAAAAATTATTCTTTGTAAATTTTTGCACAAAATAAGTTTAATATAAATTTTTTGTAAAGTGAAAATCAGTGCCACCAATAGCATATAAGTGGCCCAATATTTCAAAAATTGACCATAATTATAAAGTAGGGTAGGCAACTCTGAGACACGAAAAAGAGCGCAACTTTAACACTTTGTAATTCGTTGCATTTCATTTTAAGAAAAATTTATGTACCTATAACTTTATTTGTGAAAAATTTTGTGAACCATAATTTTCTCAAAATACATTTTTATCCCATTCAAATGATTTCATCGAAATTTTTGCAAAACACTGATTTTTCTGGCATATTGAGCCCCCTGAGGGAGATGGCCCTGGAGGGGTTGTACTAGACTTTTGGTTTGTTTATTAGGACATCAGTTAAATGGGATTTGTGCAAAAAAATTGTTGCTGGCAGTTGTGTTTAACTCCAACTCTTCATTTCCGGGCTAATGCTGTTTGTATTTAGTCAATAAGTAATTCGTACATATGCTGCTTTCATCTGACTCACATTAAACAGAGCATCAAATTTTTTCAAAAGCACAAGTTCTTCACTTAAAGTTGAATGAGTCTATTGTAACTTCATCTACACCATTTGAAAAATATAACAAGACCAGAGACATACAACCAAAGAGATTTTTAATTCTCTACATACAGTGTGATATAAAAATACGTGAATGATAAAAGAGAAGTTATTAGAGTTATACATCCTGCTCATCCAAAGCTTTGCATATATCATTGTGATGAAAAGGTACTTCTGTCTCTAATGTTGTGGAAATAAACATCTTCATATAAATACAAACCTTATTAAGCTACGACATATGCCCAGTAACTCATATCCCAAATCAAAACATTCTATCTTTGACGAATTTTTAATCGAATATTGAAGATTTCTTTACCTGTATGTCTCTTGAGTCTTTAAACAAAACTAACAAAAATGAAAGGTAGAATAGGCAGCTAACAATTATTGGAATCTGGGCATGTTTATTCATGTCTCACATCAAAAAACGATAACAATTGGTCCAAAGTTTTTCCATAACAAACAGTTTATTAAATTAACAGCAATTACAATTAGCAAATTTCTCTGTGCGAGTGATATATCAGCTGTAGTAGAAATACAGTCATAATAGACAAAAATGTGGTGTGTACTTGAACAATTATTTTTGCGACTAAATTCATCATTAGTGAGACAATATAGATGGACAAATACATCAGTTTTTGCCAGTAACAGAACAAAAATTCTATCAAAAACCTTTTACAATCTGAATATCTTTAAAAACTAATACAAAAGCGAATAATGCTGGAAAATATTGATGTCTCTATCAGTTGAAGTTTTACATGCCAATGTCTTGTGGACTAGCGTCATTTTTGTTCAGTTGAAATTGAAGTGCTTGCAAAAAGATTAAATGATATCCATTGATTTGTTGAATGAAATTTGAAGAAAGTTATTTTTAAAGGAGGTGTGGAATACCTTGTCGTGAGAGATATTCACACTAGTAGGTTTTCAACTGTATTTGCGTGTTCTGCCACTTCATACAGTTAAATATGGGAGAGCCAAATCCTCGGCGAACACTGGCAATTTTTGAGCCGGTTCTGAGAGTTTATATACAGAATTTGGCACACGCACACAGACACACATGCATACGTACATGTACATAATTATATCATGCGTTACGTCGTTTCTTGCCTCTGTCGAGGTGATAAGAAACGACGCAGCGCGTTTTGTACCGGGCTGTGACATCACCGAGATCGTTATCAGGTAATTGATCTCGGCCCGTGCAATGTATCTTACCTGTATGTACGTATAGGTACGAACATACAAACGAACCAGTGTAAATTCGTTTAACGTCATAAAGACGATTATTACCAGCCTTTGGGCGGCAACTGTCATCAAGTGGTGCGAGCCCCTATTACCTCATACAAGTATTATCCCCACAGCTACTCCCCCCCAGTTTTTGCGCTGCAAAAATGATAAGTCACGTGTCTGGGGGGACTTATCGAGTCTTACTGCTGTCTCTGGTCCTTCTCCCATTTGGCCAGAGCCGAGCACACAGCAGCACCCACACACTTGTAAGATAACTTACGAGCGTTGAATCGGGCCTGGTATGTCTCCTGGCTCTGTTGTCCCCTACGTCTAGGTGGTCAATTTTGGTGAACTGGACGGGTGTAAGGATGAGGACAGTGTGGAGGTGGAGGACCAGATGGGGTTTTCAGTTTTGGCCAGTTGAACATCGGGGAGTTCGACGTCCCCGATGGTCTGTAGGCTAGACAAAAGGTGGGAGGAGGGCGTGTTTGAGGCACCTCTTCCACCGGGAGTTGCCTTTTCACCTCCAATGCCATCAGGGTTGAGTACCCCAAGGATGGGTTCTCCACTCTCTGTGTCTTCTTCGGTGACTTTGGGGGTGAAATGAGGGCTGGGAGGGGTGCGGACATCATCTTAACGATGTTCGCAGCCGATGTCGTATCCATTAGCAACTCATTTTCAATCCTTTCGATTTACTTTTCTTGTTCCATCTGTTCCTTAGTCTTCACAGGCTGAGGTACAGGTGGAACTACGAATTGGAATTCTGGGGTTGAAAATGGCGTGTTAGTTGGGGACAACATGACAAGGAAGGAAAAACAGAAAATATTGGAGAAAGGAAGAAAGAAAAAATGGTAGAAAATTTGGTGTGTTACAGTCAACAGCAGAAAGGTGAGTGAAAAACGTTGCGAGAATATTTTTTGTTCGCAGCTTTATTCCAAGTCATTATCTTGTTTCAGACATGTTTGGAGGGGATAGTGCATTAAATATTCTTCAGCTGAAAATTTTTCAGGTCAAAATCTGTTAAGTACAAGCAGAGTTAAACGTGTTTGAATTTTCGTATTTTTGAAATTTTATATCTCACAAAGGAATGCACTCTTCGTTTGTGACTATTGACTGTTTTGTTATCTGAGTGTTTGTCAATAGAAACACGTTGCGATGTTTTCTTCCTTATCGCACGTGGATTTGTTTATTAGTGTCGTATTTTATTTGCACGCATTTATTCGCTGCTTATCTGCGGAATTTCTTTTGTTATAAATATTCCCAGATTCTCACGTGTATTTCTGTGCGGGTATGCAGATTTCGATGCGGATATTAATTTTTGTGAATATTTTCAGTTTCTCCTTGCCAATCTCTCAGATTTTCAAGTTGGAATCTGGTTTTTTCACTTTTTGCTGCCAAGGAGCCTGCCTCTTTTTTATGGGCATAATGGGGCCAATGGATCGTAGTGTATTTTAACGATCTCATTACTAAACTTCACCGTTTTCTTTGTTTTTGTTTTTTCTACTGGTTATTTTTGTGATTTATCACCTTTTTCAACTGGTTTGTCCTCAACTTATTTGTGGTTGTGTGATATTGGACTGTGTGGTCTGTTTTTCTTCTTCAATTTTCCTTTCTGTTATCTTCCTTATTGCTCTTTGGAGCATTTTCTTGTCGTCATTTATAAGATATGCAGGTTTCAATCTATCATCAGTCCATATGTTTTGGACGAGCGTTTCGGGGCTAATTTCTTTTGAGTGGGTGAAAAAGTCCCCTGGTAGGCGTAGCTCTTCGCCTAGTGCAAACTGCGCCGCAGAGTGACCTGTGTCCGTTTGAAGAGCAGATCGAAGGCCCAAGAAAATGTTTGGTAGTATGTCAACCCATCTCTTGGTGTTGCAAGCCATGATGGAGGCTTTCAAAGCTCTGTGCCATAGCTCAACTTTACCATTTGCTTAAGGATGGTAAGCTGTGGTGTGATTGTGTTGTGCACCAAAAAGACGATTATTACCAGCCTTTGGGCGGCGACTGTCATCGAGGGGTGCGAGCCCCTATTACCTCATACGAGTATTTTCCCCACAGAAGGATATGGTTATTTTTCTTGAAAATATTGTATATGCCAGTCTAATTTGAAAAGCAACAAACAACCTTAATTTGACTAGTAGAGCAGTATAATAATATTTATTTTGATATCAAACCCTAAAAATTGGTATTCTTTGTAAGTCAGGGTTTTTTTTTTTTTTTGCAATTTAAACATTTTACATCAAAAATCAAACAAAAATCAAAAAATACCATTTTTCACGAGGTAGCCTACCCGCGTAACCATTTAGCTATTATTCTGGTGTGAACCATTTTTTTTTGTTTTTGATAAAGTATTTTATACTTTGTTAGTAGATACACTATGTTTTGTCTTCTTACTGTTGAATTTTGCGTAAAATATTTCTCATTTTGTCCCTTTAAGTAATTTTATTTTCTCATGAATAAATACTTAATTCAGTTATTGGTAGCAGAGAGCAAGGATTATGAATTTTTTTCTGTGCAAATATAAACTGTCATAGTCAATAATGAATTGATGTAATCCAACTCAAACATCAGGTAAATACATCCTGCTGGTAGCATAATAAAGGAAATTCTTATAACATACATCCAAACACAATTTTCGTCAGCTGTTAAAATTAACGATCCGGTATACCACATACTTCTATTGTTCAAAATCAGATTATAGTATATGGATGTTTGAAGAAAGCTAAAAAAAAGAACGAATACACACGAAAAACTAGATATGTTGAAAGAAAAAGAGACAAGGTAATAACAATTTTATCATTGTTTAACAAACAAAAGCTACATATTTTTCTTTTACCCTCCGAACTTTTTTTAACTCCACTTTTTTCCTGTTTTATTTCATTTCCGATACGTGAAGACCGTACGATGAAAAGAAAATTGTTATCGTATGACAATTGCTTCAACCTTTTCTTATTGTACGATTTTTTCCCTCTTATTTTTCTTCTCCCTCTGCCTATTTTTCCTATTTTTTTCCTCTTTCACTTTCTGTGCTCTTCTTTTCCACCACTTTATCCATCCAGTTTATATTTTCAGTGGAGCGAAAAATTGATTTTTCTATTTGGTATGCTCGTTAAATGGCATTGGTGTAGTCGAGGGTCAGTTTTAAAATGGTTGGTTAATTCTCTGGAGTGTGTGACAAGTCACCCAAACGACGACGCGACACGTTTAGAAACCTGTGACCGAATTCGAACTAAAAATGTTCAAGTTTCTTTACCGTGAGAATTCGATATAAGTACAGATTAACGAGTGAAATATTTAGAGCTACCTCTATATCAGTTGTATTCTTCTCCAATTTTTTCCTGAAATTTTTTCATAGTGGCCAAATAAATGAAAAAGTCTGATATACTTAGATACATATACCTACTGTTATTGTTAGAGTAGAAGAAAAATTGGCCTATATCTTCGCATTGTGCTTTGAAATATAGAAAAACCTGCTCCGTAAGAAGATTTTACCTTTAACGTTTAAGGTATTATCTGTTCTGAGCTATTTTCCTGAGAATGAAATGAGTCTCATATCACTTGTATAACTTTTCCTGAGTAGTTAATGGGAGAAAAATAAATTATTTAGTGAAGAGGTGTTTTGGTGATAGCAAAACTCGTCTACAAATATGTGATACAAGCATTGATTAACTATGGCTGTGTAAGTGTTCGAGTGAGTAGTTTCTAAAAAAATATATGGCTACAGTAGTCTCTGAAGTAGACAATTGATAAATTATGGAAAATGGAACTTAGGTTGGATAGAAGGGTAATGAACCAAAATACCTGTAATTAAGAACTGGTATAGTCCAATTTTTCAAAGTTTTTGGATATTGCAATCTCAATGGTAAACTGACAATATTGTGGCATGCAACCCCAGGGGGACATATCTTGAGGGAAAACACTCCATAAAATTAATTCGATGCCAGGAAACAAACCTAAACCTCAAGTGTCACTATAAACTACATCTGGTGGCGATGAGAGTCTTAACCTAGCCCTATTCAGCCTTGCCAGAGTCTTCAACATCACAAATAGCCATGCATCTCGATTATTAAAAATACCAAATAGGCTGAATGTTTCCAAGAATCTGTCATTTGGGGAAACTAGGGACTGACAAACACACAAGTAGATAACCGAGAACTTAGCCTATTGCCACAAGAGAGTTAGACCATGATATCAAAAAGCAAAAGCATCATGTATCAAATGAAAAAGACATGAAAAAATATATAAAATGAAGACGACTAGAAATGGGTGTTGTCTGTAAAGAAGACAAGCGCTGGTTAAACCGAGCAGCAGAAAAAAGTTACATCTAAGTTGTATAAAATTGGCTGTTCAGTAAAAAAAAATACAGTAGTGGGAGAAAAAACAAGTTTAAAGAAAAGAGATGGTACTGAGGTACAAGAATTTATTATTGTTTACTGTACCAATGAGTGTTTGTCTGTGGTAGGGCAAGGGGTAAGCTTAGAAAATGGTGAGAGAAATTTAAATGGTGGGGGGAAAAAGTGTTTTTGTCGTGAACAGTTGAGGTTAAGTTGTTAGCCCAACCATGATGCTCGCGGCAAAAATTATTATTAGAGAATTTTATTATTTTTATTTTTATTATTATATTATTATTATTAATTGTACGTGACCACCTCGGTTACTGGGAAATTTAGTTTTAAGTTTATTAAGCATCCATGGATGCGGGGAAACTTTTAGTTCTTTTATTATTCAAACACCCAAGGGTGTTGAAAAATTTTATTTTGATTTTAGATGTGTCAATATATAATTTTTTTTTTGGACTAAATTTCTTTGAAAAATAGTGGCCAGGTCAATAATATGAATGAATCATGTAATCTACTTAAAAATATTCTTATCGAGTGTATAAAACAAAAAAATAAAAACAATTCAACTTGTGGTTTAGTAATTAAGATCTGTTGCATGATTAAAATTATTCAACCTGGTAATATTGGCTGCCATTCAAAAACCAGCTGACTGATTTTGCTCAAATTCAATACAAACCAATTACAAAAAAAAATTGGTCCAAAATTTTTCAATTTACATGAGTTATCAATATGACAGAATAGAGGGTTTACAAATTTCTAATACCCTTCTCTCCTGAAGTACAGTTTGAATTCCAAAAATTATAACATGAATGTGTAGCTTATGAAAGCTTTTAACCCTATACCAAGTTTCTTTGTCATTGGTCAAAATAGTTATGTATATATAATTGTATATATCCATATTCTATATGCAGGATATTTCATGAGTGGTTTCCCAACCTTAAATATGGATACAACCTAATAGGACTAGAAAAAAACTTCTTCTTAGCTTATGGCCTACTTCAAAATTTATTTTTGAAATTTTGGTATTCAGAGGGACTGTAAAGTCTAAAAATTTGGATTTTCCAGTTTACAAATTTGAGAAATATGATCTAGAAAGGGAGGAAATTGTTGAACTCTAGTACAGAAAAAAAAAAGCAGGGGAAGCAATTTCAAAACATTAGAGTATGAAAAGTTGCGTATGCATGAAGTGAAGGGTTTACAAAAAATTGCCCCTTTTCTAGCTATTTCAATTTCGAATACGCATAAGAGGAAGTTTTTACTTAGTCGCACTCGGTCATATCGATATTTCAGATTTAGGAAACCTCTCATGAACCACACTGTATATATTGTGCACAGAAGAATTTGAGTGACCTGTATATTCATGATCTACGACTCAAAATTGGTGCCTTTCCCCAGGTCTTGTCGTTGCACTGAATGCAATAGTACAGTATTTACTCGAATGTAAATCGCACGCGAATCTAAGACGCACCACAAATTTCAAAATGTGTTTTTGAAAAGTTTTTTTTTATTTAATTGTAAGACGCAGTGCAGTTTAAAAAATAAAAATTTAAATACAAAAATTAATTTACATACAAACAAAAATGAAAAAATTCAGTCAGTATCTGATTTGTCATCTATATTCTCTGAGTCTTCACCATCCTCATCACTGCTTGAGGATAGGACATAATCTATAGCTTCCTCCTACATCATATCATCTTCGGTACCATCAAGAGCATTTGTTACACAACACTTTTTAAATGATTTCTTTACAACTGACGGTGACACTTGAATCCAAGCAGTTGAAATCCACTGATCGATTGTGGATGCAGGAACTTTCCTTATTTTACCAGTGTTGGTGAGTAGAAGGTTGTCCGACAGAATCCATTTCTCATATTCTGCCTTTAAGAAGTCTTTGAATGGCTTATTTACCGATACATCTAAGGGCTGTAACTGTGATGTCATACCACTAGGAATAACCATCAATGTGGAATTCATATCTGTCAACTTTTCTTTCACCAGGTCTGCATTCCAGGTTTGCCAGCAAATCTCAAGTCACCAATAAAAGTTGCTGCAGCTTCTTCAAGTTCAGGGTATCATCCCACTTTTGGTCCATTAAAACACTTACGAGTTGATTGACATTTAAGAAGAGCATCTTTAGATTTATGCCACCGTCAAATATTGGCTTCACTTACATTAAATTTTCTACCGGCTTCCCTATTCCCATTTGCTTCAGTATACCTAATAACTTCAGGTTTAAATTTTGCTTCATAATGGAATTGCTGATCAGGAATTTTAAAACCAATACATACACAAAAGAAGATAACATTTGTCACAACAATCTCTTGAAATACTGCTTGTCGTTTGTTGTAACAAAGAAATATCTACGATAAGCTTCGTTTTTCTAATTTCTATAGCTCGAATGTAAGACGCACGCGAATGTAAAACGCACCCCATTTTTATAGTCTAAAAATGTGAAAAAAAAGTGCGTCTTACATTCGAGTAAGTACGGTAGTATTTTCTTTGGAAAATACACTAAAACAACGATTGAATCATTTTATCTATATTCTTAACTTTTTTTGATAAATTATAAAACATGAAATTTTACATCAAATCTATTCTTTTATGTCACCAAACTGCTTATTCTTTACCAAACGATTAACGAATTAATTGTAAGTATTATCTTTAGAATAGGCCTCATTTAATGTGTATTTATGCAAAGATGTAAAGATGTATATCTACCTATAGAGATGTAGAGATAGAGGTAAAGATGTTTTGTGGTTGAAACAGTCATTATAAAGTGACTGATAGCTAAACCCGAGGCCGTGTTACTCAAATAGCGTAAAAAACAATCAGAGACTTAATTTATCAAAGCTCTGCTTTCAATTGCGTTCTTTTTCATCAATAAAATGAAAGGTATCAATACATATTATATAAAAGTACCACACCTACCTTTCATAATCAACACCCTTCTCTCCTTCTAATTCTCCTGAACCACAAAAAATTGCCGAAGAGAAATGGGAAATCGGCTATTTTATTTAATAATTTTTCTTACAAAATTTTTTTTTGTTTTCACGTTTTTTCATTAAAAAATCATATTTTTCTTCTTAGAATGAATATTTCAAAAAATCCTCCCGTTTATCTCTTCAGAATCCTTCAACAAATAAAATAAAAAAAAAAAATTATGAAAACTTATCCTATAAATCCCGACAAAAAAGAACTTAAAATTGAAAATTGTTTTTTGCGATAAACTGTCTTTACTTGTGATTTACTTCAAGTACCTGTACATATAAGTCACACAACCCCATGTTTAAGTTTCATTTACTTGATAAGAAAATATGAATATTTCTACCACAAAAAATGTAGGAATTCATTTGACAAGATTTTTCATTATCTTTAATTTTTCGTTCAGCTATTTTTCACGTATAATGATGATTGAGCGAGATATACGTGAAAAACTTTTTACTTTTTTTCGTCACCTTTTGTACACTCTCAAGGAGAGGGCTCGGATCGGACGCGTGCAGACTGTCAGTATGTTGTTTTAGGGTACGATTTTGACGTATGTACAGAATTTAAACTTTTTGTAAATTATTTTCGCCATTCACCAAGTATTTTTAAAGCTAACGCTCCTAGACTATGACGAACTGATCCATAAACCGTTTGACTCATAAAAGGGCTTTTCAGAATACTTTTCTCTTGTACCGCTCTGCTAAAGTTATGGGCTCTAATAACTCTTCGCGGCTAAACACAGACGAACATACATATATAAAACGAAGAAAAATAACAAAATTAATGATTTAATCTTGTATCTAATAGTAATATTTTGTATTTTAGTTGAAAAATAAATTTAAAAATTAACCCGAGCTTAATAATTTTATGGAATTATTTGATATGCGTTGGTGTGAAATTATTTCATGAATTTATGAATTATGTAGAGTCGATAGTTATCTGTATCTATTTCCCGATCATGTCTAATAAAATATATTTTTAGGTGTCTATTTTTTAGTTGAGTAAATTTATTTGAAAACACGTATTTTTGCCTGGGTAGGTATAGTATTTAAAAGCTAGTGCTGTCAAATTTATTTAAAGAACCGGATACCTACCCGGTTCTGGAGGAAAGAATCAATTACATTACCTATAGTCCATCCAACGAAAAATGATCGTTGTGCTTTTTAAAACGACGCTTCCAAATTTCCATTTCTTTCACGTATTTTACTAACAACGTTTAGATGTGTGGCAACAATTTAGATACAAAGTGATGTAAAATACGTGAAATTGTTGCGGGTTGCGTTCTATCTCGACAACCAATTTTCGTTGAATGGATCATAATTCTCATTGTCAGAAGCGGGTATTAGAACTTGAAACCCATTCTGAGAACCGGTCATTTGCTGAAAGCAACTAACAAACGAACTTTTTACTAGAAATTTCGCTCGAAAAATGAGTTACGGTGCAAAAAACGAAAACATTTTCATTAAGTTTTGGGTGCAAAGTTAAGACCTACGATTTCGAGGCTATCCGACTCCAAATGTTCTCGGCTCCCAGTAGATTTGGAACCGAGTTCCCGGGTACCCGTTTCTCTTCGACGGCCCGATTAAAAACTTAACTATAGAAGGTTAAAATAGTGACGATGTTTCGCAGCTGCGGCTCGGCCCGAACTTAATTCGCGCGACCTTTGAAGTAAAAATTTTTCATCTCTATGACCTGGTCAATTATTTCGCTGCCCAATCCTTCTCGGGCGGCGTTTACCAGCAAACCGCGATCGTACTCGATGATCCACGTGAACAGACCTCCCAGATTTTTCTCCTTAACAAATTTGCCCTTATTGAAGACGGTACGCGGCGTGTCGATCGACATGAACACTTTCGATTCGGCGTTGAACAGATAGTCGGCGTCCGCTTCGTCGTCCGTGTACAAAACGAACTTGTTTTTGCCCCCTTTGGCGTCCATGTCCAAATAGTTTTGCAGAATGTCGTACCACTCGGTGGCGCCGCTCTCGAACGATCCGGTTGTGTTGCCGACGCCCCCGTACGAGCCGTCCAAAGGGTTGAACGAGGCGATGGACGCGTTTTTCGCGCTGCGCGAATACGACGCGTAGCCGACGAATATCCTTTTCGACGGTATTTTGTATTCGTCGAGCAGCACGTTGACCGCCTTTTCGACGCTCCAGCCGTTGTTGCGGCTGGTCTCGCGCAAATTCGTGTGGTGGGCCAGTTTGGGCGACCACGGCGTGCCGAAAAAGTCGTACGTCATCACGTTGAATCCCCACACGCCGGCCTTCAGCAACGCCGGAATGTCGGCCTTGTGCATTTTGTCGGGATCGGCCGAGACGGCTACGCTGATTCTGATCTCTTTGGGCAGGGTTTTCAGCGTGGCGCTGAGCTGGGCGATCAGTTTGGGAAAGTTGACGGCGTCTTCGGGGCCGTATTTGGTGTGCTCTTCGGCCGGCGCGTTCGGATATTCCCAGTCGACGTCGATCTCCTCGAACGACGGAAATTTGGTGAAAAATTTGCGAACGCTTTCGCAAAACGTTTTCACGCGGCCGGCGTCGGCGGCCAACGTGTGAAAAGGTTCGCTCAGCGTCCATCCGCCCACGCACAGCGACAACTTTAAACTGGGATTTTTTTTCTTCAGCAGCAGGACGCCGCCCAGCGCGCCCTGCGCTTCCGCCTCGTCGAACAGTTCCAAATACCGTTCGTGCTTGTAGCTGGGGAATCCGCAATTTCGGTAGGAGGCCAAATCGCCCCACGGGTCCAGTATGGTCATCTCGTCCGGTTTCGCCTGCATGGTAGCGGCGGCCTGGGCCACGGTGCCCGCTTTGCTGCCGCGATCTCCGACGATTCCCAAAAAACTAAAAATAATTTTGTCGTACGCCCTCGCGTCGATGTCCATGAGATTTATGCCGCGGCCGCAGTCCTTATCATCGTACTGCGACTCGTATCTGCCGTCGTACTGCGACCAGTCGGAAAAATAACCGCTCACTTGGAAATCGGCATTTTTTTTGTATTCGTTGTAATGCGGTTTGAGCACGCGACCGCTCGTGAACGAGTATTTGGTATCTTCGCGAGCCGGTTCGAAATTATTCATTTCGTACTTTTTTTCGGTATAAGGATCTTCGTTGAAAAACTTATTCATTGTCACGGGGTCAGGTGCGGGTAACACAAACTTGTCGAAAGGAATTGGTCTGCGTGCGGCACGAACGACGAACAAACTTGTAATGAATTTTACGCGTAGGATGGGTACTCGTATTGGTAGAAATCTTCGTAATTACATCGCGGCTCGGTAGGCTATCGCCGAGTTATCTGTAAGATAAAATCACATATTGAATCGCAGCCGATGTATTAGTAACCAATCGCCTTGTCCGAAAGGAATCGGTAGGTTGAGCCTAACCAAATTTTAGAAATCGTTGAAAGACATTGCGGAAGTAACGTACCTCATTATTATTATCATCGAATGGATGTTCAAACTTCATTTTTAACGTATCGCACATCCTTTTGATAAACATCGTTCCGATCCGCGCAACTTACCTATCTACTAATTATCATACACCTGTTTATTTTAATATTAAGCTGAACCTTTACTTTTCTACTTATCAAGATAATTTACGCACGCATATATATTTTTATCATTCCTCTTTAAATAAGAAACCGTAGAAAGATAATATAGTTAATAATCATTTTCGATACTATAACTTTTCTTTAGTCAAATAATGAACGTTCCATTGACCCTTAAAATCAGTATTTGTCACACATATGTTATATTTCCTTCTATTTAAGTAGATTTTTCTCAAAAATCTACTTATTAAAATTTCCTAAGTATTCAAACCCAAGGGTGGGAATGGGTACGTTTTTCGTTTCACGATTTTCTGAGTATTTCGGCACTATTTTTGAAAATTCATTTTTTTTTATGTACCCCCTTTTGCTTTGGGTCCATTTCCAGGCGTAATTTTGATCGGATGGTTTCAAAATTTGAAACACATATTAGGATACATCTAAAGGAAGAACCCTATTGTTTTTGGTTCGGATCGGGAGCGTTGTCCGACCGGTAGGTTAGTTTATATGCATTTTTTATTGAACAGCGTACAGGTTGCAATTTTCAATCGATAAGTCTGAAATTTGGTACTCGTATGTTCATTAGGTCAAGGACAATACAATTTTGATGTTGATAGGCCTTACGATACGTCTGATAGGGGCGATTTTGTTGCAGTTTTAGTTGAATAATAGCTCTACAAGGAGTAATTTTCAAGCTATGATCACAAAATTTGGTACTGTTATTGATTTAAATTATATCTAACAGGCTTCCAAATTTGGTTTCTATTGGTATTATGGTCATTTCTTGGGGCTGTTGGAGGTGCTAATTTTTCATGTTATTTCAATAAAAGTTGCAATTCTCTTTCAATAGTCACGAAATTTGATACAAACAGTACCTCCTATAGAAGGACTAGAACTACCAATTTTGGTTTTGATTCGTTAATTTGTTCCCTACTTTTTTCCTTTATCCGTCTGATAATGGTCCTGAAAAATTTATCCTCTAGCTTTCATTGAGAAAACCACTCGCTTTAACTTAAAAACAACACGATCTCAGAAAAAAGTCAATTTTCGTTCATCAACCACCCGTTTGCTTTAGTACACTAGATTCGAACACGATCGCTAATATCTCCACTAATATTTTCGTAACCAGAACGTAAACAACTGCACTATACTCGAAAATTTATTTCCTAAAATTGTGCTTCTTAGACCTTGGAATAATTTTTAATTTCATAAAAAATAATAGTTTTTAACTCATTCATAAAATATTTTGATAACATGATACTTAATCCGTACATGCATAATATTTGTGGGATATTGGTAATTTTTTGCAAAAAATATAAATATTTTATGTATTAGTCTACTTTATTAGAAGAATGTTGGTGATACAGGTGATTTGTGAACAAAGAAAATCTATTTTTTCTTGTGAAGCCTGCTATGCAAGAGTTTTTACATTTGAAATACAAATCTTGTATCTTCTATTTTAATTTTTCACAAACATTTGCTATACTCACTGAAATTACACCTGATAAAAATAACACTACGTACATCTTATATGGTAGCATTAGCCCAATATCTTCTATAATTTCTGCCTGCTCAGACAAGAAGACAGTTTCATCTCACACTTCTCCTAACTTGAATTAGGCATTTCATAAAATTCCTATAAAATAAGTATTGTTGATTTCACACTTTCCATGTGCCACGCTATTTCAAATCGAACCGCTTCTGTAAAAACAAAAAAAGTAATAGTGCTATTCCAAACAGATCTCAAGTTATAATGAAGCCAAAAAAGCCAGAAATTTTCATGACTTGAAAACATGCTTTTCCAGCATAGCTTACCTTACAATTTTGAAATATTAATAACTTTGAATAGTCTACCTTCCCAGCCGAGCTTGCTATGTGAGAATTATTTGAACTTACGTTTTGTGTGTTGGTTAGAAATTTTTGTATATTGCACTAGCCCCAATCAAACAATATTTTCTCGATATTTATCATATGGGCATATTATTATGAGGAATATTTGACAGAAAAAATTGTAGTTACCTCGCTTAAAGCTAAAAATTATTAATAATCATTTTTTACATTTAATGCAGAGTGAAAATTAGAAATAAATTTAAAACTCATAGATCTTTAGTTGGTACTACTATGGAAATACTGCAATCCAATTGCGCAGCGTAAGAGGTGTTTCGGGGATTAAAACCCATTTCAGAGTCTAAAAAAACGGAAAGAAATGAGAGAAAAAAAAATGCCCAAAAAATTTGAAAAAAAAACGGGAAAATACAAGTTGAACCAACCTCCGGATTATAATTATCGCTGGTACATTGCTTTAATCGTATGTTTCATCGATAGGTTTTCATTTTAAAAAAAGTTTCTTTAAAATTCATTTTTTAGATCAACAAAAACAAACATTTTTTGGTATTTTGGTGTTGATATTTGTCAAAACTGAATTTATATGGTAATCCACCATTCAAAAAAAATCAGCCTATTTGATTCAATGGAAGATTTCCCATGATTACTTTCTTATATTTTTAAATTGGTTTTTTGATTTACCTGTTTTCTATATCATAATTTTTATGAATCAGAAATGAAAATTCGTTGGAATCGTAGCAGAGTAGGCTATATAAAATATCAGAAGCACATAGGCTATCCACTTTTAATAGAATTTACCTATACTAAATAAATCTTTCAGTTCAATTATACTTTTACAAATATAATTTTTTTATTTAAAAAAATTTGATAACCCAAAAATAAATTTACGACTCGAATAGAACATACCACTCAACCAAGAGCACTTTTCGCCGTTTTTTATTTGGCTATATCCTTTAAGTTACTTTTTCTTTGCCCCAGCATTCTGCTTCTCCTATTTGACAGATTTTCAAATAACTTTGGTCCTACATACGTTCCTAATTCTAGATGATTTCTACGAAGTTTCGTTTCAAAATCTCCATTCTGTGGGCTATAATCAAGTTCAAAATGTTTCACAATAATTAATTTTGAATTTGGAACTGTTCTGTTAAAAGTGAGTTTTCACTTTTCCTTTATGAGAAATAAAAACTTACAAAACAAAGCCCTAATAAAGTTTTCACTAAATGTTTTGGTTGTGAACCTTTTCTTTTGAATTTTAGTTCTCAGTTTTACTTTAAGGTTGTACTCTTAGTTCTGAGGAGTGAAAACTCAGTAAATTGGGAACTGTAATCAAGTCAGAAAGTTTTTACTGTAAGTTTTAGTTAAGGACATGGTCCGTTGAAAAGGAGTTCTCAGTTCTCTTTTAAAGTTTTATTGTTAATTCTGAGAAGTAAAAACTGATAAAATTGAGAGCTATATTTTGAAACTTTTCGCCAAATATTCAGGTTCTGAATCTGTTCTTTTAAAAATTGGTTCTCAGTTCGCCTACAAGAGTGTATTAAACTGAAAATATTAGAAGCTATAATCAAATTAGGAAGTTTTCATTAAAAGTTGTAGCTTTAGACCAATTCTGTTGAATGATATTTCTTACAGCTGCCTCGTGAAGCGAGTAATGCAGCTTATAAAACATAAATATGTGTGGGGTTGATTCATGAAACAGGTCGCGCTGTGGCATGACGAATTGGCAGCTATCTGAATAAAAGCTACATTTTCGTTATGCTTAATTAATAATTAGGCATAATTTCGTTGTCATTAACATTCAGATCAAAAACATTAATTACTTACCTATTACTGAAAATGCTATTTTGCATCCAATAATAGCTTTGTAAGTCCACTACCCAGACGGAGCACATCGGCGATGCCATTTGCTCTCTATGTTCGAAGAAGAAATAGAGTCATCGGTTGTTTGGTAAGGGAGCAAAGTTTTCATGCATCACATAGGAACTTGTTGCGCACTGAGTGGTGTCTCTTAGTTATTCAATTTTTATTTGTGTGAGGACTGTTTCAGGGTTTTGATGCACAAAAAATAACTTTATAACTTCTTGTATCTAACTGAATTTCTCCTTCTCTTGCCCTAATCTTTAGTAATATTTTTATTAGGGATTGAGAGATGGAATTTGAAAAGATAGTTTGGCATGTCGTTCAATTACAAAGGAGATTTGCTCTTGATTTTTGTAATCCTAGGCAAATCCAAAAAAAATTCAGTCTGCTATTGTGAAATCAAGAATTTTTTTTTTCTTTTTGCCAATAATTAAAAGGTTTATTTGTTGAAATGTGTAATGTGTTATTGTTCTCTAACACAATAATTAAGTCCAAGCATTATCTCTTTAGAGCTGTTTATGGTTACGCGATAAACTAAATATACCTAATAACATGATCGGCAAATCGGTGAAATTCAAAAAAATTTTCTGTTCGAAGGTTAAAAAAACAATCTATTTCATATTATCTTCTATCAGTTAAAAATTTTCGAATTTTATAATACATTAGTCGATTTTCTTTGGTAATTGGCTTAAAATTTGAAATTATACAACTTGAACCGTCTTTGGTAATAAGATAAATTGGCCGTTCTAAAAATAGACCGTCTCTGAGTATCTAACTTATGTAAAACTTTTTTATCACTTTCAACGTAACATATACATTTATGAACTATAGCTATATACCGTAAGTTAGGTATCATTATTTATTTGTTTTTATCGAATAAATCACGTTTTTCGTCGGTAACGTACTCAGAAATATTTTAAACTGAGATTATTACACATAAAACTGACACATCTTAGAAGTTATTCGTGGGAAAACTTCAGCTCTTTAACATATATTTTACCGTAAAGCTTTATTTTTTTATTTGGTTCGGGTGGAGTGGGGTGTTATTGCTTTAGTGGTGAAAAATTGTTTACACACATTTATAACATCTTATTCAACCCATTCGAAAAGCGAATGGTTTAGGCCCATTCTTTTTTGGGATATAACAGTGGTTCCTATGTTAAATGTGAAATTTAGAAACAGGTCAAAAAGTTTCGCCATTTTTGAGAACTTGATGTCTTTTTGAGTTCCACCTAGACAAATAGAATAAATAGCCTTTACAGAGGACTAGTTCCTCTCTGTTTGAAAATTTGGAATTCAAAGAGATAACTACTACCTAATTAGCAAAATGAACTCGTCGCTTTTTTTTTATAATTGTGGTTGTATTTGCATTCCATAACATGACACTTTTTTGTATTGAGAGTTACAATTGTGTGCAAATTGCGGACATGAAGTTAGGAATTACTGCCCATTTTCTTTGAATACATTATATCAGCCTGTTCGCTTGATTAAAGTGAAACCAAGGTTTGGTAAGTAGTTGGTTCTAAAGATAATGAAAACTTATATCAAGTTTGATGAAATTACCTGCCTTGCTTGTTGAAAGTTCCATTAATAGGGATTAAAACGGAGTGATGAAATTATCATTCGATAGGGTTAAAATTGGTAAAAATGTTTTTCAGTTTAATAGAAATTAATGAGAAATTCGGCGGAGGCTTTAATTAAGTCAATGTAGATTTTTTTTTTTTAATTTTACTCATGTTGTTTAAAATGGTCTTTCTACTGGGAAAAGTGTGAAAAGGGCGGCACTTGAACTTTGAAGAAACTATTCGATTTGCCAAGGTAGAACTAAAAAAAAATCTTTCGATCTCAGGAAGTGTTAAATTTCCTTATCAAATTTATTGAGCAAGTTTTTCCAAAAGTTTTGATTCCAAGATATGGTAGATACATAATAGTATCAGAATTTGTTTTTTTACCTAAAAAAACTTCTTTATAATTTCTTTATGTGTTCGCTTTTCAGAGCTGACATGGTTGTCAGCCAAGTTTACACGTTCTTTTCAGGCTCAACTCATACGCGGCTAAAAAAATGTTAGACTTGAATTAACCCGTCTCTTTACCTGGAAACACATCTTCATCCACAGATCAT